>CM067218.1:45230072-45810010 GCA_034190945.1 Octodonta nipae | reverse complement strand
CTCAAAATGGTTGCAATCCTGTAAATGTATAGAAAACTATTATAAGCACTTTTTCAGCTATCAGGTGAAAAGTAGAGCGTCAGTGATATAAAAAACGTCATTGTAGGCTTATATCTCACATTGTCATTTTAAAATATCATATAAATCTTTTCATGATATATACACAAATAAAACAAAATAAATGTAATATTTTTTCGTAAAAAAAACTATTGCTTAGCGGAATTGATTTCACTTTTTTATGATCTCTGGACTATTCTTTCAGTAATATTGCAGTGTGCATAAACTTTTTTTGCATGAACAAATCCGGAAACAAAAAGGCAACAGAATATTTGCGCATGACAGTTAGGACGAATGCGGGAGGAGCTTAAAGCGAACCCTAGACATTTTCACTACACTACAGTGACTGCTGCGATTGCTCCGAAGCCCACTTGAATATTCATCTAATTGCAAATATGTGTTCGTGTACACGGATAACTAAGATCTGGACGATCATTCGGCTTGGGTTTTGGCTTCGGCCAAAAAGCACCTCGTCACACACTTCTATCACCCCAAGGAAAAGGGACGAACTTGTACAAACGAGCGCAAGTTGCAGGTCGTGCAGGGTGGTAACGATGTACTATTCTATAACCTATTCTTATTATTTCTGAAATAAAAAGGGTTTAAGGTTGCAATTTTTTAGTTTTTGAATACAGAATAAAAAAATTGTATCTAAAGTAAGCTTGTTTCAGAGTTCATCAATCGTCCTACTTAAATAACTATTTAAAAATTCAATTTCCTGGCTTGCTGATTTTCTTGCAAATGTGTTTTTGTTTCTAGAACATTTCATCTTACGATATTCACTTTGCTTCCATATTGCGACAAATTATTTCCTTAAACTTTTAGCGTAATGCGTCATAGTATTTTACTTTATTGTGATTTTACTTTTATATTGAATTTGCGGAAAATAAAAAAAAATCAATTGAATTTTAAACTATTATGCATTGTGCTGAAGCACTTGATACTTACTAGGATTCTTTTAGATTAAAAAAAATAATTTGTCGCAAAATGTTGAAAACATCAATAAAATAAAATGAGGTAGAAAAAAAAAACAACTTTTAAGCCAACCATCAAAGCTAAATTGTTTCGTAAAAATAATTTACATTTAAAAAAGAAAATAGTATGCTTTACGTTAGAGAAAAATATATGGAATCGCACATTCATTTTAACAAATTGTGTATTAAGGATACCCTGCCCGGAACCAACGTCCTTGTGTTATTTTTCAGCTCTAAACGTGATTTAATGGGTACAATTCTATTGATTGTATATTGCAAGCTCCCTGTATATACTTCTGTGTGTTGGCCACCCAATATAATTTATTTCTGTATCATTTTCCGAATCATCCTGCAAAACTATAACATAACTCCACAGGATGTTGCAACCACCCTGATATATTTTATACCGCCTTGTATTAGTATAAATCCTCTCCGCCTATTGACTGTTTCTAATATTGTTTTAATTACCCTGTATACCCATAATTTTATTCTGAATATGCAACTGCTCATGGTTTACCCTATATAACACAATTTCTTCACATTTTGTATAAAAATAATTTCACCTTACACTTTACAATTAAACTCCGCCCTATAAGTCAAATATCCTATACCTACTTATATTACAAAGTTTTGATTCATCCTGTGTAACCATAATTCTACTCCATCCTTATTGCAACCACCTTATATACACAACTGCTTATGATCCACAATATATAGTATTTGTTGAAGCACCTTGTATAACTATAATTCTACCCACTTTATATTTCAACAATCCGGTATTTGCAACTGCCTTTAACATTTTTTGAACTCTTCTTTATTTCTGTAATTATAGTCTGCCTTATAATTCAAATGTCCTAACAGCTTATGCCTATTTAATATTTTTTAACACTTTTTGTGACACTCTGTATAACTACTTCACCCTCATTTCAACCCCTTTTTATTTGCAATACTTATGTTTTTACTCAATACAGCATTATGTGACCACCACTATAATTCTATCCCCCCTTAAACTTCAACCATTATATATATGCAACTGTTTATGTACCACCTAATATCACATCTCTTTGTAAGATTATCTAAACCCAGATGTATGAACGCGCGCACTGTTGGCTGCTCGAACTTCGACATTTGCACGCATACATCCGTATGCGGCATAGAAAAGGTCGCAAGCATAACAATTTTTCTTTTCTATACATTTCTGTAAGTTCCCTAAAAAAATTGACTTTGGCTGATAATAATTTGAGTTGTTATTAAAAAAAAGCTACTTAACTTAAACAAAATTTATATTCTTTATTAAACCTATTACACAATTTGGAGTAGTTACCTAAAGATCAATTATATAGTTTTTAGTGATATGGCGTAATTAGACGCTTTTTTAATATAATTCTTGTTACCCTTGTTTGATAAGATTTTTATATATTATGAAAAATAAAGGCGTTTTACTTTTAAGTCAAATTCATATTTGCTGACAAACTTCGTATACAGTGGCATATAATGATTACAGTATATTTTTCGGACCACGCAAATATTTTCCTGAAGAATAATTTTTTCTCTAAATATATTTATACGAACGTTTTCCGTTAGAATGCAACTTATGAAGACACACTGTCATAGAAACCAACTTTAATTTACTACAATTTTTAATAATTTCTCACTATGGATGCAGTTTTCAATTCTAATAAACTTTGCTTGATTACAATTTGAGGTGTTATAAAAAATAAAGCTCATTTTTAAACAAAATTGGTATATTTTTTGAAATCTAGTATATAGTTTGAAAAGTTACAGAAATACTTATTATACAATTTTTGGTGCAATGACGTAGGTATATATATATATATATATATATATATATATATATATATATATGTATATCTGCAAGTCGTTGCAAGCTACCCTATAATACATTTATATTCTAACATTTTAAAGACCTTGCATTTTTTAATTACACGGTGTTACTACATTTCTACTGTCCGATTATCGACTATCCTATACATGCAACTGCTTATGAAAAACGCTTTAAAACATTTTTTAATCACCCTGTATAACTACTCTTCTATTCATGTATATGCGATCGCTTTTTGGGCCACCCTATAAACACTTTTGTTTCTATAATCTTTTAATCACCCTCTGTAACTATAATTCTACTTCGTCCTATATTTGAACCATTATATATATAAATATATGCAATGCAAGTCGTTGCATGCTACCCTATAATACATTTACATTCTAATAGTTTTTTAAACCACTTTGTATAGCTATAGTTCCGGTCCACCGTATATACGAAACTTTTTATAGGCTCTCAAATATAATTATATTGTGCTAACACATTTTAAATCACACTGTATAACTATAATATCACACCACAATATGTTTTCACTACCCTGTATATGCAGTTGCTTATAGCCACCTATTGTAATTTTTTTTTAACCACCATTCATAATTATAATTCCAGTACATCCTATATTGCAACCACCCTGTAAATGCAATTGCTAATGAGTTAACCTACAGGTGTAACATTCTATTAGCATTTTTTAACTATCCTTCATAACAATATTTGTACTTCACCCTGTAAGTCAGCTATCATTAATTTACAAGTGCTATGAGCTACCCTATATAATTATTTTTTCTTGCTTTATTCTAACCATTCTGTATACTATAATTCCATTGAACGCTATATTTTAACCATCCTGTATAGCAGATCTTATGGAACACCTAACATATTAAAGACTACCCTACATGATTATAATTTTACACCACCAATTTATATTTATATGCGTCAAATTAGCATGACAACTCATAAGATTTTACCAATCCAAAAATCGCCTGCCCTGGCTATTTTTGAATACTTGAAATCTCCAGCTGGAAAAATATAATGCTAGGAAAATTTAAGGGAGGAAGAAAATAGTTACATGTTTGGAACATACAGATACAATTTGTATTGAAAAAATGTTTACAAGAGCTGTTTAACTCTCAAATAGACTACCAAATCAACCTGTATTGAAAGAATTTTTACAAGACGAGTCTCACTCTTACGTAGGTTACCAAATCACCCTGTATTGAACGCCTTTAAATTACAAAGCAGCTATCTTGATTGTCGCAAACTGTCAATAAATTTTTTAATTATTTAATTTTTCAGAAAAACGAGTTTTCCCAAATATGATATATATATATATAAACTTGATTGTATTTTAGTATTACATTACTTCTATTTGATAACAATTTGACATCTTAAGCGAAATGAAGATACTTTAATTTGTAATCAAACGTCCTCTTTAATGACAAACCTTGTTTACAGTTAATAAAAAAAGTGACATGGAATGATTACTGTTTACGTTTTAAACCATGTAAAAATCTGTTTGTGAAGAATAACTATTTTCTCTTAAAATTATTAATAAACAGAAATCGTTTGATTTATGAATACACAGTGTATATACATATTAAGTGACATTTATTTTGATTAGTTCATCTTATTTACAATTTACCTCAAGTTCCAAACAGTTAATTAATACCAGCAACTCCATCAAAGCTTATAATACTGGCGACTCCACCAAGGCATAGAATATAAGAAAGTAAGTACTCGTAAAAAGTTTTTCTGCACTATGTTATTGAAAAAAATTTCTGTCCACTTTGAGATATCGCGGAACTAATCCAATTTCTTTTCAATTTGTCCCACATTCCGTATAAGAATTTTTCAAATTTTTATAATACCGGCGAATCCACCAAGGCATAGAGTATATGAGAATAGGTAAAAATAGTTTTTCCCATTTTCTAAGAAATGGTACAAGCTATGTTAATGAAAAATATATAGAACCACTTCGCTCTCCCCCAAACAGTATCCAGTAAAACGGTCGAAATTCCTTTAGACGTTTTTTAGTAATCGGTGAACAAACATAAAAGAACCAAAAAAAAAACATAGATACAGACGAATTGAGAACCTCCTTCTTTTTGAAGTCGGTTAATAACGGCAAATTGATAACTTCCTTCTTTTTGGAAGTTGTTTAAAGACATTTTGCCATGTTTCAAAACTCCAACATAACACAACTGCTTAGCATGAAGAATTTTTTATGGTTTCTGGCAAAAATTAATTCAACAGTTAACCGGCAAACATTTTATACTAACATTATTTATTCTGTTGCTGAAAAATTACCAAAACTGTCAAAAGTACAATTTTTGCAACTTTAAACACTCCCTATAATATCTGAAAAAAATAAAATTTACTACCAACATTTTAAATATGTTGTAATGTTTTTATTTTCACACTCGGGTTCAGTTCAGTTCTTGGATCTATTTAAAAACACAGTCTAACTCACTCTAATTTATCTCCACTACTTTTACACCAATTTATATTCACAGAAACTACTATTTACATTTTATCTTAACTGTACAAACGACCGACGAAAACTGAATACCTCCTATCGCCAGCTATTCCTTTTATATATTAATCTCGGAATTCTCTGGTACGTCTACGAACCATTGGGAAATTCCATCATGTTCTGGAAGCTTTAAGGGAATTCCCAGTAACGGCAGCGGTCCGCCGGTTGAGAGACAAACATTTCGGGTTCCACGAATTTATCGGAATAATGTCCCTTCCATGAATTAGTTGATGGCCGATTGCACCAGCGGTCGGATGAATTCTCGTAACAGTGTTATGCAATGTAACTTATTCAAGAAAAACCAGTCAAACACTTCTGGATTTTTTTTGTTACAGAAAATAACAACTTCCCGAAATTTAAAGAACATTTTGCACATATTAAATACGGGAGATCTGATAAATCGAGTGTAGCACATCATGTTTTGGAAAATAGATTTAAAGGCGTTACGATTAGTCAGACAACTCAATAATTTTAAGGAATTGGACTCATACGAAAGCATAATGTTATATTAAATAATAACTTTATTATTTATTAAATAAGTATCCGTAGAAATTTGTTTCTTAAGAACTTAACTATTTAATAACTCGATTGCCATATTTTGTTAAGGGTCAGGTACTTAGGGATTAATGAATTAGCACGTTGGGTTTTACCCACAAATTTACTGATAGTTTTTAAGTTTTATATATTAAGGCATAATTGCAAATACTCTCAGTTTTGGTTTACTCCATGATGATGACAGCTTCGTTATTGAAATGTGAGTCGAGTGCAAAAAATAAAATTTTGTGTTTATACATCTGTGACACACCAAAGGTTCTACAGTTTTTCCAGTGCATTGCTTAGATTGTAATAGTTGGGTGCCGTGTTAAAGACACCTTATGTCATATCAGCAAAAAAAGATATATAATCTTGATATTTCATTGCTTCGATTGGTTCCGAGGTCGTTTGAATACTCACAGACCTAGTTTCGTTTTCGAGAGATTTGCTGTCGAAATAGAAATTATACCAAAACTCCAGTTTAGGGCCGAAATTTGCCGACACCGAAAATTCGACCTGAACACTTTTCTCTATTACGATCCAAGGACGAAGACTCTGCAGTAAATTCAAACATTTTTGTATACTGGAGAATTATAGTTATTTTAAAGGACAAATTTATCAGAAATTAATTTATGCATACGGGTAATTATTATATGACTCTGAAAAAACACATCTCATCATTAATCTTCAAGATAATTGAACTTGACAATACAAACTAACAACAATGGCTTTTTGCTGTAGGAGAAAACAGTATGTATACAGTTGCGTTAGAGGAAGCTTTTATGGAAAATCAAACAAGCATTTAATTCCAGGAAATCCAACATCCATTTATAGAGTACAATATACTCTTTGCCAGACCTTTTCATTCATGTTGATGTTCCAAAGACATACAATAGAATGTAGAACTTTAGTAATAACACAAGATTGGATTTTGATTGAGGTATATTTTTCGCTTAAAAAAAAAGTTTGCAAATGGTTGGTTAATATGATTGTAGAAATTTATATGAGTTATTTTTCTTAAGAGAATTAATTTCTCATTAAGATTTAACTTACTGTTCGACAGAACATCTATTTTTATCATTTAGAAAATTAGTTGAAAGTCTAATTTCCACTACCAAAAACAATATCTACTAAAGAAAGATGGTAAATGATATCTTATTGCCATCTTACAGCTCCATCATCAGACCCTGATTACCATCTAGTCCCAAAGTACTCATCAAGACGAACGAAATGAGTCCAAATACGATGGGGTTGTGTCGTTTATCTACCGAGTTCCTATTGCCACCTGATTCGATAATCATAATAATTTTGCATTGTCATCCGATTTACACATGCATGCAAAATTTCAGCTCAATCGGTAACCGGGAAGTGGATCAAATTTAACTTACAAGATTTGATTACAATAAGCTTGTAATAAAATAATACTAAGACCCTATTCACACAAATTACAGAGAACTTATTGTTCGTGAAAATAATACAGTTGACTGTTGTCAAGTAAGTCTAATGACAAACATTTTTCTTGATCTTTAGATCTAAAAATAAATAAAATGGCAAGCTATTGATTTATGACAGATTGGAAAAACTGGGCCTATAGAACGGCTACCAAGATCATTTGTTCTTAAAGGACAACTATTAGTGACTGGCACCAGAGAATTGTAGATGAATTACAGTGTTTAATTTTTTAAACTAAAATTTTGCGTCATTATAATTTAACTCAATATAGGGATTATTTAAATTCTAATAATTTTTTCTATGAATTAATTTTTTAATTTATTATTTGAATATATTGTGGTTTCCAAATTCTCAGAACATTTCAAATGGTGGCGGTTGCTATTGAAATAATTGAGGGCGTGACGTCACTTGAAGGGAGTTGAGTTTATATACTTGGGTGTGTCTGAGCCCTATTTTTAATCTTTATTGTAAATTAGTTGACAGGGAGGTAAGACCTAATTCCCTTACAGTATTAAGAAAATAGTTTACAACAAGTGGCCCTGCATTATATATTCAATTAAATTTTTGATATCATTTTAAGTTATACCCATTGATAATATTAATTATGTGCTGATGAAAAATGTATGATTTTCTGTTTTTTTCTTGCCACTATGTAGGCGAATTGTAATCTAGTAGAAATTGTCATCCAACAACAAATTTCTAATACCTCTGCTGTAATTGAGTAACAAATTGTGTCAGGTTGATAATAACAATTTGAAGCAAGAAACGGTCACGCTAGAGAGCTTACTTGCTCTGATGAACGCTTTGTAGTGTGTGGACTGTATTTGAGTTACTTGACCCGGACTGGCTTTTTGTATAGTAGCTGTGTCCTTTTTACGTGTCGTCGGAATTTTCACTTATAATTAAACAACAACGGAGAACGTGAGCACTTATTTTTCATGTGCGAGAGTACCGTCTAGTTTTGGCGTAAATTGTTGCATGCGAGAATAAACCAAAAAAATACCAAAAACTAAAGAGAGTTCGAGTTGAACGGCTTATGTAAACTCTTGCCCAAAACTAATTGTACAATAATTTACAAATTAAAATACAATCGAATCCTCAACAAGCTCTTTTAACGTAGAACTGGTGATACCAAATATCATGGTGAAAAACGTGCAAAAAGTGCATGAAGAAAACATTTTTTACACATTTTCTGAAAACCCACCATTATAAAATGTGTAATCTTTTTGTAGTAACATAATATATTTTATTGCGCTATTAAGCAAACAAAAATGCCAACGCTTTACCCTAAAGTAAAGCCGGTGTTTGCTTAACAATTTAGAGAACCCTATATAAATGAGGCCTTGTGAAATATAATCAACGTTTCTGGTTTCCTTACGCCCGTTTGTTCTTTCCGTTAATTGTCTAGTTTCTGTTATAACGAGTCCGCCCAACAGACTTCTCGCTAATAGAAAATTCAGCACAATTTAGATATTTCTGAATGTTTGAGTTTCTCTCTATTTTAAACAACCTATTGGCCCTACGCTTGTGGGTAGAAATTTGACTTGTGTTGGGTATGGAAGGCTGACATAGAGGCGGCTATAAATTAGGTTCCTAATTTTAAGTTACATGGGCGCGATATTATTTATTGCTCTAAGAATTCGGCGGGGTAGTTTCTGAGTTCGAAGATACTTGTATAATATTCGTAGACACCCATTAATATGTTCTTGGCATATTCAATATAATTTACTTGCATAAATATTACAGTTAGTCATTGAATGCCAACTGATATCTACGAGGGTGTGGAATTATATATAAGAGTAGATATATACTATGATGAATAAAGATACCATCCGAAACAAAGTAAACAGAAAAAGTGAGGCATATATTAGGAAGAATAACTATTCAGTTAAAAACAAAATCAAGATGCCTTATAACATTTATAAAAACAGCTATTGTTGTGTCAAAGAATATATGAATTTTGCAGCCTTTTTACAGAGATCAACAAATATTTTCGCTTTTGAAAGGTTTTTGAAGCTTCATATGTAACAGTTTATAGAGCTTCACTAACCTCACTAACCTGGAGAAACCATTATTTTAAGGTTTAAAATTAAATTATAACGGCCTTCAAATTTGATAGAAAAGGCATTGTTAGATAGCTTGTTTATAATTATTTTATTGTGGCAAGATTTCAGTCATTGTCATTGTGAATGAAGTTTTTAGTGAGATATTATTAAAGTTGGAGTTCCATGCAGTTATTGTGTTAAAAATAATAGTGGTGCTATGATTAAATAATTTAGTGTATAAAATTCATCTCAACACTGAAGTTTATTTGTATTGAATTATTTTTTTAGTTTCCACGTATTTGTTATGTATATTTTTACTTCACATATTTTTTCTATTAATTACTTAACTGTATCTTCTTCTGTTTTTAATTTAATACATAAAAAACATAAAGAGACCATACTATATCTTCTCCCATTGTGAATTCATAGTTTAATATGTCACATATCAAGTAGGAATATTTCTTTGGACAATACAATTGATTGAGCCGATTTTCAGAACTCCGTTAAGATTCATTGATCTGCAATCCTCTAATAATAATTGTTCTTTCCGATTTTCCGGAAAACAATAAATATCAAGTTATAGTAATGGCTGAGAATACATAAAATGGATGGCGACAAAGTTGTAATCTTTTCCTGTTTGGAGTCCGTTAAAAAGTTTTTAAAAAGGGGCCTAACGATATGGGTGAACTTCTGTTTATACTTTATTTGAGTGACAAGAAAATAATCGCCGTTAGAAAAAATTCAAATCAAACTGTGAGATATTTGGAAACTACTGAGTACTCCCGGCTTCCTTACCTTCCACTCAATCAAGACTATCTCAGGTCCTCATGCTAAAGCAGGTTTCCACTTGCAGGAGGCTAACATCTTTTTATATTCTTGACTTTGGTTTGTTGTTATTGCTTTATCCTTTGGTATCATAAAAACTGTAATATCCCTTTCGGGTATCGTTTAGGCTTAGGTGTGTGTTTTTTTTTGTGCTTGGTCCCTTGGGGATTTCTTCGTTATTGTTCCTGAAATTAGTATTATTAGTATACTCTCTTATATGTTTTGGCTTATGTTTGTAGCTTCTTTATGAGGTCCTTTATTGTGTTGACGAGTTTCTGTATGTCCGCTCGATTTCATTGCCTTGGTTGTTTTAACCTCTCAGTGGTTTTCTATATGAAGTTGCTAGTCTTGTGGCGGCTGGACGAGTTGTTTTGGATGTTTACTTTCTCTACTCTTATTCTAAACTGCAGGTGGCGCATTTTCCTGGAGCTTGTCTGTCAATATTGCGTTGGACGGCGGGTGTAGCCCGGCGAAGTTCATGCATGCTTGGTCTTAATAGCTGGTGCTTTAACCATGCCCGAATCGTAGGAAACTGTAGTATTGTGTAGATGTGCTCCTAATTTTATCATAACATCCAGATATATTTTTAGGTGTACATGGAATTCATCCTGTTTTGTTGTGGTTGCCCCATGATAACTACTCTGAGGTCTTTCATTGGCAAATTCAACGTATGAAACTTGACTTTTTTCTTGTGTAAATAAATAAATCTGTTTCGCGGTATCTTCCTGGGGATTGAAGGTCAATTTAACTTCCGTAGCCGTTGGCTCTAGAAGCGGAAGTATAGTTTTTCTTAATTAGTATGTTATAATCTGTTATCTGTCTTTCCTAGTTAGTCTATTTAACAGGGACAGTGATATTGGCATCTTCCAGTGAAATTCTCTGCTTACTTTAATTGCGTTTCGATTTCTTCTTTCGTTTGACTAAGGTGTCGACTTTCTTTTGAACGCCCATTTCCACCTCGTGATATGATTTTCATTGACCTTAGATTAGAGATTAATGATTACTATGAAATGAATGACTTTTCACGTTGTGTTTAACTTGGATCGTGTAAAATACCACTTGTATTATTTTAAATTGTTAACTATAGGGTTAGGCTAATACGTAGTGCAAAGCGACTTCCATAGATTGCGCCACCAATGTCTGAAATATAATTGAATCTATACTAATATATAAAGCGCACTAGCCCGGACACATGACACATAACTTATAAACTTCATTGTTCCTTGAGAATTAATATAGAGGGTATTCCATCTCAAACGAGTCACCTTGGATACCTTGGTTATTTTCAAAACTATTGCAATAAAAAAAAGGCCGATTTTTGTTTAGTGGGGGAATTTTTTTTAGGTGAATTAGCGCTTGCCAATTCAATGACCTTGAGATTTGGGAAAATAGGTGTTGTCGTATATCATTTGAAAGCCCTTTTTACGGACTATACCGTCGTAATAAAATTTTTTATTGCAATTGCTGTACATGTAATAGTAAAAGAGTATAAAAAAACAAATTTACGTTACAGTACAATGCCTCTGAAGCAAATGTGCAAAGTGTCTTCCAATGACTTTCATACAATAGCACAGCCCTGACTGAAAGCTGTCTCGGACGTGGTTCAGCATAGTCGGTGTTATCTGACGACACTCCGCTATTATTCGTTGACGTAGGTTGTACAAATTGTCAGGCTGAGTCATAAAAATTTTGGATTTAACATGTCCCCACAAAAAAAATCCGAAGGGTTCAGATCAGGTGATCGGGCAGGCCATTCTATAGGACCTCTTCTTCCAATCCAGCGACCAGGGTATTCCAAATCGAGGTATTGACGAATTTAATTTAATTTTCCAATATATAGTGATAAATTTCACAATTTAAATTACCAGGAATAAACAGGGGTCCAATTAGATGATTTCCCAAAAGTTTAGTTTTACCGGATGTTGACTATGAGCTTCTCGAAATAAATGAGGGATACAAATAATTCCTCCAAAATCTAGTTATGTAGCTGGGTCATAATTTCGCAAAACTCTTGCCTTCAATACCAATCATCTTCATTCAATTCATGAAGTAATTTAATTTTGTACGGATGGGATTTGTACTTATGCAAAATTCTGCTGAGATTTGCTGGACAGACTGCGTATTTGGTATAAGTTGGACATGGCCCCATGTAGCCACAGCTACCCTTTTATCATTTACAATGCCAATGGGACCTCTTTTTTTATTCATTACTGAGCCCGTCTCAACAAATTTTAAAATCAACGTATTTATGACGAACGTTACGTTCGTGATGGTTTTGGTT
Source organism: Octodonta nipae (assembly GCA_034190945.1). Taxonomy (NCBI): domain Eukaryota; kingdom Metazoa; phylum Arthropoda; class Insecta; order Coleoptera; family Chrysomelidae; genus Octodonta; species Octodonta nipae. The sequence continues at coordinate 45,797,469 of CM067218.1, read as the reverse complement.
AAAAATCGTTGCAGCAGATCGAGCACGATTTCGATTTTGGTAATAAAGACTTACCAGCTCAACACGTTCTTGCAATGTGTATGCATAATTATCTTTTACATTTTCAACAAATCAGTAAAGTAATAACTTGACAGATAAATGTACAATACTTCAAATGATCGAATAAAGGTCAGAACAGATAAACAAACTTGCTGTAAATATCAGCAAAAAATAATGTAAAATAAATGAATGTTTACATTTAATGTTTTTCTCGAATTGTGTCTTATTACAGGGTGCGGCAGTGAAACAGGATGGTTTAAGACGATACTATAAAAGAACTCATATTTAATACTTTTCCATGCAGTAAAAGCTGTGGATTTAATATTCCGGTTTTACTACTATGTCCGTTAGGTTTTCTGATACATGAACAGGAATTGCAATAAAAAAATGTACTATGAGGGTATAGTCTGTAAACAGGGCTTTCAAATAATATACGACAATACTTATTTTCCCTATCTCAAATCTAAAGGTCATTGGCCTGCTTATGTTGAATGCGCGCAAGCCCTAATTCACCTCAAAAAATTTCCCCCTCGAAACAAAAATCGACCAGTTTTTTCTTATTGCAATAGTTTTGAAAATAACCAAGCTATTCAGGGTGGCTCATTTGAGCTGGAATACCTTGTATTTAAAGTTAATTGTGTTTGTTGGTTTGGAATTGCCGTCTTCAATTATTTTCTCTGACACATAACTGTTAAGAATTATTAATTAAATCAAAGTTTTGTTACTTCATAACATTGATATAAATAATGTAAATAACAATTAAGGTTATACACATGTACAGCTCATACTATAGTGTCTAATAATTTCAACTATAAGCACCAAGAGAGGAGTATTTATCAACATCCATTATTTGACGAGCTCGAATTAAATACAAGACAAAACTTCATTGAATATATAATGTAAAAAGTTAAACTCGGGTGAAATATATGCGAATTAATATAATTTGTTGAGCAATTAATACATTATAGAAGTTATATGAAGTCGCCTGGGTTCCTAAAATTAACGTGTACATTAGCCCTTGAGTGACATTACAGAAGCCAACATAAGGTTTATGAAAGGCATGTGGACAACTCAAATTTATCAAACCTTGAACTAAGCTAAGCAAAACCGATATGATAAAACAACAATATAATTTTAATTAAAAGTCGAAAGCCAAGGAATGTATTGAACTGGATAATATGGTTGAGGCAAATTATGTTAATGCAACACCAAAAATGTGGTTTTCTAATTAATTCTTGTGGAATTTTTATTTTGTATTTATGGAGTTCTTGGAAAAAAAATACAATGGAGAAAACCTCCGTGTACTTCAAAATTTTGAACTGTTTCTGGACCCTGTTCTCCATGAGCATTTAAGAAATTGTAATATATAAAAAAAATCTTACTTCTTAAATATAGAGACATTTTCTCAAGTGCGGTGTTATTTCCGAGAACTACATAAATATATAATAATGGTACCTTCTGATTGAGTTATTGGACAAACGAGACAATTACTTGCAGAAAAAATTCAAGAAAAGATGTGGTGTTAATATACTCAATACAAAGTATTTTTAACGATTCTAGATCTCTGGAGACACAAATAGGTATGAACAATACACTTATTTTTATGTGCCGTTGAACAAATTTTAGATAGTTTTTTCTCCAGTAAATATGTTAAGAAGACTTTCTGTAATACAAAGTCAGTAATCTGGGTAATTTTTGAAAATGTCACTTCTAATATGCATTAATTGCAGACATGAATAGAGAGTAAAGTCAGACCAAATACTGAATGTTATAGTTTCACTATACTGCTTAACTATTATACTTTATGCTTACTATTGCAGCTTATTTGCTTTTTCAACATGTGTTACGCAGTCGTTTATAAATAATAAAATATTTTATTAGATCTTGAATTTTTATTTTAAAATATTATGTTCTCAACCATCATATCATTTTATATTTTTATATAGATTTTCGAATACGATGCAAGACCATAAAATACATGTTCATAAAACATCAATTTAACATACTTACGGCTCTTATGCTATTCGGTTAGAAAGATAGAGCACGCTTCCATCACATATATTATATGAGTAAAAACATACTAATCCTAAAAATGGGGTAAGCAATGTTGATAACTAAGTACATTTTAAAATATTTACAACGCAACATTTATGGTTGCACTACAAATTATTAAATTAACCTTAATGTGATGGAAGACTTTTATTATGTTTTATATGTGATCATTAGCGTTATATTCAGCAAAATGAAAAAGGGGCGGCTAATTTACTCTAAAAGAAATATTACTAATTATCTCAGGGAGATACCTTAATGGAAATCGTTCTTCAGTTGTAAAATGTAAGAAATAATGATTTCCTGTCAACAATTTATATCCGCAAAATTCGGATTGCTGTTGAATTTGTGAAATAAAATTACGTATGACAGGTTAATAAAGTCTCCATTACAGTTGTTTCATTTTGTTTTAGAATAAACGACGAAATGTGGTATTTATATATAGGGTCTGCTAGTGAGACAATACAGGTCAATGACTAAAACATATTTTTATATTCCTGTAATTGTTAACTACTGGAACGTTGGTGGAAACGAGGGTTTCATTCTTTGGCGAAAAAATTATCCCGGGAAAACAAAATGCTACACGTGATAAAATTGGTATAAAACTCTTATTCACAAATAAATACAGTAGAATATAAGTAATAATACCGACTTTAAATACTATATGTAACTGTCAGCAAATGGTAATTGACAATTCGGGAAAAATCTACTGATTGTTAGGTTGGCGACATGGTGCAATCTGGAAAACTTAAATACTTAAAAAAATATATAAAGAAGTGTTTCGAGACAAGATATAGTATAGTTGAATCTCGCTTTTAATTTGACAGTAAACTCATATTGTAATTTGAATTTATAAGTTGTGTTGTATTCTGAATGTACTATACATCAGTCAATAGAGCAAAATTTAAGGCATTTTGCGACATAATAAATTCAACAGCAAACCACTCTACTTTCGAATGCTATGTGCGCCTTTGAAAAATTAACTATGGCGGTTTCAATATGGCGACCAGAAGTGGAATAAAAATTAAAAAAAAGCTTATAGAAAAAGAATTTGCAAGTGACAAGACCCTATTTTGACTCAAATTGTAGCAAATGAACAGCTCTTTGAAGCTGGTGCAGTTGGATAAGAAAATGCAAGATGGCGCATCCAATAAGGGTGTGCCAAATTTTTCAGATCTAACCATTTTGCACCAAATCTTGTATACGAGGGTTTTTGGGGTTGCTGACCTCGAATAAAACATTATATTTGAAAATTTCAAAATGGCGGATACAATTTGGCGGATTCGCCATCTTAGTTTTGTTCGATAATTAACCGGTTTGCCCCAAATGAGGTAAACGGGGGTTTTTGGGGTCGCTTACTACTAATACAAAGTCAGATTTGAGTAATTCAAAATGGTTGGTCCAATATGACGGACAATTTTTTCATAAATTGGCAGATTTGCACATATAGGATAGTTTAAGGGTCACCGAATAAATATTATAGTTTAGATCTACAAAATTAAAGAAGACATATTATTTATATGCAATATATTCATAAATAAACTGGTCTGAAATCATTAATATTGTAATTTCAAAATATCATTTTTCTTTGCAGTGGAGAACCTTTTAATTATCAATTTCGCAAATCTCTTTTTATATTCGTGATCAGCGACCCCAATAACCTAAGTGCACCTGATTTAGTGCGAATCGGTTGATTTTCGAAAAAAACGTTCGCCATATTAGATTCGCCATTTTGAATTTCGCAAATTTGATTTTATATTCGTGGTCATCGACTCCAAAACCCTCCGTGTACAAGATTTGGTGCAAATGGTTAGATTTGAAAAATTTTTAATTTTGTCCATATTGGATTCACAATCTTAAATTTTATATCCAACTGCACCAGCCTTAAAGAGCTGTTCATTTGCATTTGAGTCGAAATGCGGTCTTGTCGCTCTCGACTTTTTTTTCTATAAGCTTTTTTCCAAAATTTTTAAATTTTCATTCCACTTCTGGTCGCCATATTGAAACCGCCATATTTGAATTTTCAAAGGCGCATACAGCATCAGAAAGTAGACTTGGTAGGTTTTAAAAGGAACCCTCGCTTGATTTTTTTGGACACCTACAATTTTGGCCAAAGCTCTGATCCACTTGAGATGAATGATCTCTTTATATAATTTTATCAGCAAATTCGTAGAAATAATTTATTTAAACAATAAAAACTAGCAAAAAGATGGTTTTATTGGTTTTTGGCTTGTATTGAGAGAAATAATGAAGAAAACTTGACCTTGTTAATGGAAAAGTTGTAGAGGATTGGAATACTTTCAAAATGTGCGTTTATAGGTCATGATAGGGGATTTTCCACCCAGAAAATTTGGAAAACTGGAAAAATACATAACTTTATCTTCCCTAAGATGGCCGCTTATGATGTTATGATTAACTATTCTCAAGATAAGTATTGTGCAATTTAAACAATTAAGATGGATATCTTACATACTGTATCGTATACCCACGTTCTTTCTACTTGAGTGTTACTTGGATCTTTTGAATTCCGTAAAATGAATTTCAATTTATCTGTCTTAAATTTTCGTTTAAATCCAGTAAAGGTGGTTTAACACGTTTGTGAAAATTGGATTATAGGCACAACGACGTAAAAGGTGGAGAGCGCAGAGTCAGTCAATATCCAAGCTATTTAACGGAAATTTTAGTAAGCCTGGTTGCTCGCTATTAGGGCCCAAGAATTAAGTAGATGTAGAATGTTTTGACCGCGATAAGTTTGTATTCACTTTAATGGAGTATTTAAATAGTAATGAATAAATCTTATTTTATATTTTAAAACTTGTGTGTTTATTCAAAATTTAACGTTATATAATTTACTCATTTAATAATATTACTTTAATATTATGACAGCTAATGTTGAAATACTTCATTCGGATTTCGGTCGTTTACTCTAATTTAGAAGTGAAACAACTGTAACTGCGATTTTACTTACCTGTTATACGTAATGTTATTGCACCACATCATGTGAATTTTGACAATATACGTAGTTTCTCATTTTCATAATCTAACATTGAAATTCTAACATTGAATTCCTTATTATAAGTCCACATCCTCTGTATCCTAAGAGATTTAATTTATTTCCAACAATTCAAAGAACTTCTAATAAAAATGCATTAAAAACAAGCCAATCATCATTCCAATTACGATAATCGGCAAATAAAAAGTAAAATTCCAGTCAAGATTTTTGCAACGTTATTCGTTATCAGGACTTTTCAGTTAAATGGCTGACGTAGTTATGCATTTAAAAACTGCAGCCAACATACACGTCCGCTCGGTGCGACGTGTAGATCGAGAAAAAGATAATCTTCTCTCTGCATAAAATATATCTCAAACTCGTCACTTGTCACAAGTTAGAGTTGTTATCAACTTAAATGTAGAAGACGGTATATGTTCTAACCACGAATAAAACAATAAATATTCAAAGGAGTAGGAGATTAAATTAATGTTAGTCAACTCTCAAATACATATACCTAAGCTTTGAAATAGGACTGAAGCATTTAAGATCATCCAGAAACAGACTTTTATATCTTTGTTACTCTAAATGAAAATTTCTTTCAAAAAATATAGCAAGTCCTCAAAAGGGCCGGTGTTAGCAGAAAATAATCCAGGACTGTACTGTTGGAAGGGCACTCTGGTAAATCCATCACACAATTCATTTTCTAATGAAAAAATAAGAAGGCTGGTTCTGTTATCATTAAATGAAATTCTTAGTATTGTTAGATATAGTTTATAGGAGACGCTTAAATTTTTTATTTGTTTCATAATAGAGGCCAGATAGGAGATATCGTAATTTGGATTTGTTAGAAACCATTCTTATTCCCGCAATTTCATTACACTTCGATATCTGCCCCTTCGACCAATGAGAAAATATTCAATAACTGCATAGCGTAAAGCCAAGCGCTTGTATTTCGAACACATTAATCGAAATATAGAATATTGAGGTCACCTAAGTTACTAAGTCAAAATTTATTATCATAAAATTTCATGGACTAGACAGGACGGCATTTAAACGTGGTTAATTTATGTTTTTGGAGGGATGGCATACAGGAACAAGAATAAAGTTCTTGGGCAGTAAATTGTACTAAGCTGAAAATACGGTAGAATGTTATTTTTCAGTAAGATAATAGGCGATCACTCATGAGCAGAATAATATAAAATGGTCTTAGTGGAAAGAGCTTGATCAATCTACAACACAAAAAGGATGTTCTTGTGGCTAAGTGAGAGCAAGGACTATAATTGCTAGCGTGCTTCGACGTTCTGTAAAAATCCAGTGAAGAACTAATAGTTTATCAAACCAGTTTCAGGAAAAACGATAAATTAAGAAAAAGTAGACCATATCAGAGCATATTAGAACTTTTGAAACAGAATTGCGTAACTGTACAGTGTTGTCAAGTTAAACAGGGAAATCCCAAATTTATATCTACCGTCTACATTTTTTTAAAACTATCAAAAAATTAAACATAAAAGAGTATTTGATACAAAATTTTAAATAATAAATCGCACTATGAAAGTCTCATTTCATCACTTTCACAAGTTTTTTAAAAGATTTTTTGATGTGCCATATGCTAAGTATCATAATATGACATTTTGAAGCAGTATTATAATAGGATGCTGTAACGGAGCTGATAAAAGTTACATACTTCCCAAAAGACCCGCTGGAAATAGGTTTTTCTTAAATAAGCTTAAAATATTTGGCATCATTTAGTAAAAAGTTTATGTGACGTATACTAGCGAGGACCTCGCAAACAATATCCTTGAAACATAAGTAGCTTTTAGTTCAGCATGAGCAGGTTAAGGTTTCAAACTTAATGAGTAAATTTTCAACACCCCGTATGATAAAGAGTGTAATAAAACTCTTTAAAATTGCAAGCTTAGACAATAAAGTATTCTTGTTTATTGGCAACTTTCCACCTGAAACAGAATAATAAACGAATTCATGTTTTATCTTTAATATATAGGGCAACGATATCTCCAAGTGTGATAAACTTGCGGCCAAGGTCGGTAAATCCAGGAGACTAGGTAGTAGGTCATTTTCTACCAACTCAATGGATTGGATAGACATTATTCAGGTGCTTGGCCGACCAAAACTGGAATAAATTTCCTAACTTCCAAGAAGTACATGTTTCGGTAAGTTTCAAGTTAAATCTGTTAAATCATAAAAAGCGTTCTGATGGAACAGCAACAACTGAAACAATAGAGGAGTTTTCTGACCGTAGATGTGAGTTTTGTAAATTGATTATAACATTTTTGGTAAACTTAACTTCAACAGGGGAATTAATATTGCTAGTGAAATTTACATTATTGCTGATTTAATAGCCAATTTCAAAACGAAAAATGTTTATTAATCAGTTCATGTCTTTGTAGCAAATGATCTAGTTCTTCTTAAAGAACTTCTTGTGAAATTGCTTTCGATGATTTAAATTCCATATTTCAAGTTAATTCTCAATAATTTCGCGACGAAATAAAAAAATCCCAATATTAATATTGAACGATTAATATGCAGAAGATTGTATTTATTTCATACCATTGTAACTATTGCAACAAGGACACGTTTGTGCTAATAAATAAACAAAACGCATATTTTTTGAGAACATAGGTCGAACTTTTTCATGTAACCTCTTCGTTTTATCGACAAGAAACAGAACTACCCTTTCTCATCAAAGAGTGTTAAAAATATAGGCTTTAAGTTGTAAATCTTAACCCCCTTTCCCTAGTGAACTAATGTAGCTAATAATATTTCAAATTCAATGTTTTAACACGAAATTACTAGTAGTAGTAGTTGTAAAATTATATTATCAATAATAAAATTATTTTCAACAATTATTAACCGTAACTTATACATAAATTTTAGTGTAAATCAAAAGCAGAAGTTACGACTGATTGTAAAATAATATTTTTAACGACCTGTTATTTATCGTCATATTCAGGAAAAATTTACTGCGTGTGTCGTTTTAAGTATGTTCTTATGCTTTTAAAATCCATCCCTTATGAGCAACATCAAAGCCTTGAAGGTTTCTCTAGCAAGTGTTGTGGCATTTTAAATGAAAAATGCTATACAAAGGAGGAATTCTAAAGCCAAATTATTTTTACTAATTTTACGGAAATCAACTGGGGCAACTTGTCTCAAGCGAAAACACTATGGAACGACCTATATTCTAACAGTTTTTACACAGATAGGCTAGGGCAAGTTCGCATAAAAAATACTGATAAATAAATAACGAGACCTGATGTATCAAAGTATTTAGATTCCTTAGGATGTGAATTTTATGCACACCTTTCATTTATATTCGACGAGTTATGCAAAATATAATTAATTGGTCCTTGCTATTGTTGTATGAATTAGCGTTTAACCATTCCTGTACGGTGAATTAAAATGAGCGGTTTCTTGGTTATTTCTGGGAGAATATTAGTGTCATATTCTAGTTTGCATTTACAGATTTCTTTTAAACTTTTAATTGTCTAATTCAAATGTTGTTCATCTGCTAAAATTATTCTTCATTTGTGATTTTTGTACTTATAAGTGAATTTCATTTGTTTAATTGTACAAATGTCTTATTTTCTGTAAAATAATTATAATTACTACGTAATCTAACTAATCTAGGCTTTCGAGACCTATGTAATATTTACAAAACAGTTTTGCACGGCTTATAGCCCATGATTGGCTAGAATTTTTATCTTACGTTTCATCTGCTGTTCGGCAGCCATTTTAAAAGCGATGAGGTCTAAGTAAACAGTGCTTACAGTTTCTATAGTTTTATATACTTGCGGAAGGGTGTAGCTTCGGGACCTTGGGCATTGATCATGATTTTACTTGTTTTATGAACGGTGTTGATGTTTCTGAGTACCGACATGCTTCTGTTACTAAGGCTAAATTTATTCTGTAACAGTTGTTGTGGTGTTTCTGTATATAGACAGCTTATTAATGTACTCGTGGGTAATAAGCTATTTTGTGGCTAGAACCTGCATAACTTCAAAAATAATTTTTGTTTTTCTGTATGACAAAAGCTGCCACTGCGTACATCTCCGTTTCTTATTTCCGACAGTTGTATTTGTGTGAAATATGTCCTGATAAACCCAGTTTACCGACTATTTGACATATTTTACACGAGAGGAACAGCAGAAGGACAAACAATGCATACTAAGTCATTGGCAGGCATGATGGTCGTACACATGTTAATCCCACATCAGATAGATACTGGAAAAGTCTAACTCATAAGAATACCACCTAGGCGAATACCGTTGGGGCAATAATATGGAGGCCATGTTATATAACGGAGGAATAGAACCACCATAGCCTGCTCCAGTCGTTCTAGTGAACACGAAAATTGGAACTGGTTTTAGGTAGATTATAAAACATTTGCGAAATTACGAAAAAGGATAGTTATAAAATTTCATTCGGGTTCCTTTGGTTCTCCACCCTAGACCTGAAGAGTGGATATTGGCAAGTTGGGCCTTACGAAAGCCACAGAGAAAATACAACGTTTTCCATTAGTAAGGACTTGTCTCCGTTTAGTCTTGCCTTTTGGGTTATGTAACGCTCCCTCTATATGCCCAGAATACGTCAACGACATGCTGGTGATAGTTCACACACTCGGTGACCACCTGAATAACTTTGAAGATGTATTCCTAAGAATTAAGAGAGTCAACCCCAAGAAGTGTGCTGCTTCAGAAAGAGTTAGAGTTTTGGGATCACGTGGTTTCTGGGTTAGGAATCAGAACTAACGAGGACAAGATAGAAGCCATCCGATTGTGGAATTTGCCGCAAGATGGAAAAACAAAAGGGTATTTCGAGAAAGAGAAAGCCTAGAGAAAGCAAGTCCCAACTGGTAGTCCTAAAGAAAAAAGTATCAGCCGTCCTGACCGAAGTACTTAATGGATTACCTGAGTTGATTTCGGTATATACGATTCGTTGTTATTTTAGCAAATAGCTAGAAGAATATAATATAACCAATCAGAAGGAAACCAAGCTGGCAAAGTTGCTGGTGGAACAATTTTTCGGCAGGTGGGTGTGTCGTTAGAGTTGCATTGAATCAAGCGTGGAACTTCAAATCCAACATATTCCCGAATATCTGCAAGATGTTGCAATTAAGAAAACGGTAACCACAACTAGCGTGATTGGGACGAGCAGATTCCTCTCTTCTTGTTGAATTACCGCTCAGACTTCCACAACAACACAAGACTGGCTCCAGCCATAATGCTGAAGGAAAAGATCTGATACTACTGTGTGATTTGGCACTAAAAGAACCTTCAGAGGAGCCAAGGCATTTCTCTAAAGCTTACATCAGCTTGGGATGCTCCATACGATTGGTGAAGAGGTTTAAGATGAAGGTGGTTCAGTTGGATCCACTGGCACCCTATCATGGAGACGATATTCCTATCGGGACGATAACTTTAAAAAGGGTCTGTGCTATACAATTTAATTGTACGCTGATAAAACAGGAATCCTTCTCAACATTGATCAACTGTACCGTAAACTATTTATGGGATTACTTCGAGAATATTCGAGAGTGAATGCGATGGGATATTAGTTGTGTTAGAACCCACAATATATTAATTGAGCTTATTTATTCTCCACTAAAATTATGGTAAAATTGACCGTCGGCGATATAAATTTTCATGTATTAATTTGATACTAAATAATAACGGGTTTTCCTCACGTCAGAATTCACGCTATTTTGTTTGTTATTCTTCGGTTTGATTAACTAGTAACAAAAACCTAATATAATACAATAAGTACTTTATTCTGTACAAATGAAATATATATTTTTGCATATTTTGCTTAGCAGCTATAAATTAAAAAAGTTGAAATGTAGAACCAATAGAACTGGTTTAAAAGAATCTAAGCGGACATGTTCGATGTCAGGTTTTGATTAAGGCTGGAGCAAAAAAATGTCAAAACTAGATATACTTTAGTCAATAAAACAAACGTATCAATATTGATAGAGAGAAAAATGATATCTTTTTTCAATTAAGTATTGACCTGAGCTATAAGAGATCATATGGGAGCTAGCCAGCCATTGTTGGGTCGCCACCCCACCCTTGGCTATGCCCATGCAAACAGGTGCAAATAATAGAATTTCCAATATCTCATCTAAATAAAAATATTTTAAATATGAATACCTTACTAAATAGGGTAAAGATTTGTAAAAGAACTTTAATTAGAATATGTTAATTTTCTACCAAAAATAAGTAAAAACAATCGAATCTCGGTTACTTTGGTAGAGGTACTGTATTATATTTATAGTATTATTACAGGAAAACTACAATGGTCTTTTAATAAGCACTATACTGTTTATGAAATATGAAAATTAAGAGAAAAAAACTAGGACGTCTAATCTAATAAATATTGCATATGAATAAATCACGAACAGATGCTATTCATATTAAAACACCCCAAAGAAAACAAATTTACATTTATATAGCATTTTCTCATTATACTGCACAATTGCGTCAACGTGATTTGGCCTTTTTTTCTCTAGATATATCGCCGAATATGCTAATGAGTAAATGTATTTGCAGTTTTCCAACACAGGCTACGCTAATCAGTGTTTGATTCACGTGTTTTAATCAGTCACAAAAACGAGTAGCTTCTCAAAATAGAAATCTGTGGGAGTGTTTCTGTTTGTAGAAGTGTTTCAGGATTCACTTACCATGATACAAAATATTTTCAAAAATTTAGATAAGCAGCAAATAGAGATTTAGATACTGGTAAGTGTGCCCAAGAAGTAGAATAGTGAATGGCAGCGGAAGAGCCACTGTGAACTAAGAATTTTCTTGAAATCATTTCGGCCAATTTCTTGCAATTACATTTACAGCACTTTTAATTAGTATTGTTTACTACCCCCAACAATAGAGATTTATTCATGCAAAATATAAATTTTATAAACATAACAAATTAATCAAGTGAATCGTTTTTGGATGTTGGAATGGAAATGCAAAGGCCAAACATAATAAAGTAGTTTTATAGACGCGAGATGTGCGACCGACATCTAGGATTTTCGGGGAAACTAGCAAAAGAGTTTCCGAATCTGGAGCCGTTCCGTGTAATTGCTGGTCTCCCTTAACTCTTGGGACAGAATGTCACGATATAATTTTCAGCTTACTTCACCTGTCAGAGATATCGAATACTCTCTTCGAGGTGTCATTCTTTTTTTACTGTTTATGTATCAAATACATAAATAAGTGTTCGAAAGGAGATTCTATTGTGGGAAGTGCAACTGATGAAGCTTCCCGACCAGAAACAATATATATCATATATATTGTCTTGCATACAAAACAATGACACCTCGAAGAGAGTATTCAATATCTCTGACAGGTGAAGTAATCTGAAAATTATATCGTGACATTCTGTCCTAGGAGTTACGGGAGAACACGAAAACGGCTCTAGATTAGGAACATCTGTGTGCTAGTTTCCGCGAAAATCGTAGATGTCGGCCTTACATCTCGCGCCTATAAATTTACTGTTACTGTATCAAATACATAAATAAGTGTTCGAGAGGAGATTCTATTGTGAGAAGCACAACTGATGAAGGTTCCTGACCAGAAACCATATATATAATATATATTGTCTTGCGTACAAAAGAATTACACCCTGAAGAGAGTAATACAGTAGTTTACAATCTATTGCATTGGCAATTTTCAGAATTAAATTAAATTGAGCTAATTTAAATTCGATGCACCAAGATTATTTAGAAAACTCACAAGATAATCATAATTCGGTGGTATATTTAATACAATTTTTTACAATACTCATTTATTGGGGTTAAATGTAGAAGCGGCATATTCTTCCAACTTTTTATCTTTATATTTTAAATGCAGTATGATATTGAACATTCGAAAATATATAATAACCAACCTTGAAAAAAATTGATAATACATGTTTTATATCTGGCAACCCTGGTAGTAATGGACAACACACGATATCCATATCAAAAAGTTTTATACAAAACTAGTTACAAAATTCCTATCCTCTGGCCATATTCTGTAACTCTGTTTATATCTAGATATATATATTCTATATGCTATTATAAAATTGTAGTTGTCTGGTTGTTTGTTTGTTCGGTAAATTTAAGTTCTTAATAGTAATAGGATTAAGAACGAGACTTTTGTAGCTTATACTGAGTGATTCAATCTAGCTTACATGGAGTTTAGCATTGTTCCAACCTGAACAGAACAACTGACACTCAACTTTGAAATTTTAAAAGGAGGCAGCAGTTTGATTTTTTATATTCGAATGTACAAAACTTAAAGTCGATCTGGGTATTATTGTAATTCTCTTATCTCTTCCAAAGTGGAAATTTGCATTCAACATTTAATGTCTTCTAAATCGTTTAATCGATTTGAAAACAGTAACACCACTGAATTCTTCATTTCATAGTACATTAAATATGAAAAAACAAATTGCTGTTCCCATTTAAAATTGCAATCTTCCGTATCCCCCTGTATAAGTGAATCATAGAGTGCAACTCAAAATAATTTTAAAATATGTTGAATTTGATCTAAAAATTCAATTTCACTGGGAATTTGGACGCTAAAAACCGTGTACGCTACCTTTACTCTCCTGTATATATATATATATATATATATATATATATATGTTTATATCACAATTTCAAAATTTATCTTTTTAAAAAAGATTTTATTTATACTTGCACAAATAATATAACTTTCAATACAAACTTGAAAATAATTAAAATAATAATAAAAACTTTATAACAATTAAAATGACAAAAATGAGTGGTAAACTAACTAGACAGAACTGTAAGTAATAATGAATGATGTTACAATGAAAAAGTATAATTTATAAACTAAGAACGCTGACTAAGGTGTCGCAGCGCTTGCAGTTCTCACGGATGTTCGTCTGCGGGTAACTGGAGACGACACGTGTTATGCTGACTCAGCTTGAGAACTGTTGCTAGGTTGTTTCATATAAGTCGATGGAATAACTTATATAACAACTCCCATCCATATAAAAAGTTGATGCTACAGCATCGACTTTTAAGGGAGGTTCTGCAACTCAATATCCTCGACAGGACTAAGGAGACTATGGAGTTTTACCCTGGGCTTGATGGTTGATGGACCTGGTGGTGGTGCTGGATCGGCAGAAGGGCTGATCGTTGGAGGCTTCTGGAATTTCTTCCTGATGATGCTCATGGAAAGGAGGGCCACCACAATTGCGGTTGTTGCCATTGTGATGATCGTAAACCAGGAGGTGTGTTTCTCCAAGAATGGTTGGTCTAGGAGCTTTTCCAATTCCCTGGAGTATTGCCTAAGCTTATGGTTAGCGATATTCAGGTCTCTGGCATCCAATTCCTGTAGTCTCATGGGTTTCAACTTTGGAAGCTGACTGATGGTTGGCAGGTTGTCGCAACAGTTGCAGGGGATGTTGACTGGGTGACTCTTAAGTGTGATGTTGTCAACGTTGTTGGTGGTCCTTCTGGCATGGACCCTGGTGTTACCGATGAAGCCATTGCAACTGGGTTGGATGGTCAATAGAGAATTTGTCGAAATGGATTGGGTAACGACATCTTCTCCCTTGCACTTGATGTTGATGGGCAACTGTCCGGAAATCGAGATTAACCAAAGGTTCAGGTCAATCTCTTGAATATTATACTCTTCGGCATATAATATTAAAGGCTTGCAAGTTGGAGGAAGGGCTGCTGGCTGTCTAAGAAGCTGTGCTTCGCAGAGGGCTTCTTTGTCTATGGTGTGTGGAATAACTTTGGAACAGATCTTATGTTCTTTAGATAATGGCTTACAGTCACTCAAGTCTTCGAAAGATGCGTACAATAGCGAATCGTCATCTCTCGCGATATATTTTAATTTTGTTGGAAAAATATGGTGAAATCCTGTTCGATAATCCAAAACTGGGATAGGATACAAGCGGTATAGTGTATAAGTTTCAGGATTGACTAAGGGGATTTTTAGTACAAAAACAATTTTAGTATTGATTTGAAAAGCTTCCAATTCTATTAGATCGATGTATCTAGCAACATTTGAACTATAGGTTGGAAGTGGTAAGTTATTTTCATGAAGTGACTGTGATATTTTCTGAAGGGAGTCGACCAAATCTACTGGTTTATAATTGAGCTATGTAAGATTTTTAGACGGGCGAAAGAGACTGCAGTTAATACATCGTTGAGGGTATCTTCAATGTATACGTAACTTTCCATTAAGCTTTCACACAAATCCAAGACATTGGCTTGAAGTTCATAAAAAGCAAGATCGTCTGTAATGAACACAATTGACTTCCTAATTGCTTCAATATTTTCCGAAAATATTTTCTCTTCGGACTGAAATTTTTGTATTGTGGTGTTAAGGTTCTTAATGACCGAAGTTGTTACGGATAATTGTCGTTTCATTAAGTTTTCAATTTGATGTTGGTCTTTAGTTATTTTATTTATAGAGTCACTAAAGTATTGTCCGTCTGTTGCATCTAAGTTACCGGAAATAGATTTCCAAATTGATCCCAGTCCGTTAATGAGTCCGCGTTTCTTTCTGTTGGTACTGTAAGTCTGTTCAGTATATTGTCGTTGTTAGAAATAGCGTCTCGAAAGGGGTTTAGATCTTTGTAAACAAGGAGTGTCCATTTGTCATTAGAAATTTTAAGGTTCCTTCTTCATGGAAGAAAACTCCTATAGTATTGTTAACAGGCGTAATGGAGTACTGTTGAAGGTTCACGACTGAAAACAGTCCACAGAATCTGAAAAAAGGGATTTATTCAAAATAGGGTTTTAGTCTGTCAAAGTTAACTTTAGTTATTTGGTTTGTTTGTAAATTTATGACGGTGGCAGAGTTTTTTCGTATTGCGGTAATTTCGAAGGGGCCGTTGAATTTGTTTTCGGCTTTGTTTTTGATTTGGGATTCTTTTACGTAGACTTTGTCGCCTACTTTGTAATCGGGTTGTTTAGTAGAAACGTGTTGGTCAATCGCACTTTAGATTTTTCTTTCTGTCTTTCGGTTTTAGCACGGGCGAGTCTATAGTAATAGTCCATTCTGTTATTTAGGTCTCTTATGTATTTCGAAATCAGTTTTTCCTGGTTGTAAAGGTTTTCTGGAGGCCTACTAGAAGTGTGCCCAAATATGAGTTCATAGGGCGTGAAACCGGTGGTTTTATTTTTTGTGTTATTATAACAAATGATGGCATAAGGGAGGACATTAAATGGATGTTCGGTTGGATGTTCCGCTGTATTTGCCCTTATCATTTCTGCTAAGGTCGCGTGAAATCTTTCAATAGAACCGTTTGACTCGGGATGTTGAACGCTGGAGAATGTCAGTTTTATGTCGTATAGTTGGCATAAATCCCGCATTAAAGTGTTGTCAAATTCACGTCCATAGTCACAATGGATGCGAAGTGGAGTGCCGTAATGTTGAAAGAAAATCAAAAGGGTGTTTACGACAGTTGAAGCTGTTTTGTCGTTTATGGGGTAGGCTTGTGTAAATTTCGTTAGTTCATCCCTAATAGTCAGTGCATGATTTCTAGATGGATACTCGAAGATGTCAATGTTAATACGTTCGAAAGGAGTCTTGGGTGTTTCCGTAATAACAAAAGGTGCACTTAGGTTTTTCCTACAGAACTTTACTTTTTGGCAAATTTCGCAGGATTTGATGAATTGTTCTACAGTTTTAATTAAGCCGGTCCAATTGTATTTTTCCTTAATACGTCTGATAGTTTCGTTAATGCCACGATGGAGGTTGTTTTTACCAGAGTGGTATTGTTGTATTATTATAGGAATTTCGTCTTCGGTAGGAGTTGTAACAATGTTTTGGCAGATTTTCAGTTTGATTTCTTTGTCGGAGAGAATGAAAGATAAAATTTCGAGAATGGGAAGTTCTATGTATTTTCTATGCAGTATGTTTCGGAGTCGTTGAATTGGTCTTGGTTGGTATAAATAATTTTGAAAAGATGTGAGACGACAGTTTCAGGGTCATAGGGCAAAGGTACAACTAAGTATTTTCTATGCCTGACAGATTTACTGGCCATGATGTTAAGAGTGTCATTACTGAAATTAGGTTGTTCTTCGAAAAAGTCATCGATAATTTTGTCGTGTAAGTCGTTAGTTTTGTTTTGCCAAAAGAATGTAACTATGCGTTTGTGGGACTTGTCTAAAAGTTGAGAATTGGATATTTCGATTTTAGAGTAATCGATTATTGACTCAGTTTTGTAGAGTTGAACAAATCGATTAAACTCAGCGATAATTCTTTCGTCATGTTCGTCGTCATTGTCAGAGTTTTCAGGTTGTTCGGAGTCAGTTTCGTTGTTAGCGAAAATTTTGATTTTGGAAAGGAAATCAGCACATTGCTTGAAATGGTTGATTTTGATGCGAGAAAGAGCATCTGCGTTTTGGTTTACCTTGCCGGGCTTGTACTCAATCTTATAATTGTATTCCTCTAGCTTAAGGCGCCATCTGGCTAGACGACTGCCAGGATCTTTGATGGAAAAGAGCCAAGTAAGCGGACGGTGGTCACACAGGAGTGTAAACCTTCTCCCAAAAAGATACGGTCTGTAGTGCTTAACAGCCCAAACTATGGCCAACAATTCTCGTTCGATGGTGGAATATCGTGTCTCTGCAGCACAGAGGGTGCGAGAAGCGTATGCAACAGGGAGATCTTTTCCCACAGGGCCTTGAGAAAGAACCGCTCCAATAGCAAAAGCACTAGCATCAGTAGTGAGCAGGAAGGGTTCTTCAAAGTTTGGATATATCAGGATTGGGTCAGATACAAGGGCTTGCTTCAGTTCATCGAAGGAAGACTTGCAATCTGCGTCAAAGATGAATTTGACGTCTTTTTGGAGTAGTTTAGTCAGAGGTTTAGAGATCTTCGCAAAATTTGGTATGAAGCGTCTGTAATACCCAGCGAGACCAAGAAAAGATTTGATGTCTTTCGGAGTTTGGGGTTGAGGAAAGTTCTGAATACATTCAACCTTTGAAGGGTTTGGTTTTACACCTTCTTGTGTGATAAGATGGCCAAGATAAGCCACTTCTTTACGAAGAAATTCGCACTTATCAAGTTGAATTTTGAGGTTAGATTTCCGAAGTCGTTTAAAAACTTCTGTTAATCGGGAAATATGTTCATGGATGGTCGGAGAGTAGACGATGATATCATCCATATAGACGAGACAACGTTCATTCTGTATACCCAGAAGAATATTGTCCATGACCCTCTGAAAAGTAGAAGGTGCATTTTTTAAACCAAATGGCATACGAACGAATTCGTAATGACCATTTTCGACAGAAAAGCCAGTCTTAGGAACATCTTCCTCTTGGATTTCCAACTGGTGGAACCCGGAAGCGAGATCCAGTGTCGAAAAATATTGACACTTTCCAAGTTGGTCGAGAAGATCAGAGATATTTGGCAGAGGATATTTATCATCTACAGTCAATTCATTTAATTTCCTGTAATCGATAACTACTCGCCACTTTTGTTTACCAGAAGCATCGAGCTTCTTGGGGACGACCCATACAGGGGAGGACCAAGGAGATGAGGAGTGCCTAATGATACCTTGTTCAAGCATTTTTCCAATTTGGGTTTTCACTTCCTCTTTATGTACTTGAGGATATCTATAGGATTTAGTGAAAACGGGCTTTGCGTTGTTCGTATCAATCGAATGTTTAACCTCGTTAGTGAAAGTCAAGACGTCACCTTCAAGATAGAAAATGTCTTGAAATTCCAAACAAAGATCAGTGATTTGTTCGCGTTCTTCGTCATTTAGATGTTCAGTTCTAATTTGTTGTCTAATAGTCGAGTTTCTGTCTATGTATTGGGTTCATGATAATCGTCTGTATTGAAATTCAGAAGAGAGTGAGTTTTGTCAAGTGGTTCCAGTTTTAAATCAGAAAAAGTTACTGTTTTGGGCATCGCGTTAGCGTTTATTATAGACGTTAGAAATTCACCATTTGCGTTAATATGTACGAGTGCGTTTGGAAGTCGTACTCTGTCAATTTCTTGAGTTGGTAAGATGGCGTCGATGTTAAAAAGATCGCATTTAAGTTTAAAGATCTTTTCTGTGCGTGCCTCAATAGTTATTTTGTTTTGTGTGGGTGTTTTTGAAGTGATATTTGGTTTAACATTGGGTGTGTCGGGTACATCAGTCAAGGGTTGATCGTTATCGGGAACTTTGTGTAAAGGGATGGTTTTGAAATTTGTTATTAGCTGTTTAGATTTTAAGTCAACTATGCATTCATAGTGTTCGAGAAAATCTAATCCTAGTATGCCGTCAAACTCAATGTCCAAATCGTATATAAAAACTTTATGTGGGTTACGTGGAGCGAATGGGATTAAAGTTGATTGTGAAATGGGAATTTTTTCGTGGGTAATACCTTGAATAGTTACCCTTTCAGGAGATCTTTGGGTGAAATTCTTTACGGTATTTTCCTTGAAGATAGAGATACCAGCTCCGGTATCAATAAGAAGTTTAAATTTAGAAGAAGCGTCAAGAATGTAATATAGATTTTTAGAGTTCACAGTAAGAAGTGGGCTTAAAGAAATAGTTGCTCCGGGAAGTTCAAGTAGGGGTTCAAGTCGTCGAGATTCAAGCTTTGAATCTGCGTTTCGACTTCGCAGAAAGTTGTTGTCGAATCGGGAGGTTGATCTAGGCTCGGAAGCGCTAGAAAATCCTGGTATTGATGGCTATTAAAAGGCTCGATAGGAGTATCTTCGAACGTTTGTTCAACGATAGGATAATTTTGAAGATCATCCTCATAATCGTATGTGTTATCATCCGTATAATAATTGTAGTCTGAATAATTAGTGTAATCAACATTTTGGTGTTGATTGAAATGGTGTGTCCTTTCAGGACGGTTATTAGGATTGTTTTGTATTACCGATGGGCGATTATAGTTAGGGTTCATTTGAGACCTAAAGGGGGTCTCTGAAAGTTTTGTGGACGAAACTGTTGTCCTTGCTGAGCAGGGGGTGTATTTGAGGGGAAATTTGGCCGTGTTTGCTGGTTAGGCCCAACAGGATTTGGCCTATGGTTTTGATTGAATTGTTGAGAATTGTTTTGATTTTTCAATCGGCAATTTACGGCTATGTGGCCTAATCGACCACAATGAAGACACTTAAGTGGTTGTGTCGGCTTTCGAGGTGGGAAATTTGGTTTGAGAGGAACAGATTTGTTTGTTTTTCTGATCCTCGAAATAAGAAAGTTGAAGCTCCCTCCTAATCGGGAGTGTGCCTCTAGAAGGTCTTTTGGGTTACTGGCACGAATTACCTGACCTAAACGGGGTTCTAATCCCGTAAGAAGGGTATTCATCACCATTGTATCCACTAGAGTGGTCTGGGCGTCTTTTTGTTCTGGACTAAGCCCAGCGGTTTTGTGGATACAGGAGTGCATTTTCGCACTCAAAACTTGGAGTCGATTATAAAATGTTAGTGGGGACTCATTTGAAAGTTGTTTCAGACGTTGTAGGTCATGAATCAGGGAAGAGAGATCACGAGAATCTCCAAAGTGTAGGGTCAAGAGTTGTTTAATTTCAAGGTATGATCCGGGATTCCTTGAATTAACTAACTGCGCCGCTTTCCCTTTTAGTTTGTTTTTGATATGTATCACTAACAAATACTTTTGGTCCGCCGTGGACATATTATATGCGCAATTACACGCATCTATAAAGGTTCCCAAGGAAATTTGGTCGCCTTCAAATTCGGGTATAACGGAAAATATTTCCGTTAACCGATATCTCTCGGTTTCGGTGTTAACCGGAGATGGTGATGCTTGTGCCATTTTTATATGTATCGATATAAAAGAATTGGAACAAGAGGATAAAGTGTATAAAATATAATATTAAATGGTATAGAAAATTAATATACTGTAGAATACGTTAATTGGGATAAACGATTGTTTGGACGATAGAACAGTATTGTAACCAATTAAAATAGTAAACACAAATAAATCAGTTATTCAAAAAAATATCAATGAAATAAGTAAATCAAATATACCAATATCAATAAAAAGAAATCAAATAAATATATCAATAGAATAAAATAAATCAGTTAATGAAATAAATCAATATTTCATTTGAATCAAATATATCAAAATAAAACTGAAATTGATAAATATGTAAAATCAAATAATAAATCGATTGATCAAATCAAATAAATTATATCAAATATTAAAAATCAATGTTCAATTAAATGAATCAAATAAAATTAACTTAAAACGAATGACGATTCACCATTACTTACATCAACAGGAACATTGAAAGCGCCGTGTTCTACGTTTGATTGCAGTGAGGACTTCTTCCAGGTTCGTTGTTCCGCTGAGGGATAGGAATCCGCCGCTACCAGTTAGAGTACTCGTGTTCTAGTAACGTTAGACGGATCCTACTGACTGCGCCAATTTGTTATATCACAATTTCAAAATTTATCTTTTTAAAAAAGATTTTATTTATACTTGCACAAATAATATAACTTTCAATACAAACTTGAAAATAATTAAAATAATAATAAAAACTTTATAACAATTAAAATGACAAAAATGAGTGGTAAACTAAACTAGACAGAACTGTAAGTAATAATGAATGATGTTACAATGAAAAAGTATAATTTATAAACTAAGAACGCTGACTAAGGTGTCGCAGCGCTTGCAGTTCTCACGGATGTTCGTCTGCGGGTAACTGGAGACGACACGTGTTATGCTGACTCAGCTTGAGAACTGTTGCTAGGTTGTTTCATATAAGTCGATGGAATAACTTATATAACATATATATAGGTTCGGAGAATTACTAACAAGACCAGGTTCTATTTATACTGCAAATTCGTATTCCATTTCAGTGTCCATAATAAATACATTGTATAATGCAAGTGTGTATAAAAGTTACCTTGGCGATAAATCTTCTTTACTCGTCGGCCTGCTGGGAGGATATCTTCTCTTGGGACTGGTTTCGTCCCTGTGAACGGTCGTGTGGTATGGATACAGGCATGTGGAGGGCCGTTTCCGCATAAGATATCGATTCGTAAGGAATTTACTGGAAAAGACACATATCTATGAGAAAATGTAAATATGGTGTTACATAAAATCTTAATGTATCGAATAATTAGAAAAGACCTAGACATTTTCAGTGAAGGAATGAAAAAACAACATCAGGTTTTTTGAGATAAATGTATTAGTATTAACAGGGACTGTGTTGAAATATTAATGTATGACTTTAAACCATAAGAATTACATTTTAAACGACTTTTTGTCCGACCTGTCTCCATGTTTTTGTTTGCGTTCTATTTATTTTTTAGTCTACCCTTGTGTATTCGTTGTTTTGTTTGTTCTGGGCCGCCACAATTAACATATTTTTATCTAGGTTATTTCCTAAAATACCTATTAATCATTGGAAATTAATTAATAAATATAGTTATATTGGGTGTTTTTTGGCAATTTTATTTATTACTGTACCAAATATGTTAGCACGGATGTCCTTTTACTTAAAAAATTTATGCAACTAATAATATAGTAATATGCATTATACTTAAATAAATAGAATACATTTTCCAAGTGGTGTCCACAATTTTTTACACATCATGCCACTTATTTATTTCAGAAGTTATTCTGTTATAGCAACCGCCCAGTATGTTTTGTCAACCTCTAATCATACTGAAAGAAATATGTGAAATATATGTTACTTATTTAAATGTTGCTAAACGTAACTTAAACTTGAAGTAAGAAGCTGTCAGATAATATATTTTACTTAAGGCGTAGTAAGGTTCGTGACAACGGTGCTAGAAAATATTAAAATGTTGCATTTAAAAATTTCATTTACAAATGGTAAAAAATCTATATGTTATTCGAGTATGATAGTCCAATAGATATCATGCAATTGCTACAGGGTGAAGTTAGTCCAGAATGCTTTTGTCGTAGAGTTAATTTGGAAGGCAGTTGTAAAGAATTTAAGAGGTTTTGAGCTTGCTGTAAGAACGAAGAAAAAAAGTAGCTCTGTAACTAGTAGTATAATAACAGAAGCAATGGAAGGAAGAAATAGGTCTGATGTAAATAGTTTATTTCCGTATTTGTTCATTATAGACATATGTACTAATATACATTAAGTAGGAGAAATTAGTGTAGAGTCCATGAGAGGACACTCAAAGTAAAAAACTAAAATAATAAGATTTTTATAAAATGAGCAACAGGGTTTTAAAACAGGAAGGTCATGTACCGATGTAGTTTTCCTTTTAAGGCAAATTGCAGAAAATTATCAAATATGATAAGCCTGCATGCGCGTGTTTCATAGACTTCCAGACATTATTTGCTATTTGTACGAATTTAGACACATACTATATAATAGACAAGTAGCCTGCAACTTGATCAAGGAACCCGACAGAGTGAATCCTTGAGCCTCCTACTTTTTAAAGTTGTCATGGGTGAGATTATTAGACAAGCACACCACTTAAAAGCGAACAAGATGGGTAATAAAAATTCTACAATATTTTGTTATGCTGAGGAGAACTTACAACGATTACTATACCACTTCAACCCCGAAGCCATATGAACAAGAAATATGACAACATATAAAACACCAATCATATGTAACCTCGTGGTAGACGACTAAATTATCTAACAAGAAATTAAATTCAAATACTTGGGCATAGAGCTAATACAGTCAAAGCAATAAACATAGTCGTGTGCCTGAATGACACCACATGGAACAACAAAAACCTGGTGTCTATAAAACAGTAACAAGTCCAAAAATCACATACACAGCAAAAATCTGGTCAGACACACTAAACATTAAAAGAATATTTGAAACATGCAAAATGAAAGTACTGCGAAAAATAACTGGAACTGGAACGTAAATATAAACCGAACGAACCAAAAGAAAATCGTGAGAATTGCACTCACCAGTAGTCGAGAAGACTACGGAAAATGATTAGGATTAGGCAAGATCCCCAAAAAAGGAAGAAACTATGCCTACAATGAAAAAGGAGGAATACACAAAATATACTTGCAATAGTATTGTTATATACTCCGTGGGTTCAATTAAAATTTAAAAATTAATATTTACTACCACTTTCTAGAACTTTTATTTACATCAAATATATACAACAGCTGATTCGAATATCACAATAACAATTCAACATATAAACTCTTGGCTGCACTAACTAACTGCCGCGATTATGGGTCGCTCCTTTTAAAACCAGCATCGAAAACTCTCGTACAATCCATTATCAATTCTACAGCTGCCGAGCCATTTCGAGATCAAATTTTTTTGTCCTAAAAGCGATCGATGTCGTACTGGAAAAAAACATTAAAAGGTGCTTATTCTGTACAAATTTATTACCTACCATTCTAGTATATTTTTGAAGTCGGTGCCAAGCAACAATCAAGTTTGATGAATTAGTAGATAAGTACGCAATGAAGGATTTTAGATTTGCTTGGCACCGGCTTGAAAATATACTAGATTGGTAGGTAATTAATTTGTACAGAATGAGCACCTTTTAATGTTTACATTTTTTTACTTCCTGGATAGGTACCTAACAACATCGAATGTGTTATTTATTTGCTAGAGTTGTTAATTGTTATAATTATTTTTAGCTTTTTAGTTATAGGTAGAAGTCGGTTATATATTTTTTAATAATGTTTTATTTATCTTTGATTCGAGTCGCATTACAATATTTAAAATGTAGCAATTTAATTCAGTTATATATACCTTACATTTGAATTTGGTGATTCAGTTAATAGTATAGATATAATTATGAGTAAAATTTAAAATCAAGGTTACTATTCATGAAATTTAACTTATCGTTATCAGATAATGAAGTTTCTGATATTTTTAGGGGTAACATTTTTACCCAAATTTGTTCCACATCGTTATAGTTATTGTAGGCAATATCTTGTAATTCCCTAGGAGTCACAAGCCTGCAATTCTGTGTTGTATATATGTTGTCTGTCAACTAAAGTTAGAATTGTGTTGCAATTGGTCAATTAATTTGTGATAATTTTTTAAAACTTTTAACAGCATAGTTTTAATTTATTCTGATTGTATTTTACATGCTTAATTTCATTCAACTGAATTTTTTAGCGTACAAAAATTGTAAACTAATTTACAGATATCGTGAAACCATTAGATTCACTTTAAAATCATAAATCTGGCAGCCATGCATAAGTATGGATATTTGGTGTTCATTGTACTCTTAAATCCATTCGCGCCACCATAGAGTTGAGAGTCCACAGAATGCTCCTCATGTATGTGGACTGATAGCGACAAAAATTAGGGCTTCATCATTTTTTAATCGATAACAGTTAGATAGTGTTAGATGAAATAAGATCAAATCTAAAATTATTAGGTATGATCGTAAAGACCAGTTGCCGGTTATTCCAATGGTTTGAAAAATTCTACACGAATTTAGTGTTGGCACAACCAACTATCGATTGATTGATTAGCGGTGAATCTATAGGACTACAATTTTATTTAGTGCTGTCTTTAAGGTTAGATCTGTCAATCGTTTAGGCGGCAAAATCAGTTTTCGCAATTTTTTTAGATACCTAATTTGAATTTAAATTTATGTAACCGTGGGAAATTTTAGAGATGAGCTTATCAGGATTGTTAGGTTACCGGTATACTGGAGACAGCGACTTACAAGTCACTGTTTCTTTAAACAGTGACTGATGTCGCTGTTTCAATGTCAGTGTTCGTGTGATGTTTTAAGTTAATCAAAATCAAATAAAATGAGGGTATGTCATATGAGCGTTGCCGGTGAACGATTTTTTAATTTCAGATTTTGACACTGAACCGTGGCTCATCTTACACTCATGCAGTACTGCTAATAATTAATAATTAGTTTTCATTTGCTTCTTCATGTGAATTTTTTCTCTAAAAAATATTACACTTGGTATAGTGATCAACATCAGCCGTTAAAGTTCCAAATATCACTTGTTTTTCTTTGACGTTTAGTAGGCGACATTTTTTCCTTCGCCCTGTTAATCATAAAAAATAATATCATGAGCTAATCTCTTTATTGAACTGCCATTACATAATCACTGTTCCAAATGATAATTTTCAATTATTTATCATCTCGCACATATGATGAAGAGTTTATTTATAATTTTATTCAAATTTTATTTTTGCGATGGTTGCCAATATAAATATAAAGGAGCAACATATACAGTTAGAGATGAATATAAAAAAATAGCTTATTCTTTATTACCTAAATTACTCCTTGGGGCCAATCTAATAACGCGTATTTTCCTGTGCTGACCTTTACCAGCTACTGACAACATTCTGCTACAAATACTAGGAAGTATGATTTAATCAGTATTACAATTTTTTGACAATACAATTATGTTATCCGCAAACAACTACCTGGAGATTTTCAACAGAACCGGGTCCAAAGGTTCACAGTAGAAGAGAACTATTGATAAAGGAGAGAAACCTGCTAATCTCCTCCTGACCCTTATATCCTAGAGCAAATAAGGGTCAAGTTCTAGAGGAGTGCGCAAGGATTTTGAATCTAGAACGGTGCCTCACTCATTAGTTCAGCGTCTGCAGCTACAATATACAGTATACAGTATTGATCCACTTGAAAACATAGTCCGGGAAGAAAAGGGATTCGATTTAAGTCGACCAAAGACCACAGTTAGGGGTGTATAGGTAAGTTTTCATTATTAAGGCAGGTGATTTTTATTTAGTAATAGACGTCAGATCTGGCCGATCATAAATAATTCCTGTACTTACTGTAACTATCTAACATGGTGAAACCCTATCCTACACTTCATAAACATAAACATAAATTTCTAAATTTCAACGCCATAAGACAAATATAGTGACTTTATCTGAAGTAAATCCATTTTGATTGTGTTGTTGCAGCGGCGTTGAATTTAAAAAATATTAGATGATAAGATACAAATCAATCTTTGGTGATTAAAGGTTTTTGCCGTAACCGTTACTTGGTTGGGAATCCAACATAGCGACCATATTTAAATCAACGATGCATTCGTTAAATTAACGAAATAGTAAAGCCACCTTCAAAAAATATTCTAGACTTTTTTACGGATGCTATGCTGTTTTTAAAATGAATAAATGCCGTTTTCCATTTCAACTGGAACACGTCCGCCTTGCTAATAAAGCACTTTCATTAAATTCCACCGAATAATTTTCTATATAGTAGTGAGAATTCGCTTCGGTCTTATTCTTTAAGGCCGACTCCATTACGCTTTTCATTTAAAAAACATCATTTGTTACTATGCTATTTCTATTTTAGCTTCCGCCAGAATTTCCACGGCGAAATTAAGAAAGCAAGATATCATCTATTCGAATTTTTAAATCAGAATATCAACCCATTGGTGTGAATTTAAATTTCTACAATTCTTTGAATTTGGCGTAATCGAGTAATTAAGTATATCTGGTTTTGTACAGCAGTTTGTACTTACCTGTTTGTTTCAAAGACGTATGTTGGTCTCTTCATAACTAGCAGTCTTGGAAGTATATGTATGAAGACTCTCTTTACCCAAGGTGACATTCTATGTGTTTGTGGAGATCGGAAATGAACGTTGAGTACAACTACAGTAACACAAATGCTGCAACAAGTAAAAGATTGTTAGTTTTGGGTTATTAAATTAATATATATATATATATATATATATATATATATATATAGCATCAATTAAAAAATTGCATTGAATATATTACAATAGCTATATAAGTTTATCCTTTAGTAAACAAATTAATATTTGAGAATTGGTGTTTATGGACCCCAGCAATCATATTTCTGATGTGGCTACTGATTATCCACTAACGAATCTCTAGGTAAAATTAATTAAAATGATTTTAACTGTCCAGGTCGACCATTTGTTCATAAATAAATTTTCAAGTTAAGATTTCTGTTTTTCAGTAATACCACGATTTAAATTAAGAATCGCTCTTCTAAATTCAATACAATTAATGGGATATTAGGAACAAACTTGATCTCAATACCATTACGAGTATAGTAAATATAAGACAATGAATAGTGAAATTTGAATTAAGATTATGTGGAACATTTTTTTATTTTAACATTTTCTATTTCAATTTGTTTGAACATTTTATGGACAGATGTATGATAATTTTAGTTACTATTGGCAATTATTTATTGTCATTTGCGAACATTATTACTGTAGTTAAATCCGACAAATTAATGTCTTGAATTGAAATTATATATTTTATTAATAAAGAAGCATGTCATAAAGTAGTTATTCCAATAGAACTTTATTCATTACAGTTTCCAGTTGATTTAACTTGAGTTAGAACCACAATACACTTATAACGGTATGCCAATGCGCATCCATCAGTCTGGTATGACGTCACGTTGGAGTCAAAATTTAAAATTCTTAAAACTAAAAACATAAGGGAGTAGCGTTTCCGTATCAATAATTAGTTTCAAACACCTATTTTGTAATACAACTGAATTGGATATATTATCGATCATGTGTAAAAGTTAGTGATTGAATGTAAATGTTAGTTTCCACTCAATTATTATAAAATGAAACAAACATTTTTATGTTTTCGACAAAAGCGATATTTATTTTTATTCATTTGCTGAAGGTGATGTGATTGCAAAATTTTTCTGGTCAACATTTATCTTTGAAAAATATGTTATATCATGTAAGAAGTAACAAAAATTTAAATACATTATCTGTTAACAATAAAAAAATCGACTTATATTGTATTTGACTTGATTCTTTTTAAAACATTAATTTTATTGTTAATAACTAAAGTATTCAAGTGGATCTACATTCTGTTAAAATGTGAAGGATGATTTGAGACTTTTGTTGAACTAATATTTCAACAACTACAGGGAGAATTAATCACATATAGAATAAATGAAACTACAACGTCAA
Organism: Octodonta nipae; assembly: GCA_034190945.1. Classification (NCBI taxonomy): domain Eukaryota; kingdom Metazoa; phylum Arthropoda; class Insecta; order Coleoptera; family Chrysomelidae; genus Octodonta; species Octodonta nipae. The sequence goes on along the minus strand of CM067218.1, from coordinate 45,768,548 downwards.
ATGCGAATTATTTTTTATTTGTAAATTTATATAGTTTTTTTTCCAAATTTCGTTGGCTGTTGCATATTAGCATTAATAACTTGCAGCAGTAGATTATTAATCTGTTTTTCAAGTATTTTCATTTTCTCTTTTAATTCAGTGACTTCACGAAAATAATGATAAATAATAATTTGTTAATACAAATTAAAATTAAATAAATTTAATTTACCTATATTCAACATTAATTGCACATTTACTAGGTGCTGTATCAATCATTACGAGTTCACTAATAAACTGAGGTTTGATATTTCCAATAAAATTTTCATTAGAATTGTCAATATAAGACTCATTCGGATCAGATTTTTGTAACAATTATTTAAAAGTGCCTCGTTGGTTCCTCGTATCAATTCTCTTTGAATGGTATAAACCATTTTTTCCGACAGGTATCAGGAAGTTGTAATAATGGGACTGCATCTGATTTTAAATTTTGAATATTTTTTGCATTAGTCTTTGCCGCATAGAAACTTCCAAACAATTCTCCTCAAAATGTAAAGAACATATACGGGCTAAAGTTTAAAAGACAGTGACAATAAAAAACTATAAGGTTAGCATTTGTATTAAAACAGTAATAGTGAACTCTTTACTTACCATTTTTGAAATTAATTTTAGCTTTTCGTCAACAAACATTTATCCATTGTTTTGGCTAAATCCTCATTTTTTGGAAATCCAATATATTTAATGTTCGTACCTTTAGTATTTCGGTTTGCATTTTTCTTAGTAGTATTAATAAAACTAATAATAACAATAATATAAGGGTATCGTGTATGTTTTGACTCCAACGTGACGTAATGCACACAACCGTTCGAATTTGAGTTGACAAATCAGCATACCGTTGTAAGTGTATCGTGAGTTAGAACGTATTTTGTAAAATAAGATACTATCTTGTTAATGAAATCCCTATTATCATTATTAAATTTACTTGCAAACCAAATACACCAAATATCGAGTAGTTGCCATACAGTTCATGCTGTAATTGTAATAAATGTGTTCAAATGTTTGCACAATGTCACATTAAGTTTAATAATTTTCAACAAAGTAAAATTTAAATTTGTATTTATTACTAAACGACTGAATTTACTAAATGGAGTTGTACTTTTTTGCTTTTTAATATGATTTGGCTTTTTCACGACTGCTCTAAATTCACTAAGTGAATAATTTGAGCAAAACAAGCGGTCGGAATATTTGTATACACAGAGTTCAAATACTTTTTACTCAAGAAGCACTTAAAATACAACTGCTTCAGTAAAAAAGAAAAATGCTGTTTACTGACGTATTTCGAGGATTAAAGTATTTGATTTTTGTTTGGATTAAACGCAATTTAATTTAGTAAACCTAAGCAAGTCTAATGATGGTAATTTAAGAATATTCCAATATGCATATTTAATGTTGTAATGAAGAATTAGTATACATAATTAATCACATTTAACAACATAAATTTGTTAGAAACTAGAGGTAAACACAATATGTAGCACAGAATATTTATAAATTTGATAGGTCTTTTCTAGCTAAGATGTTCTACATGTAAATTCTTCAGTTAAAGAAGGTATGTAGACTTGTTGGATGTTTAACGTTATGCTGTCCATATGTGTTTTTATCAAATGTTTTGTTTACAGTAAATAAAGTTTTGGTAAATGAAATTTATTGCGGCAGTTTCATGCTGTGCAACTTGAAATTTGTCCTGAAGTGTTCTACAAAATAAAAGCTAATCTAAATCTGCTTTTGTTTAATTATTGTCTTATTTAAAAGCTTTTAAAAGGTAGCCGAATATTAAATAACGCCCGATTACATAATATATTAAATATATTACCGAATTAAAAAACCACACACCAAAAATTTACAATTTATATTACACAATTTTCTTTATTCTAATATGATAACAATAAGTCAAACGCAAATGAGCTGCCCACTACATTTCGCTGATGGTGTATTGCGACATTTATGGCCCCTCTCAGTCGCTCTGGAAGAAACTCGGTAATACTGGAAAGTTCGGTTTGTCCTTTTTTTTTATTTACTATCGTACAAACTAGAAATACGTTTTACTTAACGTTAGTAGGTACAAGAATCCTCTTCTTCATGATAGGGAGCCAGTCGGTTCAAACGGATAATCTTCATCTCGGCCCTCTGATCCTTAAGAATGCAATCGACTACGCCATTGATCCTTTTAACTACTTCACATGGCCCATCTCAAGCTAGTGGGAGCTTTGCTGATTTGTATAGCCAGAGATTATTTCCCTCTTGGAACCCGACTGAATTTGCATTGAGATCGTAGCGACTTTTCAGAGCATCAGTCTTATCAATTATGTCTAATTATAGAATCTGTATTTTCTGACTAACTGCTTCATTATCTTATAACTCCATTAGTTGGTCAAAATGTTGCTATATTTTTAATTCAGTTTGTTCGTGTTGCATTTTTAATTCACCTAATTTTTTAAATTCATCTTGCCTTTTGAATTCAATTTTATTAAAGTTCATCCTGTTTCTTTTCTTCTGATTTTTTGTGTTGACCTTGAAATGTAGAAAATAACCATTCAATTAGATTACTTTTTACTCATCCATGAAAGTAACAAGGTTTGGTACTTTTCATCTAGGTTACAAATTTATAATTAAATTTTACGTTTTTCATCAAAAGTTTGTTGGATTTCTTTTAGAACTTGTGTCTCAGAAACTTGTTTGAATGTTTTCCTGCTTGTGTCATCCATGTCAGCAGCCAGGCTTCTCGTAATTGCAATAAATAAATCTATATACTATTATAAGATTGTAGTTGTCTGTTTGTTTGTTTGTTACCTCAGCACCTGAGAACTACTGAACTGATTTTGCTGAATCTCTTTTGTTGAAAAGCTTATAGTTTGACTTAAAAATCTCCCTACATTGACAGAAACGGTAGATATATTGGAAAATCTATTAGCATGTTCAGTAATAAATACACTATTAGTCAATTGGTTCCACCGCATGCACCAAATTTTAGATACTTGCACCAGCTTAGCTTTTATTCAAAGTTCTGAATATGCCAATGTACATCTTATGATTTAAAAAAAATCCAACTGATATATCAAGTGTAAGTTTACAGGGTGTTCCATATATAGGATAGGTAGAATTAAATGGATTTAAAAAATCTTGAAAAAAAAGTATATTAGGTGGCCTGTAAGTAGTTGCGTATATACAATGTGGTTGAAACAAGGAGGAAGTTATACCGGGTAGTTCAAAAAAGATATATTGAGTAACCCATAAACAGTTGTATATACCAGGTGGTTGAAAAAAGATGGAGTTGAATTATATTTATTAGGGCGGATAACAAAATGTTATATTGTTAGGGTAATAAGTAGTTGCATATACAATGTGGGTGAGATAAGGGTAAAATTGAATTAAATTCATACAGGGTGGATAAAAAATATGTTATGTAAGCAGTTAGGATAATTGAATTTTCTTGAGCTATTATTATAGTTATGAAATGGGTTGAAAAAATTGTAAGAAGCAGTTGTTTATACAGTGTGGTCGAAATATAAGATGGAGTGGAATTATAGATTATAGGGTAGTTAAAAATTTGTTTTATAACCACAAGTAGTTGACAAGTTCACAAGTAGCATACTATGGGATGGTTGAAATATGTAGCAGAGTATAATTACTGCTATATCTTTAGGTGAGTTTAAAAAATATTATAAAAATCCGATGATCTACAACCTGTTTCATATACCGGATAGATGAAATATAGGGTGGACTAGAATTCTAATTATACAGGGTGGTGAAAATGTTATATAGGGTGGCCCATAAGTAGTTGCATATACAAGGTTGTTGAAATATAGCGTGGAGTCGAAAAATAATTATGCAATGTGGGTAAAAAATATTTGGAGTACCTGAATTATGGTGAAGTTATCGTTACACAGTGTGATTCAAATTTATTGGGAATTGATGGATTTATATTTATACAGGGTGGTACATTGACATGAAAGGTAATATTGCGAAAAAAACTACTACCATGTTCGATAAGACACAATTAGTCAATTCGTTCCACCGCATGCACCAAATATTAGATACTTGCATCAGCTTCGCTTTTATTCAAAATTTGGAATATGCAATATAACATGATTCAATTAAAAAAAAAAAACTAATACATATAAAGTGTAATTTTACAGGGTGTTCTATATATAGGATATGTGAAACTTAAAGCGGTGTACAATTACATGAATTTAAAAAATCTTGAAAAAAATGTATAATAAGTGGTCCGTAAGCAGCTGCATATATACAACGTGGGTGAAATATGGAGCAAGTTATATGGAGTGGTTCAAAAAAGGTATATTCAGTGTATCATAAATAGTTTATATAAAAAATGTTTTATGTAAGAATATAAGTAATTTGAATTTTCTTGAGCTGTTATTATAATTATGAAATGGGTTAACAAAAAAAAGGTTAAAAGTAGTTGTCTATACAGAGTGGTTGAAAGATGGAGTGGAATTATAGTTTATAGGTTGGTTAAAAAAATGTTTTATATCCACAATTAGTTGACAAGTTCACAAGTAGCACATATAGGATAGTTGAAATATGTAGCAAAGCATAATTGCAGCTAAACAGCTGGGTTTACAACATATTATAATGGAATGTGCAAGCTGTTCCATATACCGGATAGATGAAATATAGGGTGGACTAGAACTCTAAATATACAGGGTGGTGCAAAAATGTTATGTTGGGTGGCCCATAAATACTTGCATATACAAGGTTGTTGAAATATAATAATAATTATACAGTGTGGGTAAAAAAAAATTGTTATATAGGTTAGAGAAATGGAGTACCTGAAATATGGGGCGAAGTCAAGATATGGTTACACAGTGCGATTCAAACAAGGTTAGAAAAAGTTGCAATTGAAGGGTGATTTAAATAAAGCGTGGAGAGAAATTATACTTTATACTGTGGTTCAAAAAATATGAGGAAAAACTGTGAAATAGCGTAGCTCATAATTAGTTGCACTGATAGAATATTTGAAATATAGGGAGGAGTAGAGTGAAGTAGTTGAGTATTTAAAAAATTATTACATAGGGTGCCCAATAAACAGTTGCAGTTTTGGTGAAATTTATTGGGAAGTGATGGATTTGTATTTATACAGTGTGGTACAAATAATGTTATACTGAGTGGCCGATAAGTAGTTGTACATACTAGTAAAATTTAAAAGTGTGGATAAAAAATTGTATGAAAAATTTTCTAGAATAGAACATGAGCTGCTGCATATATGCAACATAGGGTGAAGTTAAATTATAGTTATACAGTGTGATTAAAACAATGTTAAAAAACGTTGCATATAATAGGTGGTTGCCATAAGGTTGACACAAATTATATTTTCCATGGTAATTAGCGTAGTTCATAAGCAGTAGCATATATAAGATAGTTGAAATATAGAGGGGATCAGATATAGTTAAGTGTTTAAAACATATTTTATATGATGACCCCTAAGCAAGATGCATATACGGTGTGTCTGAAATATTTTGTAGTATAAAATTATGGTTATACATTATGGTTAAAAAAATGATAGACAAATAAGTTATAATGGTTGACTAATTGGCAGCAGTATATACAAGATGATTTAAATTAAGATGGAAATAGAGTTATATAGCTATAGGAGGCAGTTCAAAAAATATTGAATAAAATTGGGTGACCGTATAAAGTTGCGGTTTGGTTAAAATATGTTGGGGATTCGTGTATTTATAGTTGTTCAGAGTGGTACAAAAAAGTAATATTGGCTGGTGTATAAGTATAAACATACGGGGCGAAGCAAAATTATAGTTATCTATTGTGTTTAACACAATTTTAGAAAAAGAAACATATAAAGGGTGGTTATAATATAGGGAGAAGGGAAATTATATTTTACGAAAAAAATTGTTATATAGCGTATAGGGTGAAGTAGAATTATACTTAGGTAATTAAAAAATGTTATATATTGGGTGACAAATAAACAGCAGCTTATACAGGATGGTTGCACTATAGGGTGAAGCAGAATTCCAGTTATACAAGGTGGTTCCAAAAAATGTTAAATAGAATTGTTACATCGGGAGGCCCATAAGTGCTTGCAGTTTCGGTGAAATATATTCGGGATAGGTAGATTTATAATTATGTAAGGTGGTTCAACAAAGTTAGAAAAAAAAATTATATTGGATAGCCCATATATCTTTCATAAGTTATTTTTATGCAAAGAATTCGAAATTCCATAAGCGGGTAAAATCGCGGGTAACGGCTAGTTAAAATATAAAACTCGACTTACCATTTCTGATGTGCACTGTTACAAATTTAGTGTGGCCTCGTTCAAAAACAATTTTTGCACCCACAAAAATCTTCTTTATTTCCAAAAATTTACAATTGATAACACATTACATTCTTTCGACAAATGCTTTGATATTACATAGAGAGGTCAAACGCAAGTCAGCTGTCCACCACTATCCGCTGTTGGGGTATGTCGCATTTATGTTCCCTATCAGTCGCTCTCGAAGAAATAATTTAATACCGGAAGTTTCAGTCGATGTCTCTTTTTTATCTGCAATCGCAAATACTAGAAATACCTATTTGGCTAATTATTTGTTTATTACGGAGATTAATTTCGAGAGACTGCATCTAGAGTATTGTGAAATTAAATGTTGTAACAATATGCTCCTTTTTTCACACTGTATGCTATTAAGGAGGATCCTGCAGTGAAACTACATATTAGCATATTACGTACGAGAACAAACAAGAAAGAGTTTAGTAATTGAGTTTGTTCCTTTAATAATCCAATAGTATTTTCGTTCCAGTTTAAATAGAAACTATTACTCATATGTTCCTAATGAAATTATGTTATTCATCTCATACGAGAATGAACTTATCCAAACTGGATATGCATAATGTCTAACTACTATGGGAATATCTGTTTGAAAAATTACCGAATGTAGAGGCGTTAGTTCACAACTGGTTATTGATGATCTAGTTCAAGAAATATCGTTAGACTGGAAATAAATTTAGGCGGTAAAATGGCTTGTCATAATTTTTCGTTTTGTTATTCGCTAACTCATCTTTTATGCAACAACACAAAGCTGAAACAAGCGAGGTTTGTAACATTCTTTCTCCCTGATCTTGTGTGATACATTTATGGGTTTGAATTTCAAATAAAAAGTATAACAAATACATCAAAAATATGTAACAGATGTGCGAGTCGATATAGTTTGTGTTATATTGCAGTTTGAAGTTTACAGCGAAGCTTACATTTACATTAGGACTTATTTGTAAATGTGACCTACATTCGTATCTTAAATCAAATTGAACATTGATAAGTTTTACAACGCTTAGTTTCAAGTCACTAATATGTCACAATAATGAAATTTCAAAACAAAGAGTATAATCAAACGATATTGTTAATCTCCCGATTTCAAACTAGTCTAAGAGACCCTTACCACATCTTCAGTTTTTCAGTTTATAGACTCAACTTATGACTGAAAATTAGAGTGTTTAAAGAAATCTGGGGATTACAACATTAGAATTGAAAGTAATATATATATATATATATATATATATATATTATATATTTTAGGTGGTTTCCGGGAATTCATCCGCGTAGTTGATAACTGATCCCTGCCGGGATCGATGGTAAAATGACGACGTTTCGCAGAGTCACATCCGCCCTCTTGAGGTCGGTTCGCATAAAACGAACGTCATTTTACCATCGATCCCGGCAGGGATCAGTTATCAACTACGCGGATGAATTTCGGAAACCACCTAAAACATTTAGTACCCGCGAAAACTTAAACAAATATATATATATATAATATATATATATATATATATAGGCGGTTACACCATCTCTTAGCAATTAATTCGCGGAATAAATTAGGGATGAAAAGTCAATAGCTGGCTGTAACCATAACAACACCAATTGGCTCTTTGATATATTCGAAGGATATAACAATTCAAGTTGAAAGGATACTTTTAAAAGGTTGTTGTGGCATAACTTTTAGGAGCATTGAACGAGTCGATATTTTCATTACTATTATTGTGATATTCGTCCAAATTCAGTCTTATTAGATGGTTTACTAGGCCACTAATATATGTCTCATTCATTCAAGTTCAGTTGTTCCTTAATTTTTCGCTTTTACAATGGACAAAATTTTAAAAAGAGATAGCACTTTAGTACTCCATTTATAACTTTTTTAGAGACCCTCAATGAATGAAAATCAGATATTTTATATAATCTTCTATATCAATCTTTTTAAATTTTCTGGATATAAAATTAAACCTAGTGAGCCTTTCCTTTTAGATTTTACCATTCACATATCAGCATAAAATATAGATATGCGCCCTAATTTGAAAAGTCTTTCAAGATCAATGAACCAATTAAATATATAAATAATGAGGAATAAGGTAACATTGTTCATATGTAAATTCTTACTAACAAATTGCACTGTCTACAAGATATGGCCTACATGTACTGCTATCTCGGGGAGCGCTCTAGCTAGAATATACGCGAAAAAACAAATACACCAAACAGTTGTAAGATAAGTATACAAGTCAAAAAATGACAAGCAGATGTCGCTTGTTTAATTGTGGCCGTTAGGCTTATTCACATCCTACTATGAAAAAACTTTCACAGCATAAGGAATTTGGTAACCTAGACGTATTATCAGTTGAAAGCCCTTGACGTGAGTTTTCCAAATATACATTAAAACAATATGACGTCCGAAAGAAATTAAGAAATTCATAAAAATATTTCGAAAACAAAGCAGGCTGAAACGTTATTTTTACGTCATGAAATTCTTCTTCGAAGCATATAGCATTCGTAATTAGGAAAATATATAGAAAATTAAGAATACGCCTTTTTAGTGTTTCCTGATTATCTTAAAATCCTGCATTCGAGAAACATTCAATTTGCAATACAATAAGGTATTTTACTTTTAAGCATAATTTATTAGTTTGACCAACCTCGTTTACTGTTGAATAGAATATGTGGTTCTAACTTAGGTGGATCCACTATATTGTAAACGATCTGAGTATCATCATTTTTTACGTCTGTTAATTATACTGATATTCATTTAATAGTATATTCTTTATCAAACCTAGTACAGAGTTTGGAAAAGTGACATGAAGATTTATTATTCAATTTTTAGTGATAGGGCATAATTAGATGCATCTTATAATTCTTATTACTCCTGTTTAATAAGAATGTTATATATTATGAGAAATAAAGGTATTTTACTTTTAAGCAAAATTCATATTTGCTGACAAACTTCGTATAAATATTTTTATGAATAACTTTTTCTCTAAATAATATTCATACGAACGTTTGCCGTTTGAATTCAACTTGTGAAGACACACTGTATATAGAAACCAACTGAGAAACTCAATCTTGTACTTGAATAACTGACATTTTTTCGATTTATTTCCAATCAACTTTTAATTTATTACAATGTTTAATAATACAGCAGAATTGGATGTCGTTTTCAATTCTAATAAAATTTCTTTTGATTTCAATTTGAGATATTATAAAAAAATCAAGGTACTTTTGAACAAAATTGATATATTTTTTGAAACGTAGTATTTTGTTGGAAAAGTTACTTAAATACTTATTATATAATTTTTAATGCAATGGCATAAGTAGATGAAGTTTTTAATTCTAATTACTTTTAATTGATAACAATTTTAGATATTAACAAAAATAAAGATACTTCACTTTTAATCAAAATCCCTATGTGATGACAAATCTCGCCTACAGTTATAAAACTGACATGGAATGATTACAGTATACGTTTTAGACCATGCAAATCTGTTTATGAAGAATAACATTTTCTCTTAAAATTATTAATAAAAGGAAACTGTTTGATTTATGAACACACACTGTATACATACTAATCGAATATCTTCACTTAGAAGTTTATTAACTGACATTTATTTTGATTAATTCAATTTATTTACAATTTAGCCTAAATTCCGAACAGAAACATTTTCTTATATTTAATACCAACAGCTCTACCAACGCTTACTGTATAGGAAAGTGGTTAAAAAAGTTATTCCTGATTTTCCAAAAAAAAAACGGTACAAGCTATTGAAAAAAATATTGGCTCACCTCGGAATCCCCGGAACTAATCCAATTTCTTTATAATTTATTATACATACCCCATGTTTCGAACAGAATTTTTTTTCATATTTTTATTACTAGCGACTCCCCAAAGTTTACTATATAAGAAAGTCGGTAAAAGAGTTTTTATTTATGTTATTGGAAAAAACTATAGGACTACTTCGCGATCCCCCGGAACAGGATCCAGTATAAACGGTCGAAATTCCTTGAGCCATTTGCGAGCAATAGCTGAACAAACATAAAAAAACATAGATACAGACGAATTGAGAACCTCCTTCTTATTGAAGTCTGTTAATAAATAGGAAAAAATGTATCTGTCTTACAGAACTTTTTACGTTAAATAACATGTGCTACTCCGTTTGTAGACATACAATGTATAAGCGTCCTATTTAGGTTGGTGAAGGGGGTTTTCGGCCCGTATTTTTTTATTTCATTTTTTACATATTTTTTCTACAGATTTATTAAATCTTCACAAATTTATGTAAATAAAATAATGGTTGTCCAAATCGATATTTCCAATGGTTTTGCAGAGTTTCAAAATTACTCTGCTCATTACGTTATTAGGCCAAAAAAATACAAAAATCTGTTTAGCATGGCAAATAAAAGACTGACGTTGCCACAACGCTAAACCATTTAAGTGATTGATAAACCGTCAATTCAGCTTTGCAGTGTTTAATTAGTAAAAAAAGTGATTGGAAAATTTAAGTAAACAGCATTATTGCAACTCTTAAATTGAAGTCATTTTCAAACACGGAAATGACAGATATGCACTTTATGCACGGACGTGCGGCTGGAAATGCATCATAAGCAATGCGTTTGTATGAGACAGCATGCCCGAACAAAAGACTTCCTTCTCGGCAGCTATTTCAGAGGATCCATCAACGTTTAAGAGAAAATGGTTCGCTCCAACTAAAAGTAAACGATCGTTTATTTGCCATTGTAAATAGATTTTTGTGATAACTTAAAGAGCAGAGTAATTTTCAAACTCAATTTACTAGAAAACCATTGGAAATATCGATTTTGATAAAGAAAATATTTATTAAGTAAAATTGTTAAGATTTTATAAATCTGTAAAGAAAATTGTAAAAAAAAAATAAAAAAATACGAGCTGAAAAGCCCCTTCACCAAAGCTCATGATTTGCATTTCTAAGAACGGAGTAGCACATGTTATTTAACGTAAAAAGTTATGCAAGACCCATTTATTTTCGACCCTTTTGGCAATAACAGAAAAAAAAAACAGTTTTGTTTAAGCCCTTTTAAGCAGAAGTTTGGAAGCCTATTTTAGAAACATCTTGTATAAATATATAGTTCAAAATATACCCGATAGTAACTCAGGAAATATATAATACGTGCTGGTACATTTAAATTTGTACATGAGTTGAGAGTTGGGTAATGAAACTCGAAACGGTTATTGTGCAAAAAGGAATAAAGTCCTCAATGGATAGCTCTCTGTCTGTATTATAATTGTATAAATTGTGCAGTGCTGTTATAGTTTACCATAATTTTTTTATTTCAATTAACTTTAGCATATAGCTGAAAATGTGAAAACTGTTCAGTTCAGATTGCCAAAACAAAGTTTCCAGATTACACACACGCCCTCTATAAAAGTTTTGTAATTTTCTCAATTTCAAGGTGTACTTGATAAGAGCGAATTCATAAGCCACACACGTAACAAAATGAATTTGCAAAATGTAAACAGCAGCGTGAACGTGAAGTGGACACTTCCAGGTGAATGAGTGTCCTTTTTGGTTTGAAAAATAGGGTAAATTACAAAACAAGTAGACTAATTAGTTCGTGTTGCGTTATATTTAATTACCACAGCAGAGTGTGTTGCAGTATTGGATATACAAGTGGAAAACACAAAGAGGTATAAGTGTTAAATGTTCCCTTCTTTATATTCTTCAAAAAAATTCAATACAGTTGGTTGTGAAAGTGTTTATTTATAATAATGTTAATTTGTATAGCTACAGGTTTTCTGGTACTGAGTTTTTTGCACAAAATTCGTAGCTATCTTCGATTTTAGTGGTATGTTTAGTGCCCTTTTATATGTTCTACACCACACTCATTTCCGAATATCCAAGAAAAGCTAAGAAGACTGTTAAGATTCTGTCGAAACGTTGTCAATTTACGAATATAGTATTAGTTGTTCTCTATTATTATTAATTAGTATCATATATTTGCATCATAGATTTTCCAATTTAGGGTGGTAACATGATAATATATTGATTACTGCATTTACATATACCCAGTAGGTTATTCAAAGTTTGCGAACACTTATACAAGAAACAAGTAATATTTTTGGTACATATATAGGGTGTCTTGAGTTTAGCTATCTTTTAAAGGGTAGATACTATGAGGTCGGTTAAATTACAGAAAGCTGCCGATTTTGACACTCATTTAAGAGCTATTTGCCGTGTTGAAAAATTCGTATTAGTTTTTGGGATAAATTGTTATTTGTGAAAACTACCTTTATTCATTTTGTTGAATATTTTAAAAAATATTTAGTTTCGAGGCACAGTTTAAAAGTATTTACAATACAATTCTTCAGAATTCTTTTCTGATGCATAAGTTTTTGTCCATCACTATCGACTACATTATTTTTAATGGTTTTTTAATTCAATATTTTCAGAGTAAATTTAATTTGTTTTCTAAATGGTATTTGTGGCATATTTTTCAATGTCTAAGTACTTGGGAACTAACACTACAGTTAAGAAAATTGCTGTATATTCCAAACGTTTCGGGGTCTAGGTCAGACTCCGTTGTCAATGGTTAAGAAACTATGGATAAAAAGGCACAATTCTAAGATGTAAATTAAAATATTGTAAAATATGGAACCAATATGGAGGTATTTTCTATCAAATGAAAATCGAAATCGGTTTATAGTTCCTGGAGTACTGAGGTAATACAATCTAAAAAATACAACTGAGTTGAGAGCCTCCTACATTTTTGAAGTCGGTTAAAAATGAAATTAAAAGACACCATGTTAACAGCTAAAAAAACTTACCGTTTAAATTTAACCTGTGTTTTGAAAGTCAATAGTTTCTCAGATATTAAACCAAATTAATTTAGGCTTTTTTCACAAATAATAGGAGTTTTTCAGTTAGGCTAAAACATCTGAATGAGTGTCAAAATCGGGAACTTTACTCTATTTTAGCTGACCTCGTAGCACGTTGCTAGAAAGAAACCTTAGGAGGATAGCAATAGTGGCACGCGATATTTAAGACACCCTGTATAAGTTGTCGACTCTACTGAAGCAACTGCAGAAACAATTTGCTTTTCGCATCTAGGTTAATTCAAGTACTTATCGCAATTCAATTTGTGATAAAATATTAAATTCAGTTATGTGTACTAAATCAGTTGATGAGAAGGCAACTGATTTGTTAAAGTGATGTAAATTTTAGTTTCAAATGTATATGTTGATTATTCATATTTTAATTTAAGACCGTTTGAGTTTATTGGAATATACTGATTGTTTCTCAAGTGTGGTGCTACTTACACAAGAACCCACAAAAACAAACTCGAAGATACTATACTTCAGAAAACAACTGGAGCGAATTTCAGTCATAGTGCAGCTCTTACATAACATTATAATCGTTCATTAAATCGACAATCCACAAATTCTTCGAAATTCACCTATATTATTATAATTCGCTTAGCGTTATCATTGCATAAACGATTTTTATACTTTGTTTACAAAATTACAACTTAAATCGAAAATCTTATATTTTTACTACTTTCGTTTTCAATTATCGAGAGCGGAATACCCATATTAATCCCACTCATAAAATGAGCACTTTTAGGAAATTCGCACTAAGGGATTTCCACATGAATTATCGTACGGATCGGCGTAATAAATTTTGAGGCTGAAAGCTGGAAGGCGAAAATGAAAAAAATAACCTTTCATTTATGGCTCGTGAGATGGCTACGTTCATTTTTATGTGGTGTTGGATTCGTGATTAGTTATGAAACTGTTTATTTTTAAAAGTGTTTTGATGTTTCTGATAAAGAATAATGAGTACTGACATAAGAATAGCTTATGGCAATATTATTATAGTGCATGCACCCCCACTGCATCACAAGTTTTAATATTAAAATTGGATAAAATCGTCCGTTATAGTACAAACGTGTAAATAATCATTTGGAATGCTTTTATATACTAACATTTCCGAATTTGTCAATACCACAAATTGATAATTTAATTTAGTGGTATATTTGTCGGTGTATAATTATTCCGATTTTTCAAATAATAATTGTGTTTACTTGATATACAGCCAAGCTTAAGGGGAGGAAGGACTGATTTGGAATATGTTCATTAGAAATCTTTTAAGGTTGTTTTTGTTAAATGTTGTTATTGCTGTTATAGAATAAAAAATGTTTACAAAATCACCAAAAATCATGTACCAATCCAAGCTATATTTATCATTCTGTGTGCATGAAAATCGTTTTGTAATTTTAACCAATGAAACAATAATTAAGAACATTCAAAACACTAAATTTGTAAAAGAAATATTGTCGAAAATCACACCCAATGTTAAGTGTTTAGCAAATAGCAGTAAAACTTATCGAAGTAAAACATACCTAATAATATACAGTGAGAATGTGTGGGTTGGAACAAATTCATTTAAAAATCAGGTGTTGTTTTTTTTTGAAAAACGCTCGGGCACGTCGATTTTTTTTTGGACTGCGGTTTTTGTGATGATATACTCATTTATACAGGGTGGGCCAGAAATAAATTGCGACCATCAACTTCATTTTTTCAAATGGAAGCATTTGTATTTAATTTTATTTTTGATTTCTGCATTGAATACTTAATACTTTTCATGTAGAATGTCCTACACCGAAAATCAACAGTTATTAAAAAATTTACATTTCTTTCTAAAGTTAAGAAAACAACCGTAAAAATAAGGTCTTTGTTGGTTTGAACCTTTTTATTTACGTCTGGTTTTTATGATTGTTGGCGGTATTTTAGTCGCATGAATGGAAAGCCTTTTTCTAATGCTGGAGTTTTTAACACTTGTTTATTTTCATAGAAACCGTACTATAATTTTACTTCAAATGAGTAGTTGTCAAGTGCAGTTGCAAGATTCAAAGTATAGCGTATTTAACTGAAAAGCAGCGAATAGAAATTTTGACGATTGTAGGATATGGCGACAAAACTCAAACACAAGCTGAAGTTTGCGAATTGTTTAATATGAAGTACCCGGAGCAGCCTGTTACACGATCGGTAGTTAGTAAAATAGAAAAAATGTTTCTAGAATTTAGCCACGTAAGAGACAATTACAAAACCAAACATCTTCCAGAAGATACACAATTCAATGTTTTGCTCGGTTTACAAGAAAATCCTCACAAATACACTAGACAAATAGCCGCAGAACAGTCAATAAGTAAACCTTCTGTTCTAAAATGCTTGCACAGAAATAAATGGCAGCATTTTGCGAAATAATGATGGATAGATGCAATGCCAAACCGGATTTTTCAAGTAAGATAGTTTTTTCTGCCGAGGCACCAGAAAACCCACATTGGTTTATGGAAAGTCATGCACAGTTTTCCAAGAAAGTTAACGGATGGGTCGGAATTGTATTGTGGGTACTTCAATTGTGTGTCCTTTTTTTTATTGAGGGAACACTTAACTCGAAAAAATAGCTACAAGTATGAAAATTGTTGGTAATAATCAGAATAATTTCAAAATACAGAACGACTGTGAAAAATATTCCATAATAATAAATAAAATTTAGAACCAGATATAATTAAATGCTAGGGTGATAAAACCACTAAGAATTAGGTATTGTACCAAATAAAAACAAGTAAAATTAGGATTAGAGAGTGAATAATGTACTGGGTACGAAAATTATTGCGTCAAAGTTCAATTGTACCATAGTTATACAAAAACAATCCATAAGAGGAGAAATGTGTAGAAAATTTTAAGGTCCATAATTAAAAGTTATTGTAAAGTATATAAGGTAGATGATATTGGGATAACCAAAATTATAATTGTTTAAATGAGAAAGCTTATATATTACCGCATTTTTAAATTCGTTTTTCGTTTTTGGGCATTTTTGTACTAAATACATAGCAACCTATGGATGGCAGAGAATTTATAATAGAGCATTATAACAATTGTATTTTCGAACAGTTATTTATTTATTATTGTATTCTTTTCATAACGCCTACAAGTTTTACTAACTTTACCCTCTACCTAAAAGCAACATTTTTCATTTCATTAGATACAAGATTCA
The DNA here is from genome assembly GCA_034190945.1 of Octodonta nipae. NCBI lineage: Eukaryota > Metazoa > Arthropoda > Insecta > Coleoptera > Chrysomelidae > Octodonta > Octodonta nipae. Next base: position 45,752,195 of record CM067218.1, on the reverse strand, counting down.
TCTTACATAAAGATTGAAACTTTCAGTTCAGTGAAATAAATTCTCTCAATCTGTTGCAATAAAGTATTCTTGGATAATTTTTAATACTATATTTGAAATAAATCTAAGACAACAAATTTGGTTCAGCATTCTCTATATTTAAGGCAGACATCGTAAAATCGTGACCTAGTTTGGTGTATTGGGCTAAGAAATTAACAACTAACAATTTTCTAAAGTTATTTCGCGTTCCCGACATAGGAAGAAGAAGTAGAATATTTTTGATTGTGAATATTTCAACAATTTGATGAAAATTGCGTATTGTCAGAGAAACCTTACAAAAAGATTTTTATTGGTTAATGGACGGTTTGATAATTCAGGTTAATTTGGTCTACAAAATAAATTTGAAGACACCTCTACAAAATAAAGATTGCAGACACCAGGTGGACAGGAACAAGACAAAAGCATTACATAAAGAAGAACACACAAAGAAGAAAAAAAACAAAGTGTGAGTGTGCCGACTTGAGGCACCCTCCTCTAATGTGCAGATGATGTTCCCGGTCTTCTAGCGGACTTGCTATGCCTCCTTTACATGCGAACGGATTTGTGGGTGCAGGTGTGGACTAAGGTAGGATTTGCCTCGGATCCTAGACTGGTCATTCTCGCCAGGAACGGAACACCCAGTTCGACACCTCAAACGACGGTTACGGAGCATCGTTCAAAGGTCAAAGTTTGGAACAATAGGGGAATCCTATTGATAAACAGCTACCCTTGATGACCTTCGCTCATCTACTGCTACAATCGTTAAATCATATAAAGCATTACTGCTAAATGTGTATATAATTCTCATGTATCTATTTTGGAAACCTGGCCACTATTTACTTGAAATTATATTCTAAAGTTCATTTTTCATTACGATAAAAATGTAATAAAAGTTCCACAACAAGTATTACAAACTAATATAAGTACACTATGAATTACTCAAAAAGGTTTGAAATTATTTAGCTCAAGGAAACGTATGCACAAATATTCTCGACAGAGCTTCGTAAAATATATTTTCAACTATAAGATAATATAGAAAACAATTAATAACGATAAACATTGTCCGAGTTAATAGGACTTGTATCTTATCAGAAAGTCGATTTCGACTTCATACTCTCTCCAATATACAATTATTATGTTTAATGGAACAGGCTATTAATACAGCACAATGGCCAACTCATTTAGTTACTTTTCAATGTCACAACTGCTGCATATTGTCCAGAGAATACAAAATGGGATTTAATTCGCATTTACGACATAAAAAAAGAATTAAAAGCTCTTTGAATTCAAGTATGAAATAGGTAAATAACAAAAGCTACTTATATGGTAGTTGAAGCAATAATTGTTGGAGGAACTATAGTGTGTGGTGTTTAAGGAGCTCCATTATAAGTAACATAAAGTTTAAGTAGAAAACGAATTCAATGTGATCAATACTGAAATATATGCAACAAAAAAATCCAAAGGATTGATTGGGTACCACCTACAATTGCGTCAAGTCAATTATTCTCACTCAAACTAATTATCTTAGTGAAAAAGAAAATTAATACGATAATTGTGGAAATAACCTACAAAGGCATATTATTTATATTATCAAATAATATGCAAAATAAAATAGCATTACTGATATGGAAAAGCTATTGGGAATTAATACTCTTCGAATTTTTCGAAACTCTCACAAACTTCTCCCGGGATCTGTTTTTATTGTCTCTTAGATCGACTGAAAATTGTGAAGCCACTAAAATAGAAAATCTACCGCTCTGGTTTTTTCTAAGCTAAAGCATTGAATCAATCATTAGAAAGCCTCATCAACACACGAAATCTGTAACTAACTAGGCAGACAGCTACAAATACGAGAATCAATTTTGAGTTAGTGATCTAGTCAGGCCTGGAAAGTAAGCAGATTGATAACTCCCAGAGTTTAAAGTCAAAGCAAAAAGACTGGAAGGGAAAATCAATTCTCTTCTGAAAGACAACCAAGTACCAACGAGGGGTCAGGAACAACAGAACAGACTTGTCAGGACTATCATGGACAATAACCGAATGTACTCTCAGTGGGATGGAGAAAACATCACATCTCAGCAATATCTGGACAGTCTACGACAAGAGCTCTCCGTCTACACATGTCGATTGAGAAGGTACACAACTAGTAACCAACGGAAACTTGACAACATACTATTCCGGCAATTAGAAAAGGGTTTTACAGAAACTTAACAGCATCAATACTAATGAAGCCCTTAGATACCATAGTAAAACGGACATCGGGGAATTGATAATTGATTCTATTGTCTGCATTCAAGACCACGCCAAACGACGAAATCTCAATGTCATATGTACTACAAAAAGGCATTTGATTCAGTTCGACATGATTGGATTATTTATTCACTGAAGACAACATCAGAAGAGATATATTCCAGGGAGACTCCCTTAGCTCGCCGTGATTTTGCCTTGCCATGAGCCCTCTCTCAAAGAAACTGAACTTGACTAACTTTGGGTTCAGTCTCAAACGCAACAACTTACAAGCATTTACAATACGCCCTATTACGATATATACATGGACGACTTAAAGTTGATGGCAGCTTCGAAAAAACAGCTGTAAGATATGCTTGAAATAGTAGAAGCGTTTTCAAGTGACATCCATATGCAATTTGGCTATGAGAAATGCCGAATTATTAATATAGTTAATGGCAAACTACATCAGAGGCACTACGAAACGATGATGACACCTCAATTGAATCTATGCCTGAAGGTCATACTTACAAATTCCTTGGAATAAAGCAGGTTCAACATATTGATCACTCTCCATGAAAAAGGACCTAAGAACAGATTTGTATGGAATGGTAAGACGACTCTTGAAAACCAAACTTAATAGTAAAAATCTGGTTCAGGATAGTAACATCTACACTTGTTCAGTGTTTAAGTACTTTAAGTTAATTGGTGCAAGACTGACATTCAACAATTACAACGAAAAGTTCGAGTTCTACTAACAAAAGCCACGGTATGAAGTAGGGAGAGGATTGGCTGACACAAGCAAAATACTAGATCAACAAATTTGTAATTTGCGTAGTCACTTCCAGAAGCCCGCAGAATTTTGTGATCTACACAGAGTCATATGCCAAGTTGATGCCTCAACACCGCTGCGACTGACTGAATAACAAGTCCAATTGCACCAACAGTCAACTTATCAGAAACTGCTCAAATAGAAAGAGAAGCCTCTTCATGGAAGACAGTTAAGTGACGTCAACCAAGATTATGTCGATAGTTTAGCGTCGAACTACTGGTTGATCTCTGGTCATATGTTTCCTGAACCGGAAGGCTTTTTATTGGCAATCCAAGATCAAGTATTTCCAACTAAGAACTACCTAAAGTAAATCGATAAAGACCCTTCCTTCTATTAACAACGACAGATTCAGATAAACTATCCAGCATATCACATGAGGTTGTCAAGCGTTCACTGCAACTGAATGCAAAGACACGATGCTGTGGTAAAAATACTGCACCAGGAACTAGGGCTTAAACTTGAACTGTTGCAGTCGGTAAGATTGCCATACTATGTTTAAAAACCACAATCTGTTTTAGAAAATAAAAACTACAAGCTGTACTGGGACCGCACGATACTGACCGATCGGATTGTTGCTCACAATAGACCAGATATATTTTGAGTAGAGAAAGTCTCTAGAAAAACATCCTTAATTGACATAGCAATCGCTAAATATAAATATAAATAAATAAAAATAATATAAATATTAAGCATGTTGCAAAAATAGCCAAATACAGGGATTTGGAATTTCATTGAAAGACATAGTGGGACATGAATAACATCAATTGTTATGTTAACCACAGGAGTAGTTCTAAAAATTCTACTTAATAATTTAAAATAGCTCGGTCTGGACAGATGTTCGTCCAGACCAACTGTGAGGAACAGCCCGGACATTCAGCAAATTCATGAGAAACTGCCACGACTCCACGGGCCTGATAACCTGGCAAGGCCCCCACAGAGCTAAACCCTTTTGATATCAAGGATATCTGGGGTTTCGTGAATGTTCCCCTAAAGGCAGTGTGCTGCCATATACTGTATGGTCAAGTCGGGAGGTATTTATACATGGACGACTTAAAGTTTATGACAGCTTAGACACAACAGCTGCATTATATACTTTAACATCCTGTTTGATGTTTTATCCCATCCTGGTGCTTTTCTAACTTTCAGATTTCTAATAATTTACTTTATCTCTACCAATGTTGTTTCTTTTATTGGACCTTCGTTGTGGTGTCGTGCTCTAATTTCTAGGGCTTTTCTTTTATTTCTTCCTCGAATTGTCAGTCGTCTCCTTGGTCCGTGTTGAACTGCTCCTCCATTTATTCCGCGAATATTTCTACCTTATCCTTTGTCCTGTACTTTAGTCCTCTCTTCCTTGAAGTGGTGTTGTAGTTTGTGGGTCTTTGTTCTTCCTCATTCTTCTTGGCAGGGTGTGCCTCTGCCGATGTTCAGTCCTTTTAAGCAGGGTCCCAGTTTACTTGTTCGTCTTTCTTTCTGTGATCTTCTTCTTCAGTTGTCTCGAGATGTCTCCTTTGTAGATTGATTTACGGGTCGTCGTCATCTTTGCTTCGTGTGCTACTGTGATCTCCACCCTGATTGCTCTTGCGTCTTCATCGATCCCGTCTATTATTGTTGTTATTATTGTCCTTTCTGTCAGTGCTGCCCTGAATCGATCCCAGTTGGTCCTTGTTGCCATCCTAGTTGGTTACTCGTTCCTCCATCTTGCTGCTGTTAGTGTCAGCGGGTCGTGATCTGATGATAGTTCCTGCGTTGTTTCGATGTGATAGTCCATGTTGGTGTTTTGTAATATGAATACGTCTAGTACATCCGGGAATGCTCCTGCTCTTGTGTAGTGGACGGGGTCTGCTGCTCCGATTACATCATACTGCTCTCTCTCTCTCTGCATGTTAATGTAGTTTCCGACCGCTTGCTGTGGTTATTCTGTAGTTCCAATTTGTGATCTTCGCAAAAATAGATTGAGATAATTACTGGTCATCTCATTTTCTGGTAGTTTGAATGCGGTGATTAATTGTATTAGTTGACCATCCTTCATGCCCACTTCGAATGCCGCATTCTCGATGTTTTCCGCAGGGTAACGGTCAACTTCGTGATCCTTGATTCTGTTTCTGACTGGTATTAATACTCCTCCATCTTGTCTTCTGTTTGGTCTATCTCCCCTGTATATTGTATGGTTTCTTATTCTGAAATCGTCCTATTCCGTTAGAAATGTTTCTTTAATTAGTTCATTCTTCTTATTTTAAGCCAGTTGGCGTTCCAGCTCATTATTTTCAGTGCTATTGGGGTCAGGGTCGGATTTAACTTAATGTCGCCCCTAGGCACCGGAAAAAATGCCGCCCCAATCAATACTGAAATTTTTTTTAAAACTTATAGTTTATATCTCTTATTTAAATAACTAATTTAATATCAAAGTAACCTATATACGTTTGTAAAACAGATTGTAGGTGGCAGCTTGCGCTGTTGCAAGTTTATTATATTCAAAAATTATTTTAAATTAAAATTAATTTGTATAATCGATAAATTATTATTATTTAAAAAAAATCGTTGATTGATAAAAATTTAATATTTGGACATGCAAATACATAACTTAATGAAATCACTTTGATTATTAAATAACTGTTACTTGAAGTGTGAAAATTATAATTTAATGCATTAATTGAATTTTTCGAATTATCAATTACATAAAAAAGATTAATTGAAAGAATTAATTAATTATTATGAGCAATCTTGATAAGACTAGATTTTTTTTAACTTCCAAATTTTCTCCTCTAGAACATGTGCCGTTCTGGGCACTAGCCCCGACTGCCCCTAGTGTAAATCCCCTGCTGGTTGGGATCGTCTTATCCATACAGGTTCGGGGTTAATTTATTTCGTTGCCACTTCCATGAATGATTGGTATAACTTCTTCATTTCCTCTATCACAGTGAGGAAGTTCTGTCCTGCTGTTTCCACATTGCTACTCTGCTGCTGCATATCTCTCACTTCGAAGATCTTCTATTTGCTTCAGTTTTCTCCAATTGTAAAATAACCATCGCCATTGGTATCTGCTTTGTTGTTCCCCTTTCAGTTCTGATGGTGCAAATTATCCTCGTTATCTTGATTCTTTCTATTCTTTTTTCTTAGCTCCATCTTGGTGTATCCTTTCCTCTGTATTCGTGTACTCCTATGAGTACTACTTTCGCCGTTCTTTCTTCTTCAAGTGCGTACGTGTGGTACGCTATTTTCGTGTTGTCCATAATCCTTGTTGTCTTCCTGAAATAATCTTCCGTACTTACAAAAATTCTTACTCCATCTGGAAGGTTGCTCGCCTTCGTCACTGTAATCTTTTTCTCTTTCAGAAGCCTCGTCACTTCCGCCTATCTTTGTTTATCCCTCATTACTATGGGAGGGATTTTGTTTCTCTTTTCTTGTTCCCGTTTTTGCTCTCCACTAATGGATGCGGTAGCGTCCTCTTTCTCATCTTTCTTTGCTTTTTTGCTTGCGTCCTTTCCGCTGTCCGTTTCTGTTTCGGTGTTTGCGGCCTTCTTCTTTTACCTGCGTTTTTTGTTATTTGAAATTTCTTGAAGCTCCATGCCCGTGTCGCTGTCTTCCTGTCTTGTTTCTTCCATTGGCGTCTGTTCCTTTCTTCCCGTCTGTTCCATTTCTTCCTCGAGAAGCTCAGTGACCTGAACTATAAGTCGCTTTAAATGTGGGATATTTAGAATTACGAATTCTTTTATGAAATATATTCGGAAACATTCCAAAATCCACTCATCCGCTCGAATTCTTTAAACCATTCAGGTAGTCAGTACTTTGTTCTTTTTGTTGTTGTCCCCTATCTCTCACCTTTACACCGCCGCGATATTAGCTCCCGCCTTGCTACAGCTTGGACTTCGACCTTCGTAATTGCCAGATTAAACAAACCAGACATGCCCACCAACACTCAACCAATCACCGCACAGACCTTCATAACATCACATCCCCTTCCAATCAACCGATAACTATAAATAAAAGAAGCAGATCAGATTCACATTGAGTTCAGTTACCTGTGTTAACGTAAAGGGTAGTTCTGGAGTGCTTCTAGAAATAGCGTCAGGTATATATACTTCAAGACAAGGGGCAAATAAATACTGTTAAAACAGATTTTGAAGAATTATTCATGGGCAATTAGAATGGGAATCCCAATGCATGGAAGTATTGACTTGCGCACACAAGTATGACATCATGAAATAAAAACTCTTGAATCAAATTCACTAGGAGTTGAAACATGTTTAAAAACTTGCTTATCTTGATGTTCTGATCGACGATCAGACGACGCATTTGTAAATTTTTTTCGCGGTTTTTCAGCGGTAATACATTAAAAAAATTACATTACTGTTTCTCATATAATTTAACGAAAAAATTTTATATTAATGAATGAGCAACAGTGCCTGGTTTGCCTTTCTCTTACTCATCTTATGCATCGAGATGAGAGTGAGATACTCCTCTCTCATAAGCGTAGGAAGCATATTGTTATAATGTAAAAAAATATAGAACTAAACAAAATTTTTAAAATCTATTTAGGCTATTTTGTTTAATATAGTTGAAATTTTTGATAAAAAATTAAAAATTTAAGTTTTTAAGGTATATGTTTAATTCAAGAAAATTAGGAAATTCGGCGAGTTCCAATTTAAAAAAATTCATAACAATTAATGTGTTGGAGATACAACTGTGTGGAGGACTTTTTTAATTCGAAATATTGTAAAGAATAAAGAATATAAAAAAACATTAATTGCAAAACATGCATTTTTCTAAGCTCTATCGTTTTTCGTTGTTTAAACAATACCGTCAAAAGATATCAAGTGTCATCTTACAATTTTATAATCAAGAAGACCTCTCGGACATTTAAAAAATATATATGAATTAAAACAATTTTGCAAACGAATGCACGCTATGCTCTGGTCTAGGAACGAATAATTAAAAATCCTTTAACCAAGGGATATTATTTTTTCTGATACTTAGTATGACCGATGATATTTATTCTATGCTGTTTTCTACGTACAAATAGTATATATTGTAAGACAACCAAAAAGGAGTTTTTTCGGATAACTATAGGAATTCTGTACTGTCAGTTCCTGCGCAACCAATCTATAATATTGCCTAATTCAGATCGTATAGAAGGCAAATCCACGAAACTTAATAATTAGTTTTAAGTTATATTTTATTAGTTTTTTAGCAAAAAATGTGCGGCAGTTCCGACATCATAAAAGGAAGTCGGGAAACTTCAGGATAAGAAGCAAATATAGAAAAATACGAAGTGATCGCAAAGCAATTCAAACTGTCAAATTAGATTGACAACCAAAATAATTATGATTGAGAACTACTTCAAACTTTTAGTTAATATATATACCTTTTCACACGGATATGGTTGGATCATATTCTATACATTTCTTCCATTCAGAACAACTGTGAGTAATTAAGACTTATATAACCAATCACTAATCCGGCCAGTTTTTCGAAATTCGCCTCTATTGTTTTTAATTACAAGTCAGTCACAGCAAAACAGTGTAGAAGCAATAACCTATTGTAAAGCTAGTTTGCTATTTTTGTATAAAGAAATTGTGTATTAACTTTTTAAGAACAAAATCACGTCAGATACTTTGGAGAGCGCCGCATTTTAGCAAACCCTCTGATGAAAATATTGTTAAAAAAACAGTTACTTAATAATTTTAATCATTTTAAATCTAGTAAATATTTCAGACTTCATTCATAAATCTCGAACCATTTGCTATTTAAAATAATCTGACCAGTGCCTATTACCAATAGAAACTGGAAACCAAAATCAATGAAACAAGATAAATGTAAAGCGTTCGAAGATAAATGGTATACTCCTTGGTTGGATAAGAATGATGTGAAAAGACAAGAATAAATAAGGGAAGACTAGAGATGGATTACAAGAATAGAGCACTTCTATCTTTAAGAAACAAGAGTCTAAAGGAAGGGGCTAATAAAATTTGTCGCAGATTTATTGTGGCAGGCTGGAAAACTAATGACGATGAACAGTCGACTTGCAACACGTGGAACATTTTTATAATGAATAAAAAATAGATCTGAATTTTGGAATAAAGTCCCTAGGGTATTGGATGCTACCTACGGATGAGGATTTCATTACCCACTTTGGTAGGTTTGAATTACAATCTATTACAATAGTAACATTGTTCAGCTTTCAAGGAATTTAGCTAAAATCGCACAGGTTCAAGTAGTATAAATCGCTATAGCTATATAGTGTTTAATAAAATTTCTTTAAACTTTCACCGTCTTTTACATAATAATTAATTTATATTTAAAAAAGAACCGAGTTCAGCTGACTTAAAATAAAAAACGTTTAGAAACAGTGTGCAATCAATGTCTATATTCAGACATATCTTGTTTTTTTTATCTGATTTAAGGTACAATTCAATTGAAAATTTTAGCGTATTCTTATTCTCCCTCTCTCTCTTTGTCCTTCTCTAATTTTTATTTTGTGTCTATATTATCCAAATATATTTTAACTTTTTTATTTGTTTTATTATTTTCGTCACTTTCTATATATGCAACTAATTCACTCTATATTGCATCCACACTGTGTATGCTTCTGTGTATTGGTCACCTCTATATAACTTATTGATCTATCATTTTCTGAATCACCCTATAGCTATAACAACTATAATTTAACTCAACACAATATTATAACGGCCCTGATATCTTTAAAACCATCCTCTATAAGTATAAATCCTCTCCACAATATTGACGCTTTCTATTTTTCTATTGTTTAAATTATTCCTGTATACCAATGATTTTATTTCGCCTTATATGTCTAGTATTCCATTTATACAACTGCTCATTGTCTACCCTATATAACAAAATTCACCTTTTTGAACCACATTTTATGAATATAATTTTACTCTACCATTTATTTCAAACACCCGGTGTATGTAACTGCTTCTAAAATTTTTTGAACATATGTTTATAATTATACCACGTCTTACGTCCTATAATTCAAATATTCTTACTGCTTATGCTTATATAACAAATTTTTGATTCACCCTGAATAACAATAATTTTACCCCACCCTTAGTTCAAATACACCTTATATTTCAACCATCCTGTATATTCAACTGCTTCTGACAATTTTTAAAGCCTTTTGTATAACTGTACTTCTTCTCCGTCTTATAAGGCAAATATCCGTTCTGTATAACTATAGTTTTGCTCCACTCTTATTTCAACCACGTCGTATACGCAACTACTTATGTGCCACTCAATACAATATTTTTGGAAGCACCCTGTATAACTAATTTAATTCTAAATTATATTTCAACCATCCTAAGTATACAACTGCGTATGTGCCATCTAATTTTACATGGACGCACGCACTCACAACCGTATATCATATAGAAGAACTCGCCGACATAATTAATTTTCGTTTCAAAGAGCTAACGGAATATATTTTCTGCCACTTCACGCGACTATAAGCCCCCTAACTTAACTTCTCTCTAAAAATACTTTAAAAGAATTAAAATGAAAACCGTTAGAAACACCCTATACGATATACTTTCATGGCATACTAAACTAGATATTTATGATGAAAATTTGGCATTTATCATGATGTTGAGCGGTTTTGGAGAAAACAGTGAACATTCATTGAAATTCACTGAAATCTAGTCCCTTATTTACTTTTTAACCGACTTCAAGACGAAGGAAGTTCTCATTCGTCTGTATCTATATGTTTTTTTTTCTTTATGCTTCTTCACCGATTACTCGGATTTACTCAATCGTGTTTCGGGGGATAGCGAAGTGGTCCTATATTTTTCATTATTATAGCTTGTACCGTTTCTTAGAAAATGGGGAAAAACTATTTTTACTTATTCTCATATACTCTATGTCTTGGTGGAGCCGCCGATATTATTAAAATTTGGAAAATTTTATTCGAAACATAGGACAAATTGAAAAGAAATTGGATTAGTTCCGCGATATCTCCAACCGGTCAGGTATTTTTTTCAATAACATAGTTTTTATAGTTTCTTAGAGAATGGGGAAAAACTTTTTACCTGTTTACCTATACTCTATGCTTTGGTGGATTCACCGGTATTACAAACTTTGATGGAGTTGCTGGTATTTACTGTTCGGAACTTATGGTAAATTGTGAATAAGATGAATTAATCAAAATAAATGTCAGTTAATATGTATATACAGGGTGTATTCATAAATCAAACGATTTTTTTTAATTAATATAATTTTAAGAGAAAAAGTTATTATTCACAAACAGATTTACATTATCTAAAACGTAAACAGTAATCATTCCATGTTACTTTTTTAAGTTGATTACAAATTAAAGTATTTTCAGTTCTGTTAAGATTTAATTTAAAAGTTGATTAGAAATAAATCCCAATAAATGTCAGTTAATCAACTTCAAGGTGGAGGTTCTCATTTGGTTTCTTTAATAGTGTTGTCTTTATAAGTTGAACTCAAACGGAAAACGTTCTTATGAATATTATTTAGATAAAAAAATATTCTTCATGATCTTTTTTTGTTGCAAAGCTTATAGTTTGACTTATAAAATGTGGCATACATTTTATCTCCAGAAATTGACAGAAACAGCAGATATAGGGGAAAAACTACTACCATTTTCGTTAATACACCGCATGCACCAAATATTAGATAATTGCATCAGTTTAGCTTTTGTTCAAAATTCGGAATATGCCGATGTAACATGTTTTGCTTGAAAAAGTTCAACTGATATTTAAAGTGTGTTCCATATATAGGATAGGTAAAACTTAGAACGGAGTTGAATTACATGTATTTAAGAAATTTTGAAAAAAAAGGTATAATAGGTGGTTCGTAAGTAGCTGCATATATACAATGTGGTTGTAATAAGGGGGAAGTCATGCGGGGTGGTTCGAAAAAGATATATTAAGTGGCCCATAAAACAGTTGTATATATCAGGTAGTTGAAAAACAGGTGAAGTTGAATTATATTTATGCAGGGTGGATAACAAAATGTTATATTGTTAGGGTCATAAGAAGTTGCATATATAATGTGGGTGAGATAAGGATAAAAAGGAATTATATTTATACAGGGTGGATACAAAATGAATGTTATATAAGCAGTTAGAATGTTTGAATTTCCTTGGGCTATTATTAAAGTAATTTAATGGGCTAAAAAATGTTTATAAAGTAGTGCAGAAGTTTTCAAGTAACATATTATAGGATGGTTGAACTATGTGGCAGTGTATGGTTACAGCTATACGGGAAGATTTAATAAATATTATAAATACATTAAAAAAAAAACAAAAACTGACTTCAAAAGAAAATTAACTAAAAAGCATGAAATAATATTTTGCTACAATTAAATACTTTTTATGAAGTCGGTGCCAAGCGAAAGTGAAAATATTTTGCGAGGTACATTGATGAGTTGTACTTCGCAACTTGGCTGTTCAAATTGGCACCGACTTCATAAAAAGTATTTAATTGTAGCAAAATATTATTTCATGCTTTTTAGTTAATTTTCTTTTGAAGTCGGTTTTTGTTTTTTTAAAAATGTATTTATTTTAAAATTTTCAGGGATGCAATGGCTGTAATTGCTAATGAGTTATCTTACAGCTGTAACATTCTATTAACAGTTTTTTAACCATCCTTCATAACAATATTTGTACTCCGCCCTGTATGTTAGCTATCATTAATTTCCAACTGCTATGAGCTACCTTATATAATTATTTTTTCTTGCTTTTTACTAACCATCCTGTATGTTATAATTACATTCGACGCTATATTTTAACCATCTTGCATAGCAAATCTTATGGATCTCCTAACATTTTAATAACTACCCTATATAATTTTATTTTTACAACACAAATTTATTTTTATATGCGTGAAATTAATATGCAAATTCATAATATTTTACTCATCCAAAAATCGCCTGCCTTGGCAATTTTATCACTTTGAAAACTTGAAATTTCCAGGTGTAAAAATATAATGCTAAGAAAATATGAGGGAGGCATTAAATAGTTACTTGTTCGGAACATATAAATACAATTTGTATTGAAAAAATGATTACAAGAGCAGTTTCATTCTTAAATCACCCTGTATTGAAAGCATTTTTACAAGACGAATCTCACTCTTACGTCGGATACCAAATCACCCTGTATTGAACATCTTTAAATTACAATCAGCTATCTTGATTGTCGCAAACTGTCAATAACTTTTTTAATTATTTAATTTCTCTGCAAAACGATTTTCCCAAATATCAGACTCTAACCAATCGATTTCTATCCATTGAAACTTCTAAATAGGAAAATTTCATGGAAATTGTTAGAGCTTTTTTTCCGGAACGCAATTGCATATATATATATATATATATATATATATATATATATATATAAACAAACCTTGTTCGTATTATAGTATTAGATTACTTCTATTTGATAACAATTTTATATCTTAACAGAAATGAAGATATTTAATTTGGAATCAAAAGTCCTCTTTAAAGACAAACCTAGTCTACAGTTAATAAAAATTCACATGGAATGATTACTGTTTATGTTTTACACCATGTAAAAAATCTGTTTGTGAAGAATAACTTTTTTCTCTTAACATTATGAATAAAAAGAAATCGTTTGATTTATGAATACACACTGCATATTCATATTAACTGACAATTATTTTGATTAAGTCATCTTATTTACAATTTACCTCAAGTTCCGAATAGTTAATACCAGTAACTCTATCAAATCTTATAATACTGGCGACTCCACCAGGACATAGAACATAAGAAAATAGGTAAAAAGTTTTTCCCCATTCTATAAGAAACGATAGAAGCTATGTTATTTGAAAAAATTTTCTGACCACTTTGAGATATCACGTACCTAATCCAACCTCTTTTAAATTTTTCCCACGTTCTGAATAAAATTTTTCAAATATTATAATAATTATAATAATAATAATTATAATAATAATAATTATAATCCTCCACCAAGGCATAGAGTATATGAGAATAGGTAAAAATAGTTTTTCCCCATTTTCTAAGAAACGGTAGAAGCTTTTTTAATGAAAAAATATGGGACTACTTCGCTATCCCCCCAAACAGTACCCCGTAAAATTGTCGAAATTCCTCGAGCCGTTTCCGGGTAATCGGTGAACAAACATAAAAAAAAACATAGATACAGACGAATTGAGAACCTCCTTCTTTTTGAAGCCGGTTAAAAAAGGAATGTTATGATCTACAAGCAGTTTCACATATCGGATAGATGAAATATAGGATGGACTAGAATTCTAAGTATACAGAGTGGTGAAAAAATGTTATATTGGGTGGGTCCATAAGTAGTTGCATATACAAGATTGTTGAAATATAAGGTAGAAATAGAAGAATATTTTGTTATATAGGGTAGAGAATAAGCTGTTGCATATATGGAGTACCTGAAATATGGGGCGAATTCAAATTATACTGTGATTCAAACAAGGTTAAAAAAAATTGAAAATGAAGGAATGTTTAAATGAAGAGAAAATATATTTTATACTGAGCTTTAAAAAATATGATGAAAAAATATGAAATAGCGTAACTCATAATAAGTTGCACGTATAGGCTACTTGAAATATAGAGAGGAGCAGAGGTAAGTAGTTTAATCTTTAAAAATTGTTACATAGGATGCTCCATAAGCAGTTGCAGTTTTGATGAAATTTCTTGGAAATTAATGGATTTATATTTATACAGGGCGGTACAAAAATGTCAAACTGGTTGGCCGAAAAGTAGGTGCACATAAAAGGTGGTTGATATAGCGGATAGAGTTGAAAGATATTTAAATAGTAATGATAAAAAAAATTGTTCTACATTATTTTTAAGATATAACATGAGTACAACTCATCGATGTACTTCCTAAAATATTTTCACTTTCGATTGGCACCGACTTCATAAAAAGTATTTAATTGCTTTTTAGTTTATTTTCTTTTCTTTTTTTAAATTTATTTAATATTATAATTTTCTGGAAAATCGTAAAAGTCATGTTATAAACAATTACATGGACCTTTCTGTAGTGTTCCTTAAATAATGCAGTTTAAATCATCAAAATTGCCCAAGCCGTTTTTGAATAATCACTCGTCATACATAAAAAAAAATTGCAGACGAATTGATAAGTTGGTTAAAAAAAGATTTGCTGGAAAATATGTTCAGAAATATAGGAAAAAATATTACAACAATATGTGCTTTTTTAATATATACATTTTAATCCATGCACCAGGATCGTTTCTTTCCTAAGCTAGTATGAAGAAAGAGCTAATACAAATTTTGTCCTTAAACTTCATTTTCAAGGTCACTTGAACATCTGAGTCTGAAATTTTAGGTCCGAAGTGATATACATATAATTTTTTTTGACCTTCAGGAGGTCATATTAATGTCAAAAGCTGTAAAAACTAGAAATAGCTATTTTTTACAGTTTTTTGACTACATAATAATGTCAAAGACATCTGAGTGATAAATATCACATCCAGTATGCAGAAGTTCTTGACTTTGAGAATGTTTTCCAAGGTCATTTAAAGGACAAAGGACAAAATGGATTTTCGAGGAAATTCTCGTTTATGACACCCGGCCTAAAAATAGCGGCACATTTATCGTTAGAGTTGGCATTTCTGGAAAAAGTCCAGCGTAACCATTTGCTGCAGCAAAATAATTATTACTACACTACCCTAAAACCATAAATTTCATTAGGCGGGAAGTCAGCCATTTTTGAGGCAAATTAATTAGAAAAACTACGGCAATGAAAGTTAAATACTAAAGGAAAGAGCAGTTAAGATATCAAGTAATGTTTTTTAGACAAGTGTATAGAGATTGTTTTCTTCTTGTATGTCATGGTAAATACCTTATTCACGCAGGCTTTAAAGAAAATAAATGAAGTAAGCAATAATTATTACATCTTAAAAACATCTTAAATGACAAAAAAATATATTTCAAAATAATATTTTTCTCTTACTGGTATGCGATAATTATCACTCAGGTGCCTGAGTCGTTGTTATTTTCGTCGAAATATATAATTATATATATAATTTATATTTAAAAAAGAACCGACTTCAACTGGCTTTAAATAAAAACCGTTTAGAAACCGTGTGCTTCTGTATATTGGTCACCGAAATATAAATTATTTGTCTATCATTTTCTGAATCACCCTGTACAACTATAGTCAACTCTACACTATGTTGCTACCGCCCTGTATAAGTGTTAATCAACTCCACCCTATTGAATAGTACTACTTTTCTATTGTGTAAATCACTCTATATACTTATAATTTTACTTCTTCCAATATGCCAAAAATAAACAACTACTTATGTTCCACACTATATAAAATTTTAATCACCCTTTATAACTTTAATTCCAGTTCACCTTATATTTCAATCATCCTGTATATGCAACTGCTTCTAATATTTATTGAACCTCTCGCCCTATAACTCGAATATCCTTACTGCATAAGCTCATTTAATTTTTTTTTTCATCCACTCTGTATAACTATAGTTTCACTTCACTCTTATTTCAACCACCTTGTATATGCAACAACTTATGTGTCACCCAATACAACATTTTTTGAACCACCCTACATAACTTTTATTCTATTTCACCTTATATTTCAACAATCCTATATATGCAATTGCTTATGTACCACCCAATATCACATTTATTGGTACGATTTTTTGAACCCACCTGTCTAATTGTAATTTAAATCGCCCAATATTTCGACTGCGCACATTGCTTGCCGCTTGAATTTCGATGCACGCACACACTTACCAACGTATACCATATAGAAAACATCGTTCACCTAAAAAAAAATCTTTTGGATACACTAAGGGAATATTTTGTACAATTTCACTCGATTGCAATGAAAATCATTACAAACAACCTGTACGATATACTTTCTTGACATATCTTGACATTTAAGCTAGATATTTATAATAAAAATGTGACATTTACATTGATGTTTACCCTGTTTTTGCAAATATTTTTACGATTTTCGGAAAAACGGTATGTTTTAGGTTATAGATAATTATAAGGATTCAAAGTGGAACATCTCTTTGTAGAATACAATCTAAAATAATCAAATTGGTTGATACATTTTAGAGAAAACATTGTAGATTTATTGGAATTCACTGAAATTTAGTCCTTTAATTACTGTTTTTTATGATTTTTTAAATCTCACGTTATAGAAAATTATATGGTACCCTTTTGTAATATTCGTTAATACAATGCCGTTTAAATGAACAAATTTGCCCAAGCCGTTTTTGAATAATCACTGAGTATCAGTAAGATACCGCTGGTCTGATAGGAATGCCCAGTTTATATAATTTAGAGAGTCCATAAAGTAGACGGGTGGTAGGATTCATAGGGAGGAGATTATGGGAGTGATGATTAAGAGATTTTATAGTAGTTTTACAAATATTAAGATTGGATTTAACCGAAAGAATGAATTTATTTTGATTATGGTTAACTTTGACGAAATCTTATGAGGTCAGAAAATCAAGAACTTTTCTGGTGTAATCAGGTTTATGTAGGATTATTGTGGAGTTGCCTTTGTCTGCTCTGAGGGTTTGGTGAGTGGTAGAGACATGCATGACATCATTTGTCGCTCATACCTTTACAATAGGGACTTTTTAAGCAGATGGGGTATAGTCTTAAATGACAAAAACAAGATTGTGAGAAAGATTTCTATGTTTGATTTTACCTGGGTCAAAAACCATTTGTCTAACGTCATTGCTAAACACATCCCATTCTATTTGGTGTAATATTGTGCACAATTTGGTTTGAATGAACTTCAATTTAAAGTCACATGAACTAAGTTTAATATAAAGTGCTTAATTTCTGACTTAATCCAAGTGATTCTTGCGGATTCAATAGCTTTATAGGCCGAAAGTGAGTGAATATTAGAATGTAATGAGATATACTTAGGGGTGATTGATTTTTGAACCATATGTCTAGAGCAGGGAATTTTCTTCGTAGTAGAAGCTTTTTGTATTCATAGACTAGAGGTACCAGGTTGGCAGGGTTAAATTTGTCATAGTAGTCCATGTTGCTTACAGTAGTGTTGGAGAATATCAGGACTGACCTCTCCACATGAAAGACGTAATTTTTTGTATTAAGTGGTGTACATCTTGCATGCTTGCATAATGCAAAGCATCATCAGCACCGTATGCAAAAATGTTTCTTATAACTACAAAGAAATTTAAAATACAAACAGATAAAATATAGTAGTCAAATAGAGTTACCTACATTAAAAGTAGGTCAAGAATTTAAAATTACAATTAACAATAAACTTAATTGGCCCTTGATCCCTTATGAGGAAAGGTACAACACAAGGAACTTCAGAGTGTGTAGCGTGCAGAAGCACGTTCAGGTGGCTTGTTCAAGGAAATGAACGTGGTATAAAATTTAGGATTGCTGACGAACAAAGAAGAAGCTACTGCTACTAGCAGAGAACTTTATAGCTACACTAGAGAAAGATATCTTCAATCACACACTCTCTCACCATTTAATCTTCTGGTACATATACGTAGAATACTATATCTGCCTTTTCAAAGGCGGCCATGATCTTTGAAACTTTCTTCAATTTATCAACTCTCTACCCCCTAAAATTACTTTCACAATAGAAAAAGAACTTAATTCTATAATTAATTTCCTCGATCTTACTATCAAACATTACAAGGATTCCTTCTCATTTGGTATTTTCCACAAAGCTTTAGCGACTGATACAGTCATACCTTTCTTCTTCAATCACCCCTTCAACCACGAAATTGCCGCCTTCCATTGCTATTTCAATAGGATCTTCAATATTCCACTGGATAAAATGTAATTTAACAAGGAGCTACAGATTATCTATCAAATAGCAATCAATAATAAATTCCCCATTCAACTAATAGACAAGTTGTTCATCAGACACTACATCAAATTTCAAAATAGGTCTTTAGTTATCAGTTATACCAATAATAGTGAACCCACATACCAAATAATGACTTTCATTGATAATTGTGTATATCAACTACACAAACTGTTCAAACATCTCAACATTGACATTACCTTTAAAACTGATAACACACTTCAAAATTTACTATGTAATGCTAAAGACAGAACCAACAGGTGGGATAAATCAGGCATTTATGAAATTTCCTGTTCATTTCCACTTTGCACTTTGCAGACGTTCACACCCCTTCGTCCTTTGCCAACCATATTCTCTCCAACAACCACACCTTCGACCACAACCAAAACACAAAGATCTTACACATTTGTAATAAAGGTCATTTAATGAACTTATTGCAAATTTTATACATCAATAAAGCCTGCAAAAATACAACTATCAATTGTGTAAACGAACAAATTCGTTTTGATTGCTTTTAACGCATTATCCTTCCACCCCGTCATGCCGGATCCTTGATTTACCTGAACATGCCCACATCTCACCTGCAAATGTACTTATTTATACTGTTTATCGCAATAGTGGCTCATACCTACCCATATATATATATATATATATATATATATATATATATATATATATATATATTGTATTTTGTTTACACAAAGCTGTTTTATTTTTAGGTTATGTTTGCCTTTCACCCTTCACATCTCCCAATCTTCCTCTTCTTGAACGACTTGTACACCGAACCTCTACTAACGATTCAAATTACTCATCTACTTCTTTGTTCGTCAGTAATCCTAATTTTTACGCCACGTTCATTTCCTTGCACACGCCATCTGAACGTGCTTGTGCACACTACACACTCTGAAGTTCCTTGTCTTGTACCTTCCCTCATAATGGATGAAGGGCCAATTAAGTTTATTGGTAAATGTAATTTTAAATTCTTATCTGTATTTTAATTTAGGTAAGTCTATTTGACTATTTTATCTTTGCATTATGCAAGCGAAACATATGTACACCACTTAATAAAAAAATTACGTCTTTCATGTGGAGAGGAACGAAGCAATTCGGGTATATAAATTAAAATTGCCCACCTAGTATACAAGAGTGTGTGTGTGTTTAAATATAGTATCTGAATGGCTCCCTCTGAAGAAACTTTTTTGAATAGCAGTAAAATTAATAAATTACTTTTGGTAATTATTGTAACTACAACAAGTTATTAATTAATTACCTAACTAAGTTTGAAAAGAGCTGATTATAGACCCACCCGGTCTAAATATATCGAGCACCTTCTAATTAAAACTAAATATGTGATCTTTATTTTTTATAAGATGTTGAAAATTATGGGTATAGTAACACCTAGGTTGCTATATTTTGCATTTTTTAACAATATTATTTATTTTATGACTTGATTGCTTGGGGTGGAGCTTAAGCTAATGTCCAAATTTTTCTTGAAAACCTTACTCTAAAAATAGTTTACAAAAATTAATTTTGCAGATTAAAGACATTTTAACGAATGTTTGTTAAGATGCATTATTTTTACACTATGATGTATTAAAAAATACTTTTGTTCAATCATCTAGTAATATCAGAAATAAAAGTAATTAGTTGCTACTTAGGAAAAGAATTTACACCCTAATAGGTAATTAACCTATTTGAAAAAAATATTTTTGGGATCTTATTCTTGTAATTTATAAAAATGCCATCAACAAATTTAGTTTTATGTTTACCGTAAAAGATAACAGGATTTCTAAGCTCTAGGTTTCCAGTGGAAATATAGCATCGATATAAAAACTTATCCCACATTTGTCTCTCCCCAAAATGAGGTTTTCGATAACTTTGTTTGATACCTGAGTCGATTCGTTCTACTTTCTCTTTCACGAAAGCTCTGTAAAAGAAATTAGGAGAGGGATCCGTGGAATTTATAGAATGCGTTCGTAAATTTCTGGCGAGTATAATATACTCTTATTATTTACAAACCAAACGGATGATTTAAAATGAGTTCTTATAAAAGTCGAACTGTGTATAACGCTGAGTTTTCCAGGAAAGATGTCAAATGATATAATCCCTAAATTAATAAAATTTGTAAAACCTATTATAATATTTGAGATTCGAAATCTTATAATGACTAAACTAACTTCATTTGTTACATTTAAAGGCTATATAATGGCCTATAGTAGGTAGCAGGGATTGGGATAACATCATAGGAATTTTTATTAACTGCAGACATTGGGACACTGTATATTTATTGTACTGTGTCATATATTATATATTATATATTCAGAATTATTACCAAGGATTAGACATATTGAAATTCAGAGTAATTCTGAATTTTTCGTATATTCAATTAGATATTATTTTGAAAATGTTTTTTAAGCTATTATGAGCAAGGCTATAATTTATTTGATAGATTGTAGATTTTTGTTCATGTATTTCCAGGATATATTTAATTTTATAAATCAAAAATTTATTCTTATGAAAAAGTGATGAACTGGTTAAAATTGAATCTTGAAAACAAAAATTCCAAAATTTTGGCTACGGGCCTAATTATGAGAATACCACATTAAAAAAAACGAAAAGAATTATTGGCAATAATTACAGCTGTGTAGATCACCTCCACAAATATCTTTTTGGTCCTAAAACTTTCGGGTGAACTGAGCATGGCCCTATAAGATGGCCTCTAAACACCAGTCGCAGAGTTCGCTATGGGGATGGAAAAAAATGTAACAGCATTGTTCCCACAGGCTACAAAACAATGCCGACGCTTGCGGCAACAAGTCAACAGAGCAACACAAGTCCTTTAGAAAATTAGACTAACTGTGAATGACGATTGGACTAAAGAACAGTGCAAAGCTGATTTGACAGAAGATTTAGGCGTCGTACCAATTTTGATAAAGAAGGACAATTGAGTAGACATGCCTCGATTTGAAGGGACATAGAGTCAAGGGATAATCCTGAAATCATTGTACGCCTAATGGGATTCTCTTGTAGTCGACACTGGAGAACTGGATTGAATCTGGGAAACTGCCTATGTGATAAGCTAAATCAGAATTAGTCGTACCAAAGAAAATAGTCCCGCCGTCATATCGGAAAGACACCACTGCCTATATGGAGGTAACTTAAGCATGATAAAACCTTGGATAAAGTACGAATAAGCAATATTACGAAGATTTATATACTATAAAAAACTCCAAAATTAAATTTTGCAGTAAACTTTGTGGGTTCAAATTAAATTGTAAAACTGATATTCACTTTCACTTTCTAGAACTCTAATTACAAATAAAAATCCAAAATTTACAACAGCTGATTCCGAAAATAATTTACATCGAAATATAAACACGACTCATCTAACCTGAACTAACTATGAAATGGACAACTGTCCTTTTTATAATTCAAATCGATTTTTCTCGTAATTCTGGATGGACATTCTATTGTTGGTAGAGTGTTCGCTGCCAAAGCTTTTTGCTGCATAGAAAGTTCCGGATCGCCGTTTTTATTATCCCAGGCGGTCAATGCTTTATTTTCATAGGAATAACTAATGTAGGTGTCTCCAGTGGCAGCGAATATAAATGTTGTAACACTGCCCCTCCTTTAATTCTGATCGTCCCGATCGGGAACATTCAATCCATGGTTGAGAGAGTCGATCCAAATGAACCACTTTCATCTTAGCTCTTGGGTTTCAACGGATATGGTAGACAACTTTAGTGATCCTATTGACCACCTCATATGGACTATCCCAGGCCGGTGTAAGTTTTGGAGATCTACCTTTGCTTCTCTGGGGGTTATACAGCCAGACCTTGTCCCTCTCTTGGAACCCGACTGAATTGGCCTTGAGGCCACCTCTTGTCTTCATCCGGTGGCTGGTGGCCAACATTTGCGTTCGGGCTAGCTCGTTTATCTCCAGCATGTTATGTCGGAGTTGGTCGGCATAATCGTTGATGTCTTGGGACGGTACTCCGAAGGAGCCAAAGGCCAGATCGCAGGATAATCTCAACTATATTCCTAATAGCACCATGGCTTTAGTCAGACCTGTACTGTTATTATTTACGGCTGAGCGATAGGCCAACAGGCTGGTTATTGCTGACGACCTTGCAAACGTGTTGTACCAAGGTCCTATTGAATCTTTCCACCATTCCGTCTGACTGTGGATGCAACGGTGTTGTTCTTGTTTTCCTGATTCCCAATATCGTATGAACCTTCTGGAATACATTCAATTCGAAGTTACGCCCTTGGTCTGAATGTAGTTCCAACGGGACGCCAAAGTTGCTGAATAGCTGTTCTACCAGCTCTGTCGCTACCCCCGTTGCCTCTTGAATGGGTATCGCATATGCATCAGGCCATTAGCTGAAGTAATCCATTGCGACCAAAATGTATTTGTTCCCCCTCTCGGACTAGGAAAATGGACCGGCGACATCGATGGCAATTCTCTCAAACGGGACGCTCCATTCTGCCATTGGTCCGGATTTTTGTACCCTTGCTGGCTGGAAAGGTGTCACCGGCACCAAACTTTGATGTCTTCGAAGTAATTTACCCAGTAGTACCGTTGGCAAATTTTATCCAAGGTTTTATTCATGTCCAGATGACCTCCGGTAATCCCATCATGTGCTTCGGTCAGGATGGCTGGTACCTTTTTCATTGGGACTATCAGTCGGGACTTGGTTTCTCGGTCGTCAGAAAGTTTTTCGGGTTGAGTTTCAGGTTGAGTTCTTAATTCTGGAAAATACTTCGACAAGGTTCTTAAGATGGTCGTCGAATCTATGACCAATGAACAGAATGTCGTCGATGTGTATACTAGGCATTTTCTCCACGTCAACCCGCTCAATACATACACTCGATCAGCTCAATAGCTTCATTTTGTAACATAGACTCGATGTTTTTCTCGACTGCCTGTTGTTGCCCCAATAGTATTCGCCTAGGTGATATTCTGATGGGTTGAGCCTTCCCTGTATCTATTTGGTGATGGATGATGGCTTTCTTCTGTTCCTCTGGTATGTCAAATGGACAGCAAACTGTTGCAGAAACTCTACTGGCCCCTGTCTCCTACACCGATGTTTGATACACTTCGTCGCAATTGATTGCCTGTCTCGAAACAAGCTATCTCTTGTTTTCTGAATGATACTTGTGGCATATTTTTCAATGTCTAAGTGCTTCTTGGGAAATAACACCACAGTTTAAAAAAAATTGCTGTATATTCCGTAGTTTCTTAACCATTGACAACGGGGTCTGATCTAGACCCCGAAACGTTTGGAATATACAGCAATTTTCTTTAAACTGTGGTGTTATTTCCCAAGAAGCACTTAGACATTGAAAGCTATCTCTTGACCATTGACAATTCTGATGTCGTTGTTGGACATATTCAGGTATATCTCGTCAGGTTTTAACTATAGCCCATCCAACTAAGTAGTCACGAGCTGAATGTACGGGTTCTGCAATTCCAACGCAGCTCTCAGAATCTAGTTCTAATTGCCCATGTATAATTTGTTCCGTTTGACCGGGAATTTTGGTAGAGAATTTTGCTACAATGATTAAGTACATACCCACTACAAAACCGTCCTCAATCTCCGCTACTAAGACCCTATGCCGGATTATGTTCTCCCCTATCTGTAGCACGACTTCTGCCTCACCCTGTATTGACATGGACTTGCCGGTAACTGTTCTGAGCTGGATGTTGTTGTTAACTGGTCAGATATCCGATGACCTCAAATCCCAGGATTTCGGAATTGACACAGAGGCGCTGGTGTCGCTGGTGTTGGTAATTGCTCGGCTACTGATGTTGCCCCTGATAACTAGGCTGTTACTATCTCGGCAAAATCCCTGGATGGATAATATTTTGGGGGCTGGAGGAGGGCATTCGCCTCCCTTATGCTGAATGGCTGACAGTCCCTGAACATGTGGTTGTTTTGTTGGTTATCCCTGGTCGGGGATCGTTCAGATAGACTCACTCTGAAACTGTCCTGTCCGCCCACAACGGTAACATGCTCCTATGGTACCAGTTCTTCGTGACCATTCTAGTAGTTTCTGTATTCCGGACAACACTGGATGGTTCTGGTTCTTCCTAGCTGACGGAAACTGCTTGCACCCTCGGTTTGGACATGCTCATGACTGTCTCTGCTTCCAAATCCCGAAGTAGAGCTTCATTACTTCTCTTGACGCCACTAAGTCTTAGATTTCTTTGCACTTCTACATCTCTGATACCGCTTATGAAACTCTGTATGGCCGATTGATCTTTAGTTTCATCTGGCATGTCAGTAGGGCAAGTGTACTAAAGTCTAGACTCTGCTTCAAATTCTTGAAGGCTCTCTCCAGATTTTTGCGTTTTTCCACCTTGTTGCACCTGGTCTACTTGGGCCTCTTAGAGAAATTACCAGAGAGGTAGATTTTTCTTGTTTATCCCATCTTTTAGCTGTAGCCACGGCTTTACATTGCCGTTTAACATGGGCAAAGATGAACTGCCATAAAATGTGGGTGGTTTGCTAACGGAACCTTTGGTACGCATGGTGTTCTGGTATTTTCCTCGCTGTAAGTCCTGATGCATTTTTTTAATTTCCGTTTCTACTTTGTTTTGAATTGAACCGATTGGAAATTTCACTTGGCTCTGGATGGAATCGATGTCATCTACTTTGGTTTCAAGAGCCTCCACATTACTTTTTAGGATGTTTATGTTCGTCGTTTATCTCTTTTATGTCTGATTCCACTATCTGCATTCTTTCATCAACTGTTTCATTCACTTGCGATACTATTTGCATCATTTGTTCAAATGGCTGTGGTCTTTTTAATTCATCAGTCTATCTTTTTAATTCAGTTTGTTCTTGTTTTTCTTCAAATACGTTAAATTCATTTAGTCTCTTTTCCTCTAATATTTTAATTTCCCAAAATAAGCCCTCCATTAAATTCCCATGGCAGTGTCAAGATTTTGTTGATTTTCTTCGTTATTAGTTGCAAGGTTCTCTAATTCAATTTTACGTGTCTCATCGAAAGATTTCACTAACCTTTGTTGGATTTCTTTTTGGTGTTGTTTCTCATTTTTGTCAAGTTTTTCGAGGAACTGAGTTAGTTTTTCGTCTAGTCCATCCGTAACCAGTTTAAATATTTTTTTGGTAGTCTCGTCTATTTTTCCCATACTTCAAGTTTAGCCATAAATTAATTTACGATTTTAACTTTACTTAATCCCGCACTTCACACACCAAATTGCAGTAAACTTCATGGGTCCAAATTAAATTTTAAAACTGATAATCACTTTCACTTTCTATAACTTTATTTACAGATAAAAATCCAGTATTTACAACAGCTTATTCCAAAAACAAATTACATCGAAATATCAACACGACTTATCTAAACTGAATTAACTACAAAATGGACAATCGTCCTTTTTATAATTCACATCGGTTTTCTCGTAGTTCTGGATGGGCATTCCACTGTTGGTAGAGTGGTCGATGCCAATGCTTTTTGCTGCATAGAAGATTCCGGATGGCCCTTTTTATTATCTCAGACGGTCAATGTTTTATTTTCATCGGAATGACTAATGTAAGTGTCTCCAGTGGCGGCGAATATAAATTTTATAACAATATTATATAGAACGGTTTCAAAATTTTCATGTTTCCTGGTATTCTACTACTACTAGCAATTGCTATCAACTTAAATCTAGTTTATATAATAAAAAAGAATTAGTTCCACTAAGCAGCAGAATTGTAAAGTTAACTTTTAGCTGTTATAAACCAGTGAATATAAGAATTAAATACAATTAACGTAATTACCAAATATAATATCCATAGTTCTAACCGTATAAAGGATACTCTCTTCGAAGTGTCATTCTTTTTTAAGCAAGACAATATATATATAATATATATTGTTTCTGGTTAGGAAACCTTCATCAGTTGCGCTTCCCACAATTGAATGTCCTCTGGAACACTTCTTTATGTATTTGATACATTTCGTTAAATTTGAAGACGCAAGATGTAAAGACCGACATCTAGGATTTTCGGGAAAACTAGCACATAAGTTTCCGAATCTGGAACCGTTCCATGTAATTATATATATTGTCTTGCGTACAAAAGAATGAAACCTCTAAGAGAGTATTCAATATCTCTGACAGGTGAAGTTAACCTGAAAATTTCATCGTGACATTCTAACCTAGGAATTACGGGTAACAGCAATTACATGGAACGGCTCCAGAATCGGAACCTCTATGTGCTAGTTTCCCCGCAAATCCTAGATGTCGGTATTTACATCTTGCGTCTTCAAATTTAACGTTATAAAGGATCTAATTAAAATAAAATACAGACCCCCTAAACTACATTTTGTTAAATTATTTAAAAGTAATAAAACAGCCAGAATCGTGTCATCTTGTCAATACAGCTGCCGGGAGGAGCTATGTCCTAACTCACATTTTACTGTTACAAGGAACTACCTCGATAATATTAACAGATGAATATTAGATTTTTTTTAGAATTTAAGTTTAAATAAGATACTATATATGCTCAAATTGTTATGCTATATGGTCAATTATAAAACTGTTCTTACCTTATCGATACAAGGATCATAGCGAATATTAAATATTTTCCCAGGAGTGGTACAACCAATGAAGTAGGAGGTATGATTTCCACAACCAGTAGGAAAAACACGTGGAGACTAATAAGTATTGATATCGACAGTGTCACCTGAAAAAAAAATAGTTTAGTATAATTTAGTTGTTTTCTAGTAATTATTTAAAACTACTTATTTATGAAATTAGTTATTGTAAACATTTGTTACTAAAAATGTGATTTCAATTAGGTAAATTCTTAGGCTGCTTCAAATAGCAGGGAGCGGAATATCCTAAATGGTTAAAGTCAGTTAAATGACAGCGGCTAAATGATTATAAACAGCCACCTGCGGAAATAATTTAATAAGAAACCGTCAGAATTAAGAAATGTACAAAATTTAAATAGAAAAAGAACAATAAGGGAGTATATCTGTTAAAACGTAACAATATAATAATTATGTCGCAGATCTAAGATGTTTAGAAGAAGAAGAAGAACGCTTTGCTTTAATCACTATCAAGTTGGAAATGGCATAAGAAAAATGTCATGACTTACCTGAATACATTGAACATTGAATAATATAAAGGAGAAAAAACCCGTTTCTATTCGAATCTATGAAACACATTGGACACCATAGCAGGCACGGTACCCATTAGCAAGGAAAACTGTTTCAAAAATGAAAGAAACGGGGAGCAAGGAATACAGACAGTTTAAGTATGAAGATTTCAACATTCTACAATAAAAGCGTAATATTTTGAATAAACATTTAAGTCAACAAACCAAAATAGAGGACATTCATATC
Source organism: Octodonta nipae (assembly GCA_034190945.1). Taxonomy (NCBI): domain Eukaryota; kingdom Metazoa; phylum Arthropoda; class Insecta; order Coleoptera; family Chrysomelidae; genus Octodonta; species Octodonta nipae. The sequence goes on along the minus strand of CM067218.1, from coordinate 45,723,924 downwards.
TGAGAGTCATCGCTTTTTATGTTATGATGCAATAACTCTCCGTTTTCATGAGAATGCTATTTAACTAAATAGAAAATGTTCAGCATTTTTTCTTGAGTATGAGCCTCATTGTTTTGTTTTTGTTGTCAATTTCTATATTCCCAATTGTAATTACTGTGGAAATGTTAAAGTATTAGAATAGTATTCGAGTAATTAGAAGCGAAAGCTACTAGAATTATGCGAACCGACCTGAAGAGGGCAGATGTGACTCTGTCGAAACGTCGTCATTTTACCATCGATCCCGGCAGGGATCAGTTATCAACTACGCGGATGAATTCCCGGAAACCACCTAAAACATTTAGTGCCCGCGAAAACTTAAAAACAAATATATATATATATATATATATATATATATATATATATATATATATATATATATATTTTATATTCACTTTGATTCAAATCACTTTTTAAAAAAAGATTATTTATTTAAAACATACAAAATCAAAATTTAAACAATTAATTACTTGAAATACTTAATACTATAAGTGATAATATTTGAATGACTTAAAACTAAAAGCGATATTATTTGAATGACAACACGAGAACGTTTCCAGTTGCTTTTATAACATTGCCAAAAGTGCTGATGCAAGTCAGCGTTTTTACTGGTTAAACGGACTCGTGTAGGTTTCCGGGAAGTTGTTTGCATATAATTCAAGGTGTAATTTGATATCCCTGAGAAGTCACGTACGCTTTAAATTCCGTTGATTTCTCGACTGTGTGAACTAAGTGCTGATATATTTTGCATATAACAACTCCCCTTACATATCAAAAGTTGATGCTATAACATCAACTTTTAGGAACAGAACATAAAATAATATAAAATGATGTTTGAATGGTATGAATAATAAGTAATAAGTGTATAAAATATGAATAAAATAAAGTAATAGGTAAAAATCAAATTGATATTTGTAAAATAAAATCAAAATATGTTAAAATAAATGAGCAATAAAATAATACGAGTAATAATTAAATGCTTAACCTAAACATATCAAAATAAAATATAAAGTAAAAGGAAATGTAAATAAAAATAATGTGTAAAAAAAATAAAAAGGTTAATGATATAAATCAATATTAAAAATGGTGTTTTTAGAGAACATAAAGTGTATACCTAAACTTGCGTCTCTAGGCTTTGTTCTGTTTTCAAAACAGGCCTAAGCTTGGGGAAGAATTTGAGTCTTGGCTGAGGCACTGAAGTCTGGTCAGGATTGCAGTCCTTTGGAGGTTTTACCATCCTCTTTTTGACAGCTTGGAAGGTGATGAGTGCTGCTATGATCATGAGAGCAGCTATGGTTGTATAGGTAAACCAAGAGATATTTTTGGTTACAAACGGCTGGTTTATGAGACCATCGAGGTCTCTGGAATATTGTTCCAATTTGTGATTTGCTACGTCTAATTCTTCTACGTTAAGCGTGTTCAGCTTCAGGGGCTGAAGTTCAGGAATTATAATTTTTTCTGGCACTGCGTCGCAACAGTTGAACGGCACTGTTACTGGTTGGAAGGTTTCTAGAACATCGGTTTGTTTACCAGATTCGGCTTGAACTTTTGTAATTCCTATAAACGCACTACACTCTGATTGAAGAGTCAATATGGAGTTGAGGGAGATTGTAAGAGTTTTTGGGTTTGTTTGAGCGCAATTCACTGTAACACTTATGGGTTCAGAAGTAATTATGAGCCATGTATTGGGTTCTAGTTTTTGAACGTTGTATCCTTGAGTGAATATTAGTGAGCTTTTACAGTTGTCGGGTACCTTCTGGACATTCTTTAGAAGTTGAGCTTCACATAACGCGTTTGTGTCAATAGGGTATGCGTAAAGTTCAGAACACAGTTTCTTACGAGTGGATAACGGTTTACACGCACTTAAGTCTTTGATTGGAATAAACATTAAAGAATCATCATTCTTTGCAAGATATTTTTGAGTGAAGGATAGCATATGATGTAAACCTGTTCTTTCATCGTATATAGGGATAGGATATAAATGAAAGACTGTGTAGGGATGTTGTTCGACTAAAGGGATTCTTAACACAAATATAAGATCGGTATATGTTTGAAATGCCTCTAGTTCAATAATTTCCAGATATTGTGCGATGCTCGAGTACTTTACAGCCAATGGAAGGTTACTTTTGACTAAATTTTGCGATATTTCCTGTAATGAGGTAATAAGATGTTCTGGTGTTAAAATTGAAGAGTGAATTATTTTCAGACGCGCGAATGTGATAGAATTTAAAACATCATTTAAATTATCTTCTAAGTAGAGATAATTCTCCATAAGTTTTTCACACATTTCAAGTAGGGCGAGTTTTGATTCGACGTAGGCGACCTTATCATTAATTTTTCCGATAGTGTTTTCCAGCTTTATCATGTTATCGTTAAATAGTTTCTCGTCAATTCTAAGATTTTGGATAGTTTCGTTGAAGTTTTTAATTACGGATGTGGTGACACTTATTTGGTTTTTTTGTAAGTTCTCAATTTGAAGTTGGCCTTGATTTAAGCGGTTTATGCTTTCGGTAAAGTATTTTCCGTCGGCGGCGTCTAAATTGCCGGTGATTGCCTTAAAAAGGGTACCTGCCCCATCAAGTATACCTCGTTTGTGTCTTTTAGTGTCCATGTGAATGTCAGTAAATTTCTGTTTGATTGAGTTAGAAATTTGATTGAGAAGGTTAATGTGGGTTTGTACGTCTGCGCGAAAGTAGTTCATAGCAAAAGAATTGAAGTTAACAGTTTTTACAAGAGTTTGTAATATTCTGTTATTTGTTGTAAATACTTGTTCTAGTGTAGAAATGTTTCTGTGTACTAAAAGTGTCCATTTATCATTGGATACAGTTATTTCTGCTTCGTTATGGAAGTAGATACCTAAAGTATTGTTTATTGGTTGTATTTGAAATTGGGGTACTGCTGACCCGAACAGCAGGCAAAACCTGAAACAGAAATTAACTTTCTGAGAATGGTTTCAGTCGGTCGAAATTTACTTTTGATTTTTGGTTAGTTTTAGGGTTTAGTACTGTTGCGGAGTTTCTATGAATCTCCAGGATTTCGAAAGGACCATTGAATTTATTTTGGAGTTTGTCCTTGATCTGGGATTCTTTAATATAGACTTTATCGCCTATTTGATAGTTAGGGAGATTTTCAGAAACGTGTTCATCAAATCTGACTTTCGCTTTATGCTTTTGGATTTCCGTTCTTTCGCGAGCAATTTTATAATAGTGAGAGATACGATTATTGAGATCTCTGATGTACTTAGTTATCAGGGCTTGTTGGTTGTAGAGAGTTTCTGGAGTCCTACTCGAAGTATGTCCATAAACAAGTTCGTAAGGGGTGAATCCATGAGTTTTGTTTACAGAATTGTTATATGCAATGATTGCATAAGGAAGGATGTTAAAAGGGTGTTCGTCAGGATTTTCTAGTTTATGGATTCTAATCATCTCTAATAAGGTCGAGTGGAATCGTTCTAATGAACTATTTGACTGGGGATGTCCCACACTAGAATAAGATAGTTTGATGTCAAATAGCTTACACAAATCTCTCATTAGTGTGTTGTCGAATTCCCTGCCATAATCACAATGTATCCGTAATGGAGTACCGAAGTGTTGGAAATAGAGTAGTAAGGTACTAACCACGGTTTTTGCGGATTTGTCGGTTATGGGGTAGGCCTGAGAGAATTTTGTTAATTCGTCCCGGATAGTTAATGCGTAGTTTTTTGTCGGGACTTCTAGAATATCGATGTTGACGCGTTCAAAGGGTGTCCGTGGGGTTTCAGTAATGACAAGTGGGCTGTCGAGATTTTTCCGGTAAACTTTTGCTCTCTGGCAAGATTGACAGTTTTTGATAAAATTGTCAACGTCCTTAGTCAGTCCTTGCCAATTGTATTTTTCTTTTATTCTGCGGATAGTTTCATTGATACCTCGGTGTATATTATTTTTGCCGTTATGGAATTGGTCGAGGATGATGGGTATTTGGTCTTTCTCAACCGTTTGGACGATATTTTGGCAAACTTTCCATTTGATATCGATTTCGGAAAAGATAAACGAAAGCATTTCCAAAATGGGCAGTTCAATGTTATTCTCAACACAGAATACTTCATTTTCAGTAAACACATCTCTACTATTATACAGAGATGCGAAAAGAATCTCGTTGACTATTTCTGGGTCAGAAGGGAGAGGGACGATGTAATAGCGTCTTTTTCTGACACTTTTGCTTGCAAAGACATTTACTCTAGGGGTACGGAAATCAGCATTTTCCTCAAAAATGTCTTCGATGATGTCATGGTGAAAATTTTTCATGAGAGAGCCTTGGGGAAATACTAGGATGTTTTTGTTTCCTCGGTCTAGGAGTTGGCAATTAGAAAATTGAATTTTGTCGTAATCTATGAGAGAGACGGTTTGATATCGCTCGACAAAAGTTTTAAATTCTTCGGAGATTTGTTGGAGATTAATAGGACTTCTCGTCTGGGGTTCTTGTGAGTCATCGTCAGTTTCGTTTGTTGGGAGTACTGTAAATGGTGTTAGATGATTGTTTGCTTGAAATGATATGTATTCATTAAAGTTGTTAACTTTAATGCGAGAGAGCGCGTCGGCGTTTTTATTTACTTTGCCGGGTTTGTAAATTATTTGATAGTCGTACTCCTCGAGCTTAAGGCGCCATCTTGCAAGTCTACTTCCAGGGTCCTTTATAGAAAACAGCCAAGTTAACGGGCGGTGATCGGTCAGCAGTAAAAACTTACGGCCAAAAATTATCGGACGAAAGTGTTTAACCGCCCACACTATTGCAAGGAGTTCTCGTTCTATGGTTGAATACTTAGTTTCAGCACTGCAGAGAGTTCTGGAGGCATAGGCTACGGGTAAATCTTTACCTGCGGGGCCTTGAGAGAGCACTGCGCCGATAGCAAATGAACTGGCGTCGGTTGTAAGAATAAATGGCTCTTCAAAATTAGGGTATATGAGTATGGGAGTAGAAGTAAGGGCTCTTTTTAATTCGTCAAAAGATTTGACACATTCTGAATCAAACTGGAAAGGTGTGTCTTTTTGAAGTAATCTTGTCAAAGGTTTTGAAATCTTGGCGAAATTGGGGATGAATCGCCTGTAATAACCAGCTAACCCTAAGAAGGACTTGATATCTTTTGGGTTTTTTGGTTGGGGAAAATTTAAGATACAATCTACCTTTGAGGGGTTAGGCTTCACGCCTTCGGGAGTTATAAGGTGGCCAAGATACGCGACCTCTTTGCGAAGAAACTCGCATTTGTCCGGTTGGATTTTTAGATTGGCTTTTCGCAATCGTTTGAAAACTTCAGAAAGTCGGGCTATGTGCTCATGTATAGTCGGAGAATAAACGATAATGTCGTCCATATAGACTAAACATCTCTCGTTTTGAACACCTAAAAGAATATTATCCATTACCCTTTGGAAGGTGGATGGAGCGTTTTTAAGACCGAAGGGCATTCTAACAAATTCGAAATGGCCATTATCAACTGTGAATGCTGTTTTTTGGATGTCTTTAGTATCGATTTCGATTTGGTGAAACCCGGAAGCTAAGTCGAGGGTGGTGAAGTATTGGCATTTGCCAAGTTGGTCAAGTAAATCCGAAATGTTCGGTAGGGGATATTTGTCGTCAACGGTAAGTTCATTTAATTTACGATAATCGACGACGACACGCCATTTTTGGGTACCAGATGCGTCTAGTTTTTTGGGAACTACCCAAACCGGGGATGACCATGGCGAATTAGACGGACGTATAATGCCTTGGTCAAGCATCTTTGATATCTGACTTTTTACCTCTTGTTTGTGTATTTGGGGGTATCGATATGACTTTGTGAAAGAGGGTTTTGCGTTATTAGTGTCTATCGAATGTTTGATTTCGTTTGTAAAGGTCAGTTGGTCACCTTCTAAATAGAATATGTCGGAATATTCGAGGCAAAGTTGAGAAATAAGTTCGGCTTCCTCCTCGTTCAGATGTTCTAACCGAAGTTGTTCCATAATTGTAGTTTGTCTATCAGGCTGGGTCAAGTTTTGAGAGTAATTTTCAGAAAGAATGTTTACAGAAAAATTGTTTATCGGTTCGAGTTCCAAATTGTCGAAATTAACAGTCTTGGGGACAGCATTTGCATTTAAAACTGAAGTAAGGAATTCGCCTTTTTCATTAATTTTAACAAGGGCACGGGGAAGATAAACTTTTTCTATTTCGGCAGATGATAGGAAAGCATCAGTATTTTTGAGGTTACATTTTAATTTGCATATTTGTTCTGTTCGGGGTTCTAAACAGATTGTATTAACCGGGATGGAGTTATTGAAAGTTAAAGGGTTCTGAGTACGCATGACAGTATCATCCGTAACTTTGTAGAGAGGTAAGGTTTTAAAATTAGTGACAAGTTGTTTGCTGTTAAAGTCTATAACGCAGTTATAGTGTTCAAGGAAATCTGAACCCAGTAATCCGTCGAATTCAATGTCGATGTTGCAAATATATACCTTGTGTGGGTCGGCGACATTGAAACGTACAAGGGTGGATTCGTTGATTAAGATTTTCTGATCGGTGATTCCTTGGATGACTACGTTTTCGGGAAATCGTTGTTTAAAGCGTTGGCAGGTTTCAGGTTTAAAAATTGAAAGTCCTGCACCCGTATCGATAAGAAGTTTATAGGTGTTTGAAGAGTCAGTAATATAATAAAGATTCTTTGAGTTGACGGAAAGAAGGGGTCTTACAGAAAGTTCTGTTCTGGGAAGTTGACATTGGGGCTGAAGTCGTCCAGATTCATTGTCTGAATTTGGGTTTGAATTTCTGAAATTTCTTGGTCTGGGGGTTCTGACTGAGTGGGGGTCAAATGAAAATTTACTTGAGAAGAATCAGGTTCGTCTGAATAAAATTGTTCAGGTTGTTCAGTGTCGAAATATTCTGGTTCACAATTTTGTTCGAAATCGTTAGGGTAATATTCTTGTATGTTTCCGTACTCATTGGTTAAAGGGTAGTATTGGTTTTCGTTTTGAGAATAGTTATAGTCGTTGTGATATGGACCGAAATGTAAATTGTTCAAGTGATGAGTCTTTGGTTGCTGATGTTTAAAGAAACTCGGGTTCGGTCTGTAATTGCCAGACATTTGGGGTTGTCTACTGGTAGATGGACGAAATTGTTGCTGTGAAAATTGTTGACTGGGATTAACATTTGTAGATTGATTAGCAGGTTGATTGGAAAAATGAGGGCGGTAATTCGAATAGTTCTGATTAGAATTCGGGTTGTGTTGAAATTGTCTCATTCTCAATAAGCATTCGTTGCTTAAATGGCCCATGCGTTTACAAAAAGAGCATTGTTTTGGAGGTGGACCGTTATTTGGTTTACGAGGGGGTTGTTGGAAACTTCTATTACCTGAAAATTTCTGGGTTTCTAAATGTGATAGTTGTAGTTCTCGTTTAATTCTGGAAATGGCAGTGAGAATACTGCATGGGTCGCTAGCGCGAACGAGTTGACCAATTTTGGGCTCTAAACCCGTAAGAAGGCTATTAAGAGCCATTGACTCTATTAAGTCAATCTGTGCTTGTTTTTCTTTGATGGTTAAATTTTGCTTGTTTATAGCTGCTAGCATTTTCGCTTGATGCGTCTGGAGTCTAGCAGAGAAAGTGAGGGGGGATTCATTTGGAGTTTGCCGCATTCGTTGCAAGTCCTGTATGAGAGCCAAGAGATCTCTAGGATCTCCAAAATGATTTTCTAGGAGGGTTTGAATTTCAGCTAATTGACTAGGGTTTCGCGAATTAATTAATTCAGCCGCTCTACCGCGTAACTTATTTTTGATGTGGAGAATTAGCAATACTTGCTGATTATCCGTTGCCATGCTGTAAGCAGTATTACAGGAGCATATGAAAGTATTCAAAAATATCGGATTACCATCATACTCAGGAATTATGGCAAATATTTCCGAAAGCTTATAGGGTTCTACGGTTGGTGTAGCTGCTTGTCTAGTGGTGGCCATTTTTATAATTGTATAGATTCGCACAATAAATAAAAATTAAATGTTGAGGTTTTAAATGTAAATGGTAAATATATAGTTTATCAAAATCCAATATCGAGCTATGTTTAATAGAGTAATAACAATTTGAAATAGGAATGTATAAATGGTAAATTAATAATAAACTTGAAATAATGTTTCAAATACTTCGAAATATGTGAGTCGAAGTAATGGAAATAAAATAATATGATTATGTGAAATATATTGTTTTAAAATTATTTAGGAAGGTAAGGTTATGAGGAATAAAATATTATATAAATGAAAGAACTGGTGGTCATTCAAAAAAAATAAAAAATAGTTACTTTATGTGATTCTTACGTTATTATTCCTCGCATCGGACTGTTCTCCGCGTCACTTAGCACTGGTTAGCCTGGTTGCGTGTTCCCTTGCTAGTACTTGGTAGTTGTTGTCCTTTTCAAGTAGGTTTTGTCCACAATGATTTAGAAATCTCCACAGTTAGTTAGTATTCACGTGTTCTAACTGTGTTGGACAATCCTACTGACTGCGCCAATTTTATATTCACTTTGATTCAAATCACTTTTTAAAAAAAGATTATTTATTTAAAACATACAAAATCAAAATTTAAACAATTAATTACTTGAAATACTTAATACTATAAGTGATAATATTTGAATGACTTAAAACTAAAAGCGATATTATTTGAATGACAACACGAGAACGTTTCCAGTTGCTTTTATAACATTGCCAAAAGTGCTGATGCAAGTCAGAGTTTTTACTGGTTAAACGGACTCGTGTAGGTTTCCGGGAAGTTGTTTGCATATAATTCAAGGTGTAATTTGATATCCCTGAGAAGTCACGTACGCTTTAAATTCCGTTGACTTCTCGACTGTGTGAACTAAGTGCTGATATATTTTGCATATAACATATATATATATGAACTAGGGGAGGTTCCGGGTAAGAACCGAGTCTGAATTTATTAAATGCTTGACGTTTTGGAGCCATTATCAAGAGACAAAAGTGAAAAAGCGTTTCAGAATCTACATCGAACTCGTGGCCTCAATCTGCCTACTCCCCAAGAGTCACTAGGTAACTGAACAATGCCTGCATGCATCTATTACTCTAAGGAAGATTACTTCGACATGGTTATGATTTATGGAGAGAGTAATAAAGTATTATGACGAACATGTGAGACATTTTCTGCTAGAGATCCGGAGAAGCAAAGGCCATCAGAGAAAACAATTAAAGGAATAATAGACAATTTTACTTACTTTCAAGCGTATCCGAATGTAAGTATTAGGCAAGCAGTACTAGAATTGGGATTTTCTAAAAGCTCTATTTATAGAGTTTTGAACAAGTACAAATTTCATCCGTACTCCTTTTCTTTAGTGCAAAATCTTAAACAAACTGATTTTCCGAGACGCATGAAATTCTGTGATTTTATTTTATCATGGTTCCAAGGAAACCTTTTATAGATCATTTGGTCAGATGAGGTAAAATAAACCATGGTTTATTTAATAGGCATAATTCCCATTACTAGAGTGACTATAATTGTCATGAGATACAAAAGATGGCAGTTTAATGTTTATATTGTGCAGTAAGAAACGACGAGTGGTAAAACTACATTTTTATGAAGAAAATTGAAATGGTAAAATTATAAATATCGTTTTCCTTTTGCTTTATGCCCTTCTTTTTTATTTTTATAGGTGATTGTTCTTTGAATATTTTACGAGATTTTAAAGCCACGTATATGTAAAATTTACCATTAGTCTATTATCGGGAATCATTTTATTAGCATGACGGAGCTACTTAGTGAACAACTATTTAGAAGAGGATGTCGTTGACCAATAAATTGCAATCATCGGTCTTTTCTATGGCCACCTCGTTCGCCTGATTTGTGTATTCTGGATTATTTTGTATTTAGTGCAATAAAAAATAAGGTTTATGATAGTCCTTTAACTAACAAAGAGGATTGTATAGAACGAGTTAGAAATAAGAAATTTGGAGCCTACGTCAGTAAGGCATGCTATTCATCGAGAATTGCTTAGATCATGGGAAAAGTGCTAAGAAGTTCAAGTGCATAACTTGAAAGTTATGCACTTGAACTTGAGTATTATTGAAATAATTATTTTGGGGGTACAGTCGTCTCCGACGTAAATGATAAAAATCAGGGAAATCGACATTTGCCCCTTACTAGCCCACCCTGAGCCAGCGTGGTAAGGTACGCCTCATAACCCCTGTAAAATTCTAATGATATTTTTCATTACTTAATCTTTCGAGATATTTCTTCTCGCGAAAAGATCTTAATGTCTTCATCTGTTTCTTCAGGTTCTTAAGGGTCTCCGATCAGCTCTTCACATTTTCTCTTTATTAAGACATTTCTTCACCTAACCCGAACCTCTAGAATTGAGTTCCCGATAAAAACATGTGCCAAAAATATGTTCTCCTTCTCAGCTCTTCGAGCTAATGCTTCAATTCTTCAGTCCTACAGTTCTGCTTCTTCTTCATTTCAGTTAATCAAAAAGACCATTTGTCCACCTATCTTCAGTTCTCTTCAGTACAGTACTTCTCATAGATCTTGAGCTCTTTTTCTTCGTTTCTTCTCAAGACCTTAAGTTCTTCATTTCCACAGCTTTATTGTTTCAGATAATTGCCTTAAATTTTGTTTCGATGGCACCTGGAAATGGGGAGTTGGTCAGTTAGTGAGTGTAAGATCTTAATAACTTGAGGAGACAAAAGTTTTATTCACTATTAGGAACAGGCAGTCCAAATGCTGAGTACTGGATATTATTAAACAAGTAAAAGTACAGTTACAGTATAGCAGTTTTTGTAATATGGAGGGGTAGAAAATATATCGAACTGATTCATGAAATTTTACACATTGCTGGGGTGTCGCAATAGTCTGATGCAAATAAGATTTACAACATGTCACACAAATATAATACATTTGTGAAAATACTAATGGTATTCAAAAAATCTACCTCAATATGTAAGAATTGTATATATTACAATAAATGATATTTAGCTGGTGATTTTTAATTTATTGCACAACTAATAAATTTGCTTAAGTCTTGTATAATAATTACAGCACATTAAATATTCAGTAACCCAAGTTCTCAACTATACCTCATTTTAAACAAAACTTTTGTTCTCGAAGATAATTATATACGAACACAATGTCAAATTATGCTAAATAATTCAAATTTATCCCTTTGTAAAGCAGTATATACCCAACTTCTAGAACTGAGTTTCTTGAAATGTAACTTTCAATACGCCCAATCAGAAACACCAAAATATTAAAAATTCAGAAAAGTTAATAAGAAATGGAAATTTTTTTGTGTTAAAATGCAAGAGTTTGAGATTTTAATTAATTCATTATAGATATATAATCTACTTATTTATTTGTGGTTTTATCTCTACATTAACAACTATTAGCAAGTCTTAATAATAGGTCCGCTAAATTTTTTATCTCTGAGGATGCTATGACATTGTTAAATCTTTTATAAAATTTTCATGACAAAAACCTCTTTCTCGAATATATTTGATAATGTAATACCTATAATCCTTTATAAAACCGACATATTTTATCACATTTACACGCGTCGCCTATCTTTTATAAAAGATCTGTGGAGCTATTGAAAATGAAAATTTGCGCCTGCGAAGTTTATTGTATACAGTTTTAATCTTGATTATATTTACTAGATATTATTCGTCTAGAAGATTCATACCGTGGCTTAATGCTATTACCTTATTTAAATCAGAAGATTCATTTTTGTCTAGGATTTACGGCAGATAGTTACGTTATCTTGCTACCCTTTAGAGATACCGTTCATGAATGGATGAAGTCAACCAATGCCATGTATAAAGTACCTTGATATTGTCATCACGTTCTAATTTTCTTATATACCGTCTCTGATAATTTTCACAGAAAATACCGTGCTTAATGCAATTTTCTTTGGCTTAGGCATTTCAAATTGGAGATTTGGTTTTCCTGCCTTATCTTATGTTCCTTGAGAACAATTATCTTGAATTTCAATATCCCAATTTATAGTTGCTGAAATATTTTTTTTTCTTTGACTTAGCTTGTTAACGTTATCTATTGGCATTCCCTTACCTTGCTTATTTTATGGTAAATATCTCCTAAAAATCTATCTATGTTTAACTTTTAGAGGAATATTCTTTTTGAAGTATGATGAAGTGAATTATCTTATCGTTTACCTTGTAATCACGTCTACCCTCTTACCGTTTGACTGCTAGGGAGCAGTGTACCGTGGCCATGGAAGCCAGTTCTTGTTTTGGTAGAGGCTCTGGACAGTGTGTTAGGCCTGCTGTTTCGGTTTTAGGCTGGAGTGGTTCTATTTTGGAACTTGACCAAGTAGTGCAGTGTTTGTTGCCGTCCTAGGTTCTGTTTTTATGTAGAGGCTGGAGGATTTTGATCAGTGTCTTAGATCTGCATTTTGTCACTTTTATCGCGTCAAAAACGTTTACAGTTTTACCTATACCGTTCGTATATCACTATCTCTTATCTTCCTCTGATTTGTTACAGGTTGTTTTGATATTTGATTAAGGTGTTCCTTAGCGAAAGCTTTTATCGATTTTCAATACCTTATCCCTTTATAGGTTGTGAAGTTTATTGAACTCACAATCTTTCTGGATATCTAACCTGTGACAGGTTATCATTTTTTATACCTTCATTTTCTTCAGATAATTTGCCATGTTTTTGTGCTTTCCATTTTCAGCAGTAGGACATCTGACAAAGGTATATTTTCGGAATTTGTTTTTTCTTTTCCTTTTTCCATTTTTGGGTTTATCTTGTAGTGTCATTCTCTTTCGTTCAGAGATTTACCGTAATGTACCGTTCTGTCAATTCTGTCCAAAATATACTTGGACTGTAATTGAAGGTTGTACCTTTCTCTATGGAAATAGAATGAATATCTTTAGTTTTTCTCGTAGAAAATTATTTCTAGTTTTTGCATTAGGAAAACGCTGTCTGTACCCTGGTGCGATAGGGATTCCTGGAACTAGAAGAGGTGTGAGACGCCTTTCACCATATACCACCAGCGTTTATCCTATTAACTACATTAAGTGTCGAGTATCGTTTAGATGTAAATAAAATGAATTGTAAGAAGATCGCTTTCAGCGTTTATGCTAAAATGACTGACTTTTTTGAATTTAAAAACTCCTTCAACTTGACAACAATGCGCGAAGGTTCCATCAACTACAACAACATATTTTGTCTACACTCCAAATCGACATCTTCCAAGAGTTCTGCCAAATTGTTCTTTAAAATACTAAACAAAATTTCACCGTTCAAAGAGCCATCGAAGAAATGAGCAAATATGATTTTAGTTCCAACAGTTACAACCATACATGTTGGTTTTCCCTTACACTAAAATAGTGAAAAATATGACTTGCCATTGTTATGGAATGTGGATCTGAGGAAAATGTATCCATTACCCAAATAGAGGTAATACCTAAAGATAAAGTGCGTGATATATGGGCGCCTGTACCTGTGGAACAGTAACGCTGGATGAGAGAGAAAGGAAACCGAATGAACATGTGTGTCACTGTCTAGATCTGCAAGCAAGCACCAATCAGAGGCGAGCTAAGATACAGTTAAAGAAGTGCACTTGGTTTTCTGTTTCTCTCACGGTGCGTTACGTATTTGTCAGGGCCTGACGTACTCTAAATTTAAGCAAGATTTCTATGATCACTGACATAAAAAAATCCGTTCGTCTAGTAAAATCTTCGTTACAAGTTACAAAATCTGTAATTTGTCGTTAATTTACATCTCGGTAATTCTGAATTGGATATTAAATAAGACTATTCGTTTTCAACGATGGATCTATACCTAACAGCCTTGGTATTTTTGCTCTCTTCAGCCTGTCCATTTGTTAAGCTCATATCAATACGGTCTTGCAGTTAGTAGTTTTTAATTATTTGTGCATAATAATATTTAGAAATTATATAAAATAAAAACAGCCAACTTACAACTGACTGAAGTTGCCAATGTGCCAATGTATATGATGCCTTGCGGGGGAGACACACATTATCGAAACACGACGCCATCCGAGACCACGTGACTCGTGTAACGTTAAATCGAATCGTTGTGTTTTTTATGGCTAGAAACACACTACACCAGCATTTGGTGTTTTCGAGTAATATATACAGATCGCGTCACGTCGGGTGACATCGTATTTTATTGTGTCTCCACCTTTTTGAATTTTTTCCAATTGGTCATTAATTGTCAGTATATTTATTTAAACTATTTTTGTTCTAGATCTTAAAATTAAGAATAAAATATGGTATATTTCATTGAAGAAAACATTTTTTTGTAGACTCTAAATAAGCGTCAGATATAAAAATGAATCCATATTTTCCTTTTTTCCTTGAACACGACATCGTTGTCAATGGCTTTATATTTATATATAAAGCCATTGACAACGAAGTCAGAATAGACTTTGAAACGTTTGGTATTCCTGCAATATACGTAGTTTTATTTCTATTGTGGTGTTATTCCCCAAAGAAACATATAAGTTATAAAGTAAGCATACCTTACAATGTTTTCAGGATTTAGTGTGACTTTTCATAGCTCTGAAATGAACTCGGCTATGGAACATGTAAAGTTCCGTACAGTTTACAAGAATGATTTGTTGATGTTTCACGATATCTCTATTTACACACAGTAACCAAGAAATGCGAGCTGCAGACCAACCAGTGGGAGAAGTACAGATTAAATAACACTTGCTGAGCTTGAGTTATGGAAGCTCTGAAATTATTCTATACATATATCTGATTTCTTTGTCACAGAGAAATACACGTAAAATTTGTAATTAAAACATATTGATAGATTAAATAAAACATATTAACACATTTTTACTTAATGCTTATCGTTATAATGGAATTTTATATATTTCTGGTGTTTCCAAAATAATTCCATTTTTACTCGACTGTCAAAAACAAAGTAAATTCGGCGTGATTTTGGTGTGTATCTTACCTGATTTCGTCTCCGGTTGATTTTAATAATTATTGTTTTGTTAAATAAAGTGTACATCCTGATTGGTGAAATTTCAAATGTAAGATATAATTAATAATTCTATCACTAAACGAATAAAATTTGGGATTTAACACATGTTTGCATGGAAATCGATCAATGTTCTCAATATATTGGTCGATTTATCCGAAACCCCTTACAAATTTCGATATTTCTTAAAATTGCATTCTATTAATGCACATCCCGAGGGACATATATTTTTCTATGACTTGTAACATCTAGTTTTTCAGAGATTTACCGAAAGAGCCAATATATAGAAAACACAATCGATTTATCTGACATTTCCTCTTAAATAATTTTTATACCTAATATAATAGTGCGAGAAATGTAGACACTAAAATTTTAGTAGTTTTATGAAAGGAAGTTGTGGCATCTCTAGTTACTAATTTTCTGTTTTTTTTTTGGAATAACACCTCAATTGCTGGAAGGTCTGTATATCTCAAATACTCCAAATGTTTCAGGATCTAAAGCAGACACCGGTTTCAATGGCAATAAAAATTAACACAACTGAATAAGAAATAAAAAATTAAGAAGTTAGCAATGACACATTTAGCATTCACAATTTGATTAAATGCTTGTCAATAAAACTCATGTAACTAAGATAATTTATTGCTAATTTGATATAGACAGGGTAGCACAAAAAAATGTTAAGTTCATGTGAAATACCAAAATTTCTATCAAATTTGAAGAATTTGAAAGAGTTATCTTCAGAATTTCAAGTGACGCCTTGTTATGAGATGGTACTTTCGCCAAAAATAAGATCAAATAAATTCTGATGTCCCAGAGATCCCATTAAAGTCGTAAGGGAAAATGTAGGAAAAAACCTTATGAACTATTCTGATATAGGGTTGTTTAAAAGGACATTATCATTGTTAATATTATCCTTGATTATTAGTTACCAGGATCGGCCGAATTTTACAAAAGGACTAGAGATACAATTTCTTCATTTAATAACATTACAACAGACTCGCGTTTTATATTGTGTTCTTCGTTGTACAATATGGTTGAATTTTGAAATTGTACATTATAACCAAAGTTCCAGGCATGTTCACAAATTTTTGACTTGTCGAATGGTCGTTTCATTATATAATTTTTGTGTTCATTTATTCGAACATTTATTCGTCTGGAGGTTTGTTCATTATAAAACTTATAATTCACAAGATAAAATTGAAGACAAATCAATCACTAACATTTAACACCAAGCTGCTTCACCCAATACTCATATCCTTGATAATAACATGACCACAATAACCATGCCATATATTTAGGGTCTTTCAGAATACCTTAAAATTGTAGGCAACAGATTTACTATTTAAACAATATTCGAAACAAGAAATACACTGAAATATATAATTTTTGACATTTCTGCGATATGCTATCCGTACATTTGTTATAATAATACGGTTATTTCGAATCCAATACAAAACAATGAAGTAAAACAATCAAAAGATTCAATGATCACTGGAATATTCTTGAATAATTCTTAGGGCAGTTTATAGAAAGTTACTCAATGAAATGTAACTGCAGAAATGCAGTCTCAATTATCCACCGCTATAGTTGAGGTAGATAGATTGTAATGGTGGGCAGGGTGCATACTGCGTTATGTTATTACATAAGTTTTCTAAGCCATTTCGATTATTATAAATTGCTTTAGTAAATAAAGGAGTAAATTACGGTGATAATGAACCTACACTCTGTTGGTGCCTATATGGTTAGCACACGTAATTAGCTTTATCCGACAAGTTTAGTGAAGGGTCATTTGACATTGCACAAAGTGAGATTCTTAATTACTATCCTTTTAAGCACTATTCTTAGACTTTAGAGTCTTATCAGCCAATACGACTTTTCAGATCTCATACATAGTCCATCTCTTTATGATTGTTATTAATAGATGTCCTATTCAGTGTTCGTATACTTCAATTGTTTTTGCAAGGTTCTTTACTGATTTGTCCAGTAGCATAAATTTGCAGATGTTCCAGGATACGCTGAAATAGTTTGTATGGAACTGATTTTGGTTTGTAAGTACTAACTGTTCAACGCACAGTGCAAAATTCGTATTACCGTCAGTCTAACTGGTCTAATTTCCATCTGTCAGTACAAATAATCTTTGTAAAAGATTCTCTCAGCCCGAGAAAATATCTTTATTCAAAGAATATTTATTGTGACTGTATTTTTGCTCTAGCTTGCTCAAGATACTTTCTTCACAAATAAGTTATATGTGCTTCGTAAATAGTTGCTCAGAATCAAGAAAGAGGTGCTCTATCTCAATAAACGGTATGTATGTACACAGTCTATCAGACTAACATATGTATGATTTTAAATAGCACAGGTGATGATCAAGATGAGATTTAGTAATTTCTTTTATACAGATAGCTTAATTTTGTGGTGGCACAACTCTTATTATTAGCTATTCAGCACACTACATATCTCGTTGAACCTTAGAGAGGATTACTTGCGATATAAGTCAACGAGTAATAGGAGCAATTGACCTGCCACACTTAGGTTTAGCTACAGATTGCCAGCCAAAAATAGTATAGTAAAAAGCCCAATGAACTCTTAATTACGGACGTCCTCAAAAATGGTTTGAAATTAAAAAAAAAATTGTTCTAAAGAATTTGTGCAAAAACAAAAATCCTTACAAATTTTTAATTGTTTACACAAAGTTCTATATTATGCAGTGTCTAAATAGCTACTATTAGTAGAAGCAGAAATTCTAAAAATATGTATTCATATTAATTTTAACAACTATGAAACTAATTAAGATTTCAAGATATCAAATAAAAAGTTTCTTTATTACGTTCTGTAAATAAAATCCTCGTCCTTATATTGAGTGTAGTTTGTACAAAGCAGAAATGATGAAACAGTTTTAAGTGAACCCTAGAAACTATTTGGTCTTTTAAGAACAAACGGAGAATGACAGCAATCAACAAAATTTCTCATAAAACGAATGTCAAGATGTTGATGCTTATTACAGAGCTGAAAATAATTTTAATGGGACAACCTTTTGCTTGTCAGAAAAGGACACTTCTGTACAAACTAATGTTGACAAGCTATTCTCTTGGAAAATTCGTTAGCTTTATTTTTATTTTATGAGGCAATTTGGGATCCAAATGGATTCTTTCTCTCCCTACTAATGTTTTCCGGTGGCATTTTGAAGTGCCTGCTATGTCAATAATCGCTTTCGAGACAAGCCAACTGGTGTAGGAACCTTGTATTAAAATATGTTCTACATTAGCATAGCTGAGTTATAACTAAGGATACTAATTAGGAAAGGTAGTGAGGAATGTTATTTGTGTATAAAATAAATTAAACAGGTCATTTATAGCTGTCATGCATAAAATATTTAGATGATTATGTTATAATTTTCATTCATTCATTCTTAGTTGCCGAGTTTAGTTAGATTTAAAAATTATTAGCGATTACTTGTTAATTGCGAAATATAAATAATAATCTTTGGTATAACATGTATTTAGTTAACCCTTTACTAGGGGCTGTAACAACAACAATAAGTACACAAAATAAAATATAGTAGACAATAGTAAACACCAAACTTGAGATGGTAGCGATTTTTGATGCAATAGTTGAGTACCGTGAGAACTTGTACTGTACTTCTACCGTACTATCTGCATACAAAAACGTTAACCTTGTTGAAGGATATTGAGTCGTCTCAATCCTTAAAACCCTTAAAATTAGTATCTAAGAATTCGAAATACAAAAATTCTAAACCACTTGGTGAGGTCTAGTATGCAGAATTATGTTACATAAAGCCGAATAAGTATATTTGAGGTACGTTGAGAGTTTAATAGAATAATATTGGTGAGTAAAACAGATATTTCCAAATAAGTAGTCATTTCTGTGGGACATTTTACCAACCAAATATTCAACCAGAGTGCGGATGAACAGCGCTATAGGTAATTGGTCGTTCTTTAATCACGTGAGGTCCAAATAGAACGTTCTGGGTATCATCATAGGTAATCACAATCGGGGTTGGTGTTACATATCACGTTCCATGCCTGAAAGTATTGCATCAGGTTAAGAAACGAGCAACTGATCTTTGTGAGTCCCTAAATGTTTGACATATAAGACGTAACGTGTATTAAAATCATGTTATGTAGTGGCTCAGTAAGGTGCAATTTGAGCGTGTTGTAAAAATATTTTTTCATGGAAGAAACATAATTAATTTAGTTCCTTTGAAAATATTGGTGTATATATAAAATTTGATGTAAATCACGTCTTTGAAATATATACATGCTTTTACATTTTGATACATTTGATACAATCAATTGGCAGTAAGACACAGTTTATTACCATGATTCATCAACATAGTCAAGTTCAATTATAATAGAATGGTTCCAATGTTATTTTATACTTTCGTTGCCTTTCTTACTGAAAGATTTGCATTTGACTCATATTAGGCCTCACTTGCGAGTACAACTTCTTTATAGGAGACAAGTCTCTTTTCCTGGGCCACACTTTAGAAATCTGCTAATAGGTCAGGTGAGACCGATCTGAGTAATTTTGGGGGTGTTCAGGCAATTCTAATTGTGAATGCTATGTTAGGCATTTTCTACTTATTAGTGGATTAAAGAAAGCATCATAATACTCACAGTTGAACTTTCTAACCCTTCAGAAGAATATTAATGGGCAAAATGCTTCGCGTGTCCCAAAATAAACGGGCCATCACATTGTTTGCAAACTGTTGGGCCTTCGGACAGCTTTCGCTTTCTCCTCTCTATTCGGCTGACACTCTTTTTGACTCCGGCGTCTAGTGACAAATCCATAATTATGACGCAAAAATTATTTTTTTCAGATGAAAGCATAATTTGTCCATGAAAAATTTTGAATACGGTGATCTTTGTTACCATTAGGTTGTCTGCTCATGCAGTTTCAATTTTCGATCATATAACATAACAGAATTTTTGGAAGTTTTTGGGCATAGCCATCTTAACTGTGCTTGTCCAGTTAAGATAGCACATCGAGTCTTTGCTGCCTATTAGATCGCGTTCTGAATCCGTATATCATCGGCAAAGAGGTATTGCCAGTGGACACTTTTACTGGTAACCCTTTCCAGTCCTTGCTGAGCATGATAGGTATTCTTCCCATTCAAAAACACATAGAATGTCACTTAACCTTCAGTCTCTTAAATAGAACTGAAGCAAATGTCCTGGAATTGTAATGTAGTTCTGGAGGTTGGTACTTCCGAAACACAAAAGTGGCAAAATACTTTCGTTTTCAATAAATCCCAGAAAAACTCGAACGGGTTTAGATCGGGCGATAGAGCAAACCACGCTATTCTGTCTGATTAGCCAATCCATTGGGGGGGGGGTATCTCTCGTCCAAATGATTCGCTGATTTGGTCGCGGTATGAACGATAACTACCGTGCTGAAACCACAATGTACACTGTTCCAGTGCGAGGTCTTCCAGTAAAATTAGTAGGTAACTGATTTTTTCAGAAACAATTTGTAAGAAACCAAAGCAATAGCAATGTGAATGAGATATATGCACAAGGAAGGTGATACTTTAGTTATCGTGAGACGAAAGCAGAAAATTTTGCCTGATCTTACAGGCAGAAAATGTTCAAATACCGGAAAGATCAAAGCAGGTAAAAGTATTCACTTGTACTTGTACAGTTTGTGTCTATTAAATAGTAATGGAAGTAGTAATTCCAGGTTTGTTTAACAATTTACTCTGTTAGTAATAAATAAAACGAGATATTTTAAATTAAACTTGAATGTTAGATTTAATACTCTATCTTGTTTATATTCAAGAAATTCTAATACTCAGTTGAATTATAGAATTTTGTAGAACGATTAGATAATTAAGTTAATTATTATTGTTAACCGTTATTAATTAAAATATACACTTTAGTCTACTGACTGGATCCGTCAGTGTCAAAATACATAAGCAAAAGTAAATATCGCTGATTCAAGCCTATACCCAGATGCATTGTCAATATATTATATAGAAATGGAGCAAAAATCCAAGATATGCAAAGTGAAATAAACAGATCGTGAATAATAGGGTAGTTCTGCAAAATGCTAAATAACAACCACAACAACAATAAAAGCAAGGAAAACGACACAGATATGGCCTAAGCAAAAAAAATGTAAAAAGTGATATGTGATTCACCCTTTAATACCCGAAGTCACCTCAAACAAACTCGACATGTGATAGTCTGTACACTAAACTAAAGAAATAGACATCACAAGATGGAATAAGAAACAAATATCATGGTCGTTACAGTTCTAAACACATTCAGGAAAATTGAAACTCTTAAAATGAACCGGAATATGCGAAATGAAACCGAGTTTAAAAAAAGGAGTACCTATATCAATGAGATAGAAGGCAGGCACAGCAGATCTTGCAATATCATTATAACAAACATAAATAGAGAAGCTAATATAAACCAAAACAAAATAATTGACAAAGACAATGGCAGTGTAAAAAACACACTTCAAAAAATTGATGCAAACTTTAACGAGAATTTAAAAATTCTGCGATTAGATAAATACGACAACAAAAGAAATAGGCTTGTAAAAGTTTGTTTTGAAAGTTCAGACAGCAATAAAAATGCTGAAAAATAAAAAGAAACTAGACACCAATGCTATTAAGATTTTTGGAGATAAAACAATGAAACAAACGCAATATTACAAAAAGTTTAAACTAGAGCTGGAGCTAATAAAGGTAAATATAAATAAATCCAAAGCTCTCATCATAACAAATAAATACAAATATGAGAAAATTAATTTTACAGAACATAAAATGAAGATTTACAATGACGAAATTCAATTTGCAAAAAATATTAATTATTTAGGCTTAGTAATTGACACAAACTTGAACTTCAAGGAACATTTTTAATATTTGGAGAAAAAGATAAATAAATATATTTCTTTTCCAGAATTGCAAGTGAATTATCTATTATAACTAGTATACAAGTTTATAACACTATAATTTTTTCACATTTTAACTTTTGTGCAAGTATATTGTATCTCTTAGACCAAAATTGTAAAACGAGGATGCGAAAATTTCAAAACATATGTATGAGATTCATTCTCATGTGCAACAGATACACACCCATCACGCTCATATTAGATGTGCTGCAGTGGATGTCTATTGCAAAAAGACTACAATATACGTATATGATTTTCATTTTTAAAATAGTTCACAATTTATTACCAAATTATTTAGCTGAAAATATAGTAACGAATAAGAAAATTCATGTGTATGACACAAGACATAAAGAATATTTTCATCTAAGTAAAACTAACACAAAAACTGGTATGTGTTCAATATTTTTTAGAAGTCTTAAGGATTATAATAATTTGCCTGATGCTATTAAAACAAGTTCAACCCTGGAAAGTTTTAAATTAAAACTGAAGGTATATTTAAAAACTCATACAACGAATTTGTAGTTTGTATTGCATTGATATTTAATTTAGGTTTAATCACAATTAAATATAGGTATATATTTTCTTTTCTTATTGTAAGAAATTTGTATGTATATTAGGAATTTCTATTTAATACTCTTAGAGAGTCAAATTGGGCCCATATTGATTTCAGTACGCCCAAGTATCTAGCTACCTTGTCCCATCGTGGCCTGGGTGTCCCTCTCGTTTTGAGTGACAAGGTTGGTTCGATGACTGGATCAGCCATTTGGTCCTGGATGATCTGTTTGGATTAAGAAATGAAGACGATAGAGGTATTTGTGGAAATGGTCTACAGCCCTTATTATTGCAGAAGTTCTTTTCTGGTGACGCAATAATTTCTTTCCGGTTTCGAGAATCCACGGCTGTAGTACTCGATCACCCTCTCTTCACCATCTTGCACCTGGGATAGGACGGCCCCCAAACCTGTGTTGCTGGCGTCGGTACCTAAAATGAACTTGCCGGACTGTGTAGGAAAGGCTAGGATTGGGCTGGAACATAGTGCTGCCTTCAGTCGTCTGAATGATGTTTCACAATCCTGATTCCAACGGAAGGTCTCTTTCTCAGTGGTCGGCCGATGTAGAAACGAGGCAATGGTGGCGAATTCCTCAACAAATCGCATGTAGTAGGAACAGAGGCCCAGGAAGCTTCGGAGTTCATGCTTGTCTCTTGGGACTGGCCAATCACGGATGGCTTCTATCTTGTCCTCGTTGGTGCGGAAACGACGTGACTCAAAAAATCTACTTCTATTTGGAACAAGGAACACTTCTTCGGGTTGAGTCTCAGATTGGCCTTATTAATTCTGGAGAATACTTCGCCCAGGTTATTCAGATGGTCGTCGAATGTCTGACCTATTGCCAGAATGTCGTTCAGGTATACTAAACACGTCCTCTTTGTTAACCCGGTCAGAACATACTCCGTTAGCCTCACTAATGTTGCGGGAGCATTACATAACCCAAAGGGCATGACTGTGAACTGAAACAGCCCTTTAATAGTGGAGAACGCTGTCTTCTCTCTGTCGTTTTCGTGGAGACCGACCTGCCAATATCCACTCTTTAGGTCTAGTCCCTTCGTAACCTGCTTGACTATTTTTTTGGTAGTTTCGTCAGTTTCTACCATGCTTCTAATTTCCATAAAACAAATTACGATTTTAACTTCACTTAATCCTGCACTTCTGACACCAAATTTGTTATATACTCCATGGGTTCAATTAAAATCTAAAAACTAATATTCACTACCACTTTCTAGAGCTTTTATTTACATCAAATATACAGAACAGCTGATTCGAATATCACAATAACAATTCAACATAAGCTCTTCGCTGCACTAACTAACTGCTGCGATGATGGATTGCTCCTTTTAAAATCAGTTTCGAAAAAACTCGTACAATCCATTGTCAATTCTACAGCTACCGAGCCATTTCGAGGTCAATTTTTTTTGTCCTAAAAGCGATCGATGTCGTATTGGAATGAAACTATGGCCGGCTTAGGAAAATGTCGTTACACTATTTAATAATGCATTATTTAAACTTTGTTATGTTAAGGAATAATCCGAAGTTGTAATATATATTATTTAGCCTTACAATTATCATATTACAGTGTAATAAATTTGAACATTTTAAATTGTATTCTATTAAGGTAGATTGAGAGGGAATTCCATAAATTTCTCTATAGTCTATCTATAACACCAAATAAAAGGTTTTTCAGAAATTCGGAAAAACTTAATGCACTCAACGTAAATGTTGACGAACTGTCATATACATTTGTTCACAAACATACTTTAAATATTAATATGTACTAAAAAAATATGTGTGTTTGTAACTGTTTTTATTTATATTTATTCAGTCATTATTTTTCAAATTAAAATACGCCCCAAAAGACGTTTAAATGGTTTTCATTTTTATTTTTGTACGAGTTTAGTCTGTAGAAGCTATAATATAGCAAAACATTTGTTATAAGTGTGTTTAATTATAGTGAAAGTCTTTATTTTAATTTGTGATGAGTTTTAACTTTCACCAAGTAATGGTGAATTCTAGACTCCGGGCTATTTTTTCGTCTAGTTTCTCCGTAACCTGCTTGAATATTTTTTGGTAGTTTTGTTAATTTCTTCTATGCTTCAAATTTCCATAAATCAAATTACGAATTTAACTTCACTTAATCCTGCACTTGTGATCACCAAATTTGTTATATACTCCGTGGGTTCAATTAAAATTTAAAAACTAATATTCACTACCACCTTCTACAATTTTTATTTACATCAGATATATACAACAGCTGATTCGAATATCACAATAATAATTCTCTACATAGCCCGTGTGGTGGCCGGGTTAGAATAGCACCACGGTATCCACCGCCTGTCGTATGAGGCGACTAAAGGGGCAGCTGTCCGCTGACCTACTATCTAGCTTTCCTTCCTTCTCCACCCGCACGGGATGTTCTGGTTTAAATCATTTTATCTGGGAAGTGACAACCCCACGGGTCCGAGTAACCTGGGTCACCAGGGTCAATTGGTGACACCACCCATGAAAATGGAGCTACGGAGTAGATGCCTCGGAAAAGAGCCGCTGCCTGGGGATCGCCAGGGCATGTCTGGAGCCGGCGCTGGACATGACATCATGCGGGACGTCGGTGGCAGGGTGCTGAGGAGGCGGGCCCCTGCCGTCAAAAGAGCTACAGCCCAAGAACCAGAAGAACCACAACCAATACAGTCACAACAACAACGTGACCATTACCAACGGAGTCAAATGAGAACGAGAACTCCACCCGCAGAAAGTGTTGCGCAGCATCAACGGCCAGCGCTCACTCAAGCGGGACTGAAAAGACAGCGCATGAAATGGACTGGCGCCATGAATGAATTTATAATGCGCACGTTTTACAGAAATACGAACCTTGGCCAGGACAAGACTGGATATCGCCAAACACTCCATCAAGAGTTCTGTCGTGAGTACCCAGAGCTTCAAGTTACTGAACAGAGAGTCGCAGATCAATATCGTGTCATCTTGATAAATGGCCTTATTTCGCCTGAACAACTGGATAGAATAAAGAGCGAAGTGGAGCGTGAACTATTTGGTAGAAATACAATCGATTCAGAACCTGAAACACCTTTGGCACAAAGAGGGGACGAGACTCAGCCAACCAACGCTGACCTGCTTGAGAAGATCCAAGCAGAAATGGAAGGAGCTCTTAAAGAGTATAGTGGAACAGATCCACTGACTAGACCAGCTCTTCCCAAACTAAGATCGTCTAAGAAACTGAGTAACGTTTTGCAGGCTATGAACAAATTTATCTTGCCAAACTATGTTTTAGATGCTGATACGTTAGAGTCGCTACACACCACCATCTACTGTGCTGCAACTTCCATCTGCAGAACAATTGGGGTCGCAGTAAGACCAAAGCAAGACACTCCCCAATTTAGACAAACACCTCGAATATCACCTTGGCAAAGAAAACTTGAAGGGAAAATCAATTCTCTTCGGAAAGACGTTGGAAAGCTGACCGAGTACCAACGAGGAGTCAGGAACAACAGTATAGAAAGGCTTGTCAAGACTATCATGGACAATAACCGAAAAAACTCCCAGTGGGATGGAGAAAACATCACATCTCAGCAGTGTCTGGACAGTCTACGACAAAAGCTTTCCGTCTACACAAGTCGATTGAGAAGGTACAAAACTAGTAACCAACGGAAACTAGACAACACACTATTCCGACAATCAGAAAAAGGGTTTTGTAGAAAACTTAACAAAAACATTAATAATGAAGCCCCTAGTTACCCCAGTAAAACAGACATCGAGGAATTCTGGAAAACACAGCTTTCCACAACAATCTCCTATAACTCCAGAGCCAGCTGGATTAATGAGGAGGAGGCTGCATCTCAGAACTGTGAGGCCATGCAACACCAACCATTTACAACGGAAGATACATCCAACATAATGAAGAATCTCCATAACTGGAAAGCACCAGGACCAGATGGTGTACAAAATTACTGGATAAAGAAACTGTATGCAACCCACGAAACACTAACAGCCCTTATAAATGACGTAATTACCCACCCACAAAAGATGCCTAGTTTCCTTACGTATGGTGCTACGTTCCTCTTACCAAAGGACAACCTATGTGTACAGGACCCAGCAAAGTACCGACCAATCACTTGCCTTCGAACCTTATACAAACTCAGAACATCGTGCACTAATCATCGCATTCTCAAACATTGTGAACTGAACAACATAATAACTCAACAACAAAAGGGATGCGCGAAAAATTCGATGGGTTGCAAAGAACAACTAATAATTGATTCCGTTGTCTGCAATCAAGCCCACGCCAAACGACGAAATCTCTACATGGCATATATGGACTACAAAAAGGCCTTTGATTCAGTTCCACATGATTGGCTCATTAAGGTGCTGAAACTCTATAAAGTGAATAATTGTATTATTAACTTTTTAGAATATGCCATGTCCACCTGGCAAACCAAAATCTCAATGAATGAAGCCAACTGTTCGATACAAACTGATCCCATTCCAATCAAAAACGGGTATATTCCAGGGAGACTCTCTTAGCCCGCTGTGGTTCTGCCTTGCCATGAACCCTCTCTCAAACAAACTGAACTCAACTAATTTTGGGTTCAGTCTCAAACACAACAACGTACAAGCATTAAAGATAAACCATTTGTTATACATGGACGACTTAAAGTTGATGGCAGCTACAAAACAACAGCTGCATGAAATGCTTAAAATCGTAGAAGGGTTCTCTAGTGACATCCATATGAAATTTGGCCTAGACAAATGCCGAATTATTAATATAGTTAAAGGCAAAATACAGCAGGGGCACTTCGAAATGGGAGATGGCACCTCAATTGAATCTATGGGGGAATGTCATACTTATAAATACCTTGGAATAAAGCAGGCTCAACGTATTGGTCACATGACTATGAAAAAAGACCTAACAGCAGAGTTTTATAGAAGGGTAAGACGACTGTTGAAAACCAAACTAAACAGTAAAAATCTGTTTCAGGCTATTAACATCTATGCGTGTTCAGTGCTCAGTTACTCTTTCGGTATAGTTAATTGGTGCAAGACTGACATTGAACAATTACAACGAAAAGTTCGAGTTTTACTAACAAAAGCTCAAAATCACCATCCAAAGAGCTCTGTCGAACGTACAACTTTGCCACGGTATGAAGGAGGAAGAGGATTGACAGATCTAAGTAAACTATTAGATCAACAAATTTCTATTTTGCGTAGTCATTTCCAGAAACTCGCAGAATTTTCTGATCTACATAGAGTCATGTGCCAGGTTGATGACTCAACACTACTGCGACTGACACAACAACATGTTCAATTACACCACCAGACCACAGATCAGAAACTGCTGAAATGGAAAGAGAAGACCCTTCATGGAAGACATATAAATCACGTCAACCAAGATTATGTCGACAGTGCAGCGTCGAACTACTGGTTGATCTCTGGTCATAAGTTCCCTGAAACGGAAGGCTTTATATTGGCAATCCAAGATCAAGTAATTCCAACTAAGAACTACCTAAAGTACATCGTTAAAGATCCTTCCATTAACAACGATAGATGCAGGTACGGTTGCCAAACATCTGAATCTATCCAGCATGTCACAGGAGGTTGTCAAGCGTTTGCTGCAACTGAATACAAAGAACGACACGATGCTGTGGCAAAAATACTTCACCAGGAACTAGCACTGAAACATGAATTATCACAGTCGGTAAGATTACCATACTATAAATATAATCCAGAATCTGTTTTAGAAAATAACAACTACAAGCTGTACTTGGACCGCACGATACTGACCGATCGGCCTGTTGCTCATAATAGACCAGATATAGTTTTGGTAGATAAAGTCTCTCGAAAAACAACTTTAATTGACATAGCAATTCCCAACAACAATAATATAAATAACAAGAGGCTGAGAAAATAACCAAATATAGAGATTTGGAATTTCAAATAAAGACTCAGTGGAACATGAACAACACATGAACTGTACCAATTGTAATCTCAACAACAGGACTAGTCCCAAAACAACTATTAAACAACTTAAAATACCTCGGTCTGGACGAACATCTTTACAAACAAATGCAAAAAGCCGTCTTGTTAGGAACAGCCCGGACGGTCAGGAAATTCATGGGAAACTGCCGCCACGTCTCCAACCACGGGCCTGAAAACCTGGCAAGGGCTCCCACAGAGCTAAACCCTTTTGATATCTAGGATATCTGGGGTTTAGTGAATTTTCCCCTAAAGGCACTCATTGTGTGCCTTAGAGGGAGTGTGATGCCATACATTGTATGGTCAAGTCGGGGATTCTACATAAGCTATTCGCCGCACTAACTAACTGCCGCGATTATGGGTCGCTCCTTTTAAAACCAGCATCAAAACTCTCGTACAATCCGATATCAATTCTACAGCTGCCGAGTCATTTAGTAAAAGCGATCGATGTCGTACTGGAATGAAACCAGGGCCGGCTTAGGGAAATTTCGTTACAATATTATATGAAGAAACATAGCGAACAACGCGATACAGACATTGATGAGCAATGCTTATATGTACGCAGGTTAAATTCGACGAAGACACAAAAACTAATAAAATTAGCTTTATGAGAGGAATCTGAGAATGAGACGTCATCTCTCTGAAGTTTTTAATATTAACCCTAAAGAATATTTGTTGAAAAAGCTGAGTTGGGAAGAGAGGGTATGAAAGTTGTTGCTATATGCAGTGATCTAAAAGAGCTAAACCAATTGCCTCAAGATCTAAATGAAGATTTAAGAAATGTGTCACCTAACAGATGCACAGATACAGATGTACAAATAATAATCGAAAATGAACTGATGTGGAAAGTTTAAAAATAAACCATTTACTCTATGTCATTAAGCAAAGAAATCCAAAGAGCGCATTAAAAGAGAGGTAGGGGTTAACAACAGTCCCTTTGGGAAATTGCAGAGAGAGAGAGAGAGAGAGAGAGAGAGAGAAAGAGAGAGAGAGAGAGTAGTACTCGGTACATATCGTTAATTCAAATTGAACATTTTAGAGAGAGGAAGATCTACCTTAAGGAGTGTAGGAGTGAGCTGAAAAAGATGAAGGTAACACTAATCACATCACGATAGCAACTTCACTGCATAATGTATTTAACCTTACAATATTAGCAGTTGCTTTGTTACTTCCCATATGTATAAGTTATATTATAGATCATTAAATCTTGAAAGTTGTAACGTTTAACATAAATTAGCTGGGAGAAAAATTTAGTCGAAAATGCTCGATTTGAGTTATAGTAGGTAATTCACAATCAAATTTTATATTAGTTGGGAAATTCTACTGTGAAAAGTTATAAATACTAAAAGTGGTTCACTAAATTTATTTTTTTATTCAATTTGCCACTCAAAAACCACCTAAAATACAAATAAAACTGAAGCTTCATAACATACGTGGCCAGTATAGATCTGCTAACAGTTTATTCACCGAAACAAAGTCACCATTGCTGTAAATGTAACACACAAAAGCTTGTGGGTATCATCCATACATAAATTGATTAGCTGGTAAGTAATCTTTAAATATAGCGCAGCATAACCTGAACAATGATTTAATACACTTTTAAATATCAGTCCTTGACAACTGTATTATTCCAATTACGCATCTTATTCATAATGTTTATTGCACGGTGTATATAAACAACTAACAACTATTAAAACTAGTGTTTAAATTATTACCTATTATTTTACAATGAGAGAACTTATTTAAAGATATGTACTCAGTGTAGTTTTCGTCCGTTATCATAAATTCGCCGTTTAAATACGTGAAATCAGAATTACGAGTACAAACATGTGATAGTCCAAAACAAACATATTCAGTTTCTGTATTTATTTTTAAAAACTTCATTTTTGTTCAAATAGTGTACAAAAGATGTTCAGCTTATTTTATTATGCTGAACTAGAAAGAAAACATGTCGTTTTTACAATTTTGCTCACTAAAAGTCTCCATTCAGTTCAAAAGTATGAAAAAGGATTAAATAAAATATGCTTTAAAGCACCGACAAGTTTTCGCATTGAGTTTGAGAAATTGTATATAAGTAATTGAAAATACTATCTCGTGCAGCAGGGGATATCGCTGTCGAGTTGAACATCCTTAGAAAGTCCAGTTCAGTTGAAAACTGCACAATATAATTTTGTTTATGTGAGCCATATACTTTAAGACAAATTTGTCGGAAATATTTCTTTGCAATCACTTTGCCAGCTTCTGAGTGAAACGTATCATGTTGAGGCAATTTAAGACAACCAACGTAATAATGAACAACATGTACGTTGTGATAGAAAAATTACCATCATAGCATGTCAGTTAAGGATACAGTTACGCAGAACTGTAGGTTGATTTCCAACCTTATTTTCACATCATGTTTCATCTTTTTTGCTTCTTTTTCGACTATATGTATAATATAGAGTATTTAAGCATATCGTCCTGATATGTTTTGTAATTTGTTTTCAGTAAAGTTATTCCGTTGTAGTTCCTACTTATTTTATTTTTCAAAATTTGAGTCTCCGAGGCAGTTTGTTTCCATCTTTTCTATGGATATTTTTTCTTCCAATTGTGTCTTTCTTAATAACCCACATTACACACTTTCAATATTTCTTCTATTTCTGCTTTTAGTTCTTTACCTTTCTTATTATTTATGTTACTTGTTTCATGAAAGTTCATATTCGTATTTATTTCAGTTTTATGAGATTTCGCTTTTTAATTACATATTTGTCCTTATATCTTCTAACTTTTATTTTTCTGTACCCCTGGAACGTTTTGTTTGCCTACCAGTGTGTGACTTTTATGAGTACGATATGCATTCTCCTCCTAGGGTGTCTGCTCCGTGTGTCGAGTTGATTTCTTGCAAAGTTCATGCATAATTATGTTTTTCTTTTATCTGCAGTTAATAATTCGTTTTGCTTTATATATTGCTCAACTTATTTAATACTATTATTACTCATTCTAAACATATTTATCAAGTGAATATTGCTATTACTAGTTTATGATTTGATCCTGTTTCCGTTGTGTTTATTATTTTAGTTTGCTGATTCTCAACGGATATGCCTTTCTTTCTACAGCGGTGAGTTTCAATTTATCTTTTATTATTTTTCCTACTTTATATTTGACTTGTTTTCTGAAGAATATTTGTGGCATGCTTTTAAATATTCAAGCACATTTTGGGAAATAAATAAACGTTTCGGAGTCTAGGTCAGACCCCGTTGTCAAGGGCTAAGAACCTATGTGCCCTAATATGACAATATCCTGTCACAAAAATTTGATTTTGTTTATCCTAATGAACGGATTTAGTTGAATTGTTGTGTCGCTCTGTTCATTGCTCTTGGAGTGACGAATTATCCATTCCTTATAAGTAATTTATCAATCGAAATTATAGTCTAACGTCTGAATTCTGTTGAGTTTTGTGCCCTGCCATAGATCCAAATAACTTATATTTAATTATTCTACTTTATTTTTACAAAACTTTAACTCATCTTCATCGATATTTGTTTCCCCTCAATGTTTGGGCATCGTTTACGTGTTATCAAATTTTAGTCATTTAGGTACCTGCAAAAAGTTCTTGATCTGTTACTGTTCCCTTGCTCTTAAGAATTACATGTTATAGTTTATAGTAGGAATTACTGCTTTGTGTGTATCACTTATGTTTTGTGGCTCTGTCAACTTAAGTAAATATTTCAATATAGAGTGAGAAAGCGTGGATTGGAACAAATTCATTTAAAATTCAGGTGTTGGTTTTTTGGAGAAACGCTCGGACGCGTCGTTTTTTTGGACTGCGGATTCTGTGATGATAAACTCATTTAAATAAGATGGGCCAGAAAAAATTGCGTTCATGAGCTTAATTTTTTCGAAAGAAGCATTTGTTTTTTATTTAATTTTTGAATTCTGCATTGAATTCTAAATATTTTTTTAAGTACAATGTCCTATACCGAAAATTGACAGTTACTAAAAAAATTACATTTATTTCAAAATTGAAGAAAAAAACATCAACATATTGTTATATATTTCGTGGGTTCAATTTAAAAATTATAACAACTAATATTTACTTTCACTTTTCTAGAACTTTATTTACATTTAAAACAGCTGATTCACAATACATTTTCATATAAGCTAGTCGTCGCGGTATATCTGCCTGGCGATCGTGGCGTTCTTCTTTTATATCACCAGCGTAGAATTCTCCAGTAGAAATCAACATCGTTCCTTCCGCTGCCGAGCCTTTTCGAGAATCGTATTTTTTTATCTTGAAGCGTTTGTTGTCGTGCTGAAATGACACAGGGTCGGCTTTGGGTAAATTTCGTAACACTGCCCCCCCTTTAATTCTGATCGTCCCGATCAGAAACATCCCCTCCA
Source organism: Octodonta nipae (assembly GCA_034190945.1). NCBI lineage: Eukaryota > Metazoa > Arthropoda > Insecta > Coleoptera > Chrysomelidae > Octodonta > Octodonta nipae. The sequence goes on along the minus strand of CM067218.1, from coordinate 45,691,077 downwards.
TGGTAGGGAGCGAGTCGATATATATATATATATATATATATATATATATATATATATATATATGTTATAGCCGTCATAAACCACACTTAGAATATTTACACCATAGCAACAATATAATAATCATTTCTCATAAATTTCTCATAAATATCGTATTACATCTCATATTTCACGATATAGCAATTCCCACGGACAACGCTCGGCTTTCTCGCACGTGTAATCTGCAGATGTTTAGCTTGTAAAACCAAGATTATAAATTCACATGCGATGACACCGAGCGTCATTAAGTGTTTTAAATTCATTACGTTATATTTTATTCAATATTGTTATTTTCAAGTTTTTAATTTTGTAATTCAAATAAAAAGTTTTTTGTGTTAGCAATAATATAAAAATTGGTGCAGGCAGTAGGATTGTTTCAACATGGCAAGAACACGAAAAATTCTGACTCGTCGTGGTGGTTTCTAAACCTTTGTGGATCAACGGCCTTCGAGCTGGAGACACAACTGCGAGTAAATCAGCACCAGGAACAAGCCAGGCTAACCAGTGCGGTTCTCACAGAACAGTCCATGCCGAGATTTATCACGTTTTACACTTAATCACTATTTTTATTTTATTTTTGATCGAACATTTCTATCATCAAAGACAATTTATTTTAGCATATTTATTTATTTTTGTACTAATTTATTGATTTTTGATTTCCTTTTTAACTAATTTACCTTTCCCGCACACTATATATCGATAACATTTTGTGCAATATATTAACAAAGTTTTAAACATTTTTCACAACAAATTATTATTATCCCTTTTGGTAACATTTTATATACTTTAATCTGATAGTAGAATTCTCATTCTGCTATTGCTACTGTTTCTGTATTGTTTGAATTTTCTAATATTGTGCAATAACCGTATTCTAAATACAAAATGGCAACGACTACACAAGGTGCCACAACCCCAACGGTAGAACCTTACAAAATTTCAGAGATATTTGCGATTATTCCTGAATACGACGGGAATCCTTCACACTTTCATTAGCTCTTGCACAACAGCACAACATGGCTGTTGCTAATCAAATAGCCTTATTAAACCTCCACATAAAAAACAAGTTGAGAGGCAGTGTAGCCGAACTTGTAAATTCCCGGAACCCATCAACTTGGAACGACATCAAAACGCTTCTTGAAACACACTTAGGTGATTTACGCGATTTGTCAGCATTAATGCATTAATGCGGCCCAATTAACTTTCGCAGCGCTCCTTCAAACACACGAAGCTAAAATGCACGCGGCCGTCAATAAACAAAATATAACTACAAAAGAAAAAGACGAACAAATTTCTCTCATTGACTCTATGGCTCTGAACAGCCTTTTAACAGGTCTTGAGCCAAAAATAGGGCAAATTAAACGTGACAGCAACCCTGACGACATTATAACTGCTGTTTCTAGAATAAAATGGGAGATACAACTGTGCCATTTAGAAAACCAAAAGTTTCAAGTGACGCGTAACCAACAACAACAAAAACGACCAAACGTTACTACTTTTATAAAGCAATGCTCGGTTTGCAAACGAACAGGGCATTCGTTTAACGAATGCTTAACTAGACAAAGGCAACAACAGCCAAACTCGAATTTTAACAATAACAGCTTCCAACAATTTCGACCTAATCAATTTTCTCAGCACGCAAACCAAATGAGGCCCAACTTTGACCAGAATTGACAATAATTTCAAAAAAATCGACCCTAAACTAGCGGACAAAATCAAGGTCCTAACAGCTTTCGACCCAATCCAAACTTTTTCAGAAATAAGCAACAAAGGGCCCATCACTTTAACCAGTCAGATTTATTTTTATAACACTCCCAATTACACAAATGGTCAGTCCAACAATTTCTATGACTCTGATTACCCACAACAAGATGAATACTCATATTTCGATACTTAACCACAAGTAACGATTTATATTACTTTGAGGTTTACAATTATGAAAATTACGACAATTATGAAATGAATTTTGCTGTGATATACCCGATAATACTCAGCGAAATTTTCAAACGGCTCTCACCGTAGACAAACCACCGGACACTCAAATCCTCAACCTTCAGTCCCAATTCGAGACAATGAATTTTAACGAAAACTTCCCTCAACGCCGCACTTTCAGTTAAATCAAAGAACCTATTTTTCATCAATGACGCTTCTAACACTTACAAACTGTTAATCGCCACAGGAGCAGGCTTTTCAATCTTAAAGCCCAAAACTTTTGAAAAATTTTCAAACCGATTTCCTGAAAATGTTGTGATACAAGGTATTACTAACCAAAAAATTCTCATAAACGAATCCACTTTAGTTCCGTTTAATCTAACAGATCCACACAAAGTCTACATATGCGATCTAGACATCGAATTTGCTGGCCTATTAGGATCCGATTTCCTGGAGCATTAAAATTGTGTAATAGACTTTAATAAGAAAGTTCTCGTCACAAATGTCAAAACCATCCCGCTCATGAAAGTTACAGAAGAGACATTATCAACCGACAGACAACTATAGATAAACAACCAAACGATTTCAAATACCCTCAGTATCGAACCGCGGACAGAACACATTTTTAAACTTAAGTGCGATTTACGAAATACGGAGGCCATTCTAACCTCCACCGTAATAGAAAACGTAATATTACCAAACGCTTTAGTCCAGGTTAACGACAAGGGTGAATTTTTCACTTCTATTTTAAATGCAAATGTTAGCCCAAAAATTATAAATTTCAACAAAATCCAATTAGAACCCATTAAGAATCTTTCTATTAACCACTGCGAACAAATCTCTTTCGGAAATAACTCTACTATAGACAAACTAACAGAAATGCACAGACAACTTCGACTCGAACATCTCAACGAAGAAGAGACAGAATGAATCCAACAACTTTGCATCGATCTCTCGGATATTTTCTATTTAGAAGGAGACAATCTTAGCTTCATTAACAAAATAAATCACTCTATTGACACAAATAACTCGAAACCCATATTCACCAAATCTTATCGCTACCCCCAAATGCATAAGGAGGAAGTTCGGACCCAAGTCTCAAAAATGTTAGAACAAGGTATCATTCGCCCTTCAAATTCCCCTAGGTCTTCCCCTGTGTGGGTTGTCCCAAAAAACAAGACGCATCTGGCAAACAAAAGTGGCGCGTAGTCGTGGACTACCGAAAACTGAATGAACTCACAGTAGACGATAATGTATCTCTTACCTAACATATCGGACTTACTGGACCAACTTCGCAAATGCCAATACTCTACTATACTAGACCTTGCTTCTGGCTTTCACCAGATCGAAATTGAATCGAAGGACATTCAAAAAACCGCTTTCACTGTAGAGAACGGTCATTTTGAATTCGTTCGCATGCCTCGGTTTGAAGAATGCTCCCTCAACCTTTCAAAGGGTGATGGACAACATTCTCATCGGAATCCAGAACGAGAGATACTTGGTCTATAAGAACGATATAATCGTCTACTCATCAACTATACACGAACATTCGGCCCGACTGACTGAAGTATTCAAACGACTTAGGAAGGCAAATCTTAAGATTCAGCCCGATAAATGCGAATTTCTCCGCAAGGAGGTCGCATATTTAGGACACCTCATTACAAAGGACGGAGTAAAACCGAACCCGTCCAAAGTCGAATGTATACTTCCTCAACTGCAGAACCAGAAAGACATTAAATCTTTTCTTGTTCTAGCTGGCTACTATCGCCGATTTATACCAAACTTTGCCAAAATATCCAAACCTCTCACAAAACTGCTCGAAAAAGTCGTTTCATTTCATTTTAATTCAGACTGTGTTGACTCCTTTAAGAAATTAAAAAAGCTCTCACGTCCACTCCGATCTTGATCTATCCTGACTTCAACGAACTTTTTCTTTTAACTACAGACGCTAGTACTTTCGCAATCGGCGCTGTACTACTTGCCCATTGGATATGCCTCTAGAACTCTCTGCAAAGCAGAGACTAGATACTCCACCATAGAACGCGAACTTCTGGCCATCGTCTGGGCTGTCAAATACTTTCGACCAATAATTTTTGGCCGCAAGTTTAAATTTTTAACCGATCACCGGCCGTTAACGTGGCTTTTTTTATATTAAAGATCCGGGTAGTCGACTTGCGAGATGGCGCCTCAAACATGAGGAATATAATTAGGAAATCATATACAAGCCAGGAAAAGTCAACAAACATGTCGACGCCTTTTCGCGCATTAAAATAACTCACTTCAATGAATGCATCAATTTTCAGTCAACCAACAATCTTCAATACTATCCAATAAACCCCCTTAACGAAAACGATGACACCGACTCAGACGAACCTGAAACAAATAACGACGATGACCTAATATTAACCGAATTTCGAACGTTCGTAGAACGTTACAAAACAGTTTCACTCATTGACTACAGTATGATACAATACTCTAACTGCCAACTTCTTGACAGAAAAAATAAAAACATTCTAGTGTTCTTTCAAACACACAAACTTAAAGACTTTCACAACCAAATCTTGGAAGATATCTTTGAAGAAAATGCCGACTTCGAACGATATAAAATTAACGTATTTTCCAGCAAAAGTGTTAGAAAAAGACGGTATTATATGTAATATAATGGTATAACCCTTACCGTCTAATACTGAAACCGTAAACGATATTCTATTTGCTTTAATATTTAAAAGCAAAAATGTACTAACCGAATCAGAACTCTATTTCTTCCAGAAAAACTTGGAATTACCTATTTTAGAAATGCTTTCGTTTATCTTTGCAGAATAAACGTAAAATAAAAAGTTTGTCAAAACATAACTCAAACTATCGAAAAAGATCAAGTGCCAATAATTCTTGAACAGTTTCATAACGGAAAAACCAACATACATAGGGGTATTAATGAAATTATTAGGCGAATTAGGGAAAAATATAATTGGCCGGGTCTTACAAAAGATGTTGACAATTATATTAAGAACTGTCGAATATGTCAAACAGCTAAAACATTTCGAAAAAACCTTGATAGCCCTCTGGTAATTACTGAAACTCCACGAACTCCATTCGAAAGACTTAACATTGACATCCTCGACGTCCCGAATAAAAACTATGCCTTGACCGTATGAGACGAGTTAACCAAATTTTCCCAAGCATATCCAATTACCGACAAGTCTGCTAAAACAGTAGTCAATACGCTTCTCTTATTTTTCCAACATTTCGGAAAACCTACTAGAATACACTGTGACTATGGTCGCGAATTCGATAACGCCCTACTTAAAGATCTTTGTAAACTCTTCGACTTTCATATTCAAGTGTTGGCCACCCACAATCCAATTAATCATTGGAAAGGTTTCACTCTGCTCTTCTAGATATGTTACGATTTCATAAAGCAGAACATCCCGATGAACACCCCTTTAACATTTTGCCTATGCGGTAATCTCATATAACAACTCTGTCAATAAGACACATGGGTTCACACCCTATGAACTTATCTTCGGCCATACTTCCAGCAGATCCCCAAACTTTATACAACGAAAAAGACCTGATAATTAAACACATTAGAGACCTCAATAATAGAATTTCCCATTACTATAAGACCGCCCGTGAAAGGACAGTCCGATTTGACAAACATGTTTCGGGAAACCCTCCTAATTACCAAATAGGTGATAAAGTGTACATAAGAGAATCTCAATTTAAAAACAAACTACAGAAGAAGTTTAATGGACCTTTCGAAATACTAGAAATCCATAAAAATTCAGCAACTCTATTAAACCCCCGAACTAACCAAAATACGAAAGTAAACTTTAATTGTATGAAACCATTCATAGAAGACTAATTTGTTCGAAATAAAAACCATAAATAACACAATAGGAATTTACTATCACGAGGAAGCACGAATTGACGTTTGAAACTGCAGATGGACACTATTAGTTCATAAAAACCTTTCAGCTCTTGAACAAGTCTTCACTACTAATAACAGACTCCTTGACACATTAACAAGATCTCTTTCTTATAACCTCAACTCAATGAACCTATTCCGTGCCGACGTCCAAACTCACTTAAATCTACTTAACCAAATTTCGAAATCCATAAATAACAAATTTATCGAAATTCATATGGATACCAGGAAATATAAACGCGGATTAATAGATGGTGCCGGTACAATCTTCAAGGCAATAGCTGGCAACCTAGATGCCGCTGATGGGGAATATTTCACAAACAGTATCAACAGATTAAATCAGGGACAACTTCAAGTCGAAACCCTTTTGAAAAATCAAATTAGCTTAAAAACTTCATTGATAAAAAACTTTAACACCACTATACAACAAATCCAACTTGACGAAAAAGCGTTTAATGAAAATATTCTCTTCTTAGAAGATAACTTAACGATGTGTTAAACTCAATTACATTCGCCCGTATAAAAATTATTCACACTTCTATTTTAACCCCCGAACAATTCATAATCGCCCCACAGAAAATATCGGAAAACCTCGTAAAGAATAATTTGCCTCTACCTGTTAAATATTCGAGTATTGCGCGATATTTAGAAATCACTGAATTGGAGGCTTTTCAAACAGACTCAGACCTTGTTTTTATATTAAGAATACCTTTAATCGTACAACAATCATTCACTGCTTTCCGTCTATACCCCATTCCCGTCTACGATGATAGAACTGGCTTGCATCATGTACTGTCATTTACCCAAAATTATATTGCCAAAAACGATGATTCTTTGCTGTATATCCCCATTAAAAACTTGCAAACCATTAACGATCCGGAAGAAATTGTGTTCAGAACTTTATGCGTACCCAATAGACTCGAGTGCTTTGTGTGAAGCACAATTCCTCAAAAACTTTTAAACCGTATCAGATAATTGTAAAAGTGCAGTGATACTCGCTCAAGGCTACCATGTTCAAAAGTTAGAAACCAACGTATGGTTAGTCATGGTTGCGGAACCTCTCCGCATCACAATCAGTTGCCCAAATATGAGTGCAAAGACTTTAACAATTACGAAGAATTCCTTGTTAAAATTAGAGAGCGAATGCAGTGCTTTTGTTGGAATGACTAAAGTCCAAGCAGAAGCATTCAAACCCATCAACATAATAGACAATTATCAGCCAGTTGTCATCCCCTTCAATTGTTGTGACATGATTTCAGAGAAAAAGTCCCAGAGCTGAAACCATTAAAGCTCAGCGACTTAAATGTGGATGAATTAAACATCGCCAATCATAAGTTTAACGAGTATTCAAAAGAGTTGGACGAATTAATTAACCAACCATTCGTCAACAAAAATATTTCGTGGTTTACATATGCCACTATAATTTCCATAGTTATTATAATTGTTGTCTTCGTGCTCAAAACGTTTTGGACCAGTGGTCACACAGCCCTAAAGGACGAAAACCCTACGAAGTCATCACAAAGTAGACTGTCTAGACTTTTACCAAAGTTAAGACCTATCCTGGAGGAGAAAACTGCCGAAGATATCGAACTTCAAGTAAATAAATAATTTTGTAAATTTTGATTATTCCGTTTTCTCTTTTGCCATTTTCATTATTTTATGTAATAATGTGTATGAAAATTTATTATTATCTTTAGATTATTGATTTTATTATTTTAATTACTTTATGTTTCATATTCCTTTGGAAATCTATATTAGCTTAAGATTTTTATTCCTGATTTGCTTTTGTACTTATTTTATGCGAAAAAAGTTCCTGTAACACAGCAACTTTTTGTTGGTAAGGGGAGTTGTTATATCCGTCCTAAACCACACTTAGAATATTTACACCATAGCAACAATATAATAATCATTTCTCATAATTATCGTATTACATATATTTCAGGATATAGCAATTCCCACGGACAACGCTCGGCTTCCTCGCACATGTAATCTGCAAATGCTTCGCTTGCAAAACCAAGATTATAAATTCACATGCGACGACAGCGAGCGTCATTATGTGTTTTAAATTCATTCAGTTATATTTTATTCAATACTGTTCTTTTCAAGTTTTTAATTTGGTAATTCAAATAAAAAGTTTTTTTAAAAGGTTAATTGTGTTAGTAATAATATATATATATATATATATATATATATATATATATATATATATATATATATATATATATATATATGTTCTGAGGCTTCCGCGTTCATCATATTGAATTAGGCTAGGTACTGGGTAACCGGGTTTGAATTTATTACATACTCGACGTTTCGACTACTGGTTATCAAGATACAAAAAACAAAAAGAGTTTCAAACTCTAGATCGAGCTCGGGGCCTCAATCTGCCAACACCCCAAGAGTTACTAGGTAACTGAACTGAATGTAAATCTGCTCTGCTTATTTTATTTACAGTTATAGGTTGAGTATAACATGCACGGGTAACTATATAGAAATTCTCCCTTCAGAGTTTCAACCAGTCAGCTAATAAAGACAGATATACATCCAATTATATCGATCCTTGTCAAAATACTCAGTCGCCGCTATTTGACAAATAGAATAAGTTTTCTGATATTAATAGTTGCGTCGATTGTGTCTATGAATATATCTATCTCTTACTTTTATATAGGCAATAAAGGACAAACACTATTTAGAAATAAAGAAACTACTGTTTTTTGAAATGTTCCCGCATAATATAGACTAGTACCGTGTGTTGTTTTGATAAATTTTGCGGTATTTTTAATTTCTAATTTCTGTTGTTTATTGAATTCTGAATTGTTGTAAGTTAAGTTGGTGCTCTCAAATTTTAATCGTTTGTATTCATTAAAATCATGGTAATCTATTGTTGTGTTAGTAAATAATATTTATATTTTGTATAATAAAATGAATATATTTGGAGCTACTTCAAATTTGGGTGAACCAGATTAATAGTAGTAAACTGTTAAATAAAACGCTCCAACAAATTAGGATATCTTACAGAGTGCGTGATGCTCACTTTTCCTCAGAAAGCTAGATTTTCTGGGGCTTAACAGGAAGGAAATCAATCTTCAAATTTCGTGCAATTCCTTTATTATTTCTTTTGATGATAGTACAGGACATTATTGTACAATTTCTTAGAAGAGAAAACTAAGTAGAATTTTAACCCTGATTTGGAAAGTGAATAGGATAATTTATTTTAGATTTTCTTGGGAATAGTACCACATCAGAGTTCAAACTTGTGTATATTTTAAAACCAAACGTCTCAAAATCCTGTCGGATTTCGTTTTCAATGGATATAAATTTATAAAGTAAAATTGAAATATATGACAATTATTTTGACAAATATGTTTACGTTACTATGGATAAATTTCTTTGATTTTAAATATACAGGGTGCACAAGAAATTCCAAAGATCATTGTAAATCAAAAAAAATTTTTCAAGTTGGAAGAACTTGAAAAATTGTCTTCAGAATTTATTTGTGGCGTTCCTAGGGACGACTTTCTTTTTAAGATAGTGCATTTGCCAAAAAATGCGATCAAAGAATTCTGATAATTCAGTGATCCCATTAAAGTCATAAGGGAAAACCTAGGAAAAACCTCATGAACTATCCCGATATAGGGTTGTTCAAAAGGATATGCCCATTGTTAATTTCATCTTTAATTATCGGCAACCAGACATGACTGAAATCTACGGAAGTAGAAGCGATGCAGTCGTTTTCATTTAACAGAATTAAGGCAGATTCTTTTAATTTTCGTTTTGTGCAGTGTTCTTCTTTGTGTAATATTGTTGTGTTTTGAAATTGTATTTTATGGCCTTGGTCCCAAGCTTGTTCACAAATTTTTGATTTTTCGAACTGACGTTTCTTTATGTAATTTTGATGTTCATTTATTCGAACATTAAGAGGTCTAGAGGTTTCTCCAATATAAAACTTATTACATTCACAAGGAATCTTATAAATGCAATTTTTTGAGTTTTACGTAGCGTTTTTTGGTTTTGTTTTTGTTATAATAGATTTAAGCGTATTTGTTGTTTTAAATGTAGTTTTGATGTTAAATTTGTTGCCTACTCTTCTCAATCTCTCTGACAGGCCCTGTATATATGGTATTGTTGTTGTTATAATGTGGTTTTCCTGGTTGTCAGTATTATTAGGTGAAGTCTGGTGTTGGTTGTCAGTTGTTTTGTGCTCAATTTTATTTAACTCTTTGTTAATAAACTTTTGAGGGTAATTGTTTGCAGTTAGAACATTTTGTATAAATGATTTTTCTTTGTTGAATTTAGTAGTATCTGAGCAGTTAGTCTTTGCTCTGTCATATAAAGATTTAATAACACCTCTTTTTACCGTATTTGGATGGTTCGAGTTAAAATTGAGATATCTGTTAGTGTGAGTTGGTTTTCTGTAAACTTCTGTTTCAAATGAAGATTGTGTTTTTGTTATTAAAATGTCCAAAAAAGGTAGTTTGTTATTTTGTTCGATTTCTAATGTAAATTTTATGGTTGGTTCTTACTTACAGGTAATTCAATTTCTCATCTTAAAAACAGTGCAGATTTCTTAGAAAAATTGTCTCATATACAATACAAAAATACATTTACACTAGCAAGTTTTGACATAGTAAACTTATATAACAATGTTCCCGTAGCTAAAACACTTCCTATAGTAAAAGAATTATTGGAACATGACTATTAACTTCATCAACGAACTCGTTTATCTATTAACACAATAATGGAATTACTCACTTTCTGTACGAAAACAACTTACTTTCAGTTAAACGATGATTTCTACCAACAAGATTTTGGCATGGCTATGGGTTCTTGTCTGTCCCCTGCCTTAAGTAACATCTTTATGGACAAATTTGAAGAACAAATGATTTTTTCAAAAGAAAATAAACCGTTGGTGTGGTGGCGTTATGTTGACGACATATTCATTATTTGGGAACAAAATCTGGAAAATTTGCAGGAATTATTAACCGACATAAACAACAAAGAACCAACCATAAAATTTACATTAGAAATCGAACAAAATAACAAACTACCTTTTTTGGACATTTTAATAACAAAAACACAATCTTCATTTGAAACAGAAGTTTACAGAAAACCAACTCACACTAACAGATATCTCAATTTTAACTCGAACCATACAAATACGGTAAAAAGAGGTGTTATTAAATCTTTATATGACAGAGCAAAGACTAACTGTTCAGATACTACTAAATTCAACAAAGAAAAATCATTTATACAAAATGTTCTAACTGCAAACAATTACCCTCAAAAGTTTATTAACAAAGAGTTAAATAAAATTGAGCACAAAACAACTGACAACCAACACCAGACTTCACCTAATAATACTGACAACCAGGAAAACCACATTATAACAACAACAATACCATATATGCAGGGCCTGTCAGAGAGATTGAGAAGAGTAGGCAACAAATTTAACATCAAAACTACATTTAAAACAACAAATACGCTTAAATCTATTATAACAAAAACAAAACCAAAAAACGCTACGCAAAACTCAAAAAATTGCATTTATAAGATTCCTTGTGAATGTAATAAGTTTTATATTGGAGAAACCTCTAGACCTCTTAATGTTCGAATAAATGAACATCAAAATTACATAAAGAAACGTCAGTTCGAAAAATCAAAAATTTGTGAACGTGCTTGGGACCAAGGCCATAAAATACAATTTCAAAACACAACAATATTACACAAAGAAGAACACTGCACAAAACGAAAATTAAAAGAATCTGCCTTAATTCTGTTAAATGAAAACGACTGCATCGCTTCTACTTCCGTAGATTTCAGTCATGTCTGGTTGCCGATAATTAAAGATGAAATTAACAATGGGCATATCCTTTTGAACAACCCTATATCGGGATAGTTCATGAGGTTTTTCCTAGGTTTTCCCTTATGACTTTAATGGGATCACTGAATTATCAGAATTCTTTGATCGCATTTTTTGGCAAATGCACTATCTTAAAAAGAAAGTCGCCCTAGGAACGCCACAAATAAATTCTGAAGACAATTTTTCAAGTTCTTCCAACTTGAAAAAATTTTTTTGATTTATAATGATCTTTGGAATTTCTTGTGCACCCTGTATATTTAAAATCAAAGAAATTTATCCATAGTAACGTAAACATATTTGTCAAAATAATTGTCATATATTTCAATTTTACTTTATAAATTTATATCCATTGAAAACGAAATCCGACAGGATTTTGAAACGTTTGGTTTTAAAATATACACAAGTTTGAACTCTGATGTGGTATTATTCCCAAGAAAATCTAAAATAAACTAGAAGATGCCACAAATAACATTCAGAAAACAATGAATAGGATAATATTTGCCTAGATATATATTTTGCAACTACTACGAGGAAATTAAAAACACCACCTGCTGCTAATTTTGAACATGGAAATATATCAACAGCAAAAAATAGAAGAGGTAAAAATATTACTACAGTTTAATTATATTTATTATATATAAATATATTTTTATATATCAGGAGGCCATCTCACCTTTTAAGAACTGTTAAAGGCAAGATCATGAATCAATCAAAGAAAGGTCTATTGGAATTAAGACAAACTATGTAGTTATTTGTAACATTCAATAAAAATTGTTCACCATTGCATTTCCTTTCCTTTTATAACATTTCAAACATAATAGTTAGTCATCCTGCATTTTCGATTACATCAATTTAAAAAATACAATGTATTCAATTTTAATCCATCTTCCCGCCTTGTATGTTTCTTGAACCACTCACTTGAGCTCTGTAATGTAGTGAACGAGTTTTGCATATACATATATTAATCTCTTATATATGAATTAGAATGTGATGACATGTGATGAAGGGGCGGTGATTGGATGGATGTTGGTGGGCGTGTCTAGTTTGTTTAATCTGGTAATTACGGAGGTCTATAGCTTCGCAAATAGTGCACTAAAATATGACAGCCCTACTGTCCTCGAAGTTGACAAAGTGTCATGTGATTATGCGCAAGAGCTGAAGTCGAATCTTTTTAGGAACTGAGTGTTGATATACTTGATTGTTGACGCGCCTGTTTGTACGACCGATGTAGCTTCGTTCCCAGCCGCAACATGAAATTTCGTGGACTCCTTCGTGGACCACTTAGAAAAAGAGGTATTGTGTAGCCCTGTTTGCTGGCTTGAGTCGCCCAATAAGATATACCAATAAACATTTTTGAAACAAATGGTTGTTTAGCAAAAATTGTCGATTAGCCGCAGGACTGCGTCTGTCATTTTCGAAATAAAAATGCAAACATCTTGAGAATGATTAAATTTAGGGACAAAATGTAGTTACTAAAATTATCTAGAATTTAACGTAGCATTCAAATATATGGTATAAGAAAGTTGTTGTCTACTTTCGGTACAACCGGAAGTGCCACATATTTTAGTCACATAGAACCTATCGACTTGCGTACGTTGCTAAATATTCAAAAATTTCAATATGGATATTTTTTGAGTACGTGGGGCACTCTGTATGTTTCTGTTAGGTACAAAACTGTGTTAGCTAAATTGTTGCTTTTATTTACATTAATGCGAAGAAGCCCTCTTATCGGGCTCTTATGTAAATGGAATAGACTTTTTCTTAAGACCAACAATAGGTTTGTTTTCGTAACAAGTGCTTGAGACTTTCTACTATTTTGATATGTTATGGACTATGTCATAATCGCATATTAACAATTCCCATTATGCAGAATGCAAAAAAACAATTTAATTATGGAGCGAAAAAATGACAGTGTGGATTAAAAAAAAATTTTGGTTATTAAGCATTGTTTATCTCAAATTCCACAAACTTTGCCATAAATACGTTTATGGTACTGAACATCCATTAGTTATATTATCCCATTAAAGTGTCAACATTGGGAAGGGATTTATTCAAGAATTATTAGGTAAATTTCGTGAACTAGCGGGCGACCTGTCTAATTGCTTCCGTAACATTTCCCTTTTCAATATTTAATGTGATGAGAATCTCGGAGCCTTGCAGCGTTTCCGTTTTGGCATTGTGTTCTATCGGTATTTTCTTTATTTGTCCGAGAGAAAACCATTTTTACCTGCATAAAGCTTTTCTCGAGGGTTTTAAAGGTATTGTAAAACTCTTCGGATATCTCTTGAGAGCAGCAAAGTCAACAACGCAAATAATGTTTTGTGTTCGTTTGAATAGAAGTGTTTTCTTTTAAAAGATGCAGTTGATTTGTACTTAAGTGACTTTTGGAGGTTAGAGATAACATTTCAGTAATATGACCCATTATTGTTAAGTACATTTTAGGGAAATTTGTGGTAATACAGCAAAAGAACATCCCATAAAAACACTATGCAGTAAATGTAAGGGCATTGAATATTAATAGAAAAGCAACGTAGTTAGCAATTTTAGTCGTTTATGGGGTTGCCGACGCAGTAATTGGTATAAGAACACAAAAATAAAGAGATACTTCAAGATTTACACTTACGTATTTTGTTCACTATCGACACGTGTTTCGATATAAAATATCGTTGTTCAGCTGCTCAATGCACAGTATACTTGATAACTTGAGTGTCTTTTCAGTTTTATGTTCAGTATCATGGATTAATAATTCAAAATCTGTATAATTTTTTAAAAAATAATTGAAATCAACAAAAAATACTCTTGCAAGCAACCCTATAATCCTGCACTGTTGATATGTCACACAACTGCTGGCTATCAATATTGAAATGATTGGAAATATGTAAGGATAAATACCTTATAACAACTCCATGGTAATTACTTAGTTATATAATTTTGATTCAACGCGTCAAAATTTCGAGTCATGTGGCAATCAGTCTGTTACACAAAAGTAATACGGAGACTGCAGACTAACATCATAAACAAGTAACTGCTTAACAACCACTTCGAAATTGTTATAAACAAACGTCTCCAGTGCTAAAGAGTGAGCAACATCTGCAGAAGAAAATGAAATTCAAATAATAAAGAAGCAATTATATGTTGTTAAAATATCGAGGATACCAGCAACTTCATAACAAATAAAAAAATTGGCGGGTTGCTAAGAGTTAACTTAGACGTTAAGTAAAGCCATATCACCGCCCTGGAGATACTTAAATTAGTCATAAAATATAACATTAACCGTCTGGGAGTAAAAGCAACGATCTGGAACCTTCTAGTCAGCAAAACCATGTTAGCATTGAATACTCGAACACACTGGGAGATGACCGTCGAAATTTGCTAGAGAGTTCGATGTAGATTATAAAAGAAAAGGCTGGGCATTCCACCTTGAATATAGCTTAGATAGTGTTATTATTTTGTGTAAATTGTTTGCGAAATTAGCCGCTAGATTGGATTTTTAATGCAAATAGAATTCTAGAAAGTGAAGTTAATATTAGTTGTTAAAATTTAATTTAACACGGAAACGGAAAAAATACGACAATCAATCCTTGAGCCAAGTATACCAGGTGGAACTAAGTAGAAAAATGCAAAAATGCGGAGAAAGCCTTCAAGAATTCAAGGTGGCGATTAGACGATTAGTACACCTGTCCTACCCAGACCTGCCGGAGGAAACCAACGATTAATTGGCCACAGAGACATTGAAGTGTAAAGGAATCCAAGGCTTAGTGGCATCAAGAAGAGTAATTAAGCTTTGCTCCGGGCTTTGTAGGTAGAGGCTGTCATGAACATGCCCAAGCCGAGAGTATGAGCAGTTTCCTTCAACCAGGAAGAGTCAGAGTCACCAATTTAATCGCTACTGACTGTGCTGAACAAACTACTGAAACAGTCGCAGAGAACTGAGACCAGAAGACCAAGTTACCGTTGTGGGCGGCCAGGACACATTCAACGCAACAGCCGAGTGAGGTTACCGGAACGATTACCGACCAGGGGTAATCAACAAAACAGGCACATGTCCAGGGACCGTCGGCCAGTCAGCATAAGGAGGCGAATGTTGATTAACCAGCCCCAAAACATCATCCATACGGGGATTTTGCGGCGGTAGCAGCAGTCTAGTGGTCAGGGGCACCATCAATGACCAAGCAATCACCATCACTTTTGATACCGGCGCCGCTGTGTCCATTGTCAGGTCATCGGAAATCCGGCCAGTTAACAACAATATCCAGCTCAGAACAGTCATTGGCGAGTTCATGTCAATATAGGGTGAGGCCGAGGTAGTAATACAGATAAAGGACAACAGAATCCGGCATAGGGCCCTAGTACCGGATAATGAGGACGATTTTATACTGGGTATGGACCAAATCAGTCAGCACGGATTTATGTTGGACTTGAGATATGATGTTTTTCGGTTCCTAAATGAAGAATTTGTATTGACACAGCCCGTCAACCGCCCAGCGACCTCCCTAGAAATTGTAGCAGCATCTTCAGCAAGAATTCTTTTTTGACTAGCATTTCAAAGATTTGACTCATATCTTTATTTTGATTATTATTACACATGGAATTTCTTTAACGATAAAGGCTCAGGCATACCGAGAGAATCGTAGGATCTCATTGTGAAACCAACAGTGCAAATGTAATTAAAACTTTTATTTTTATTATTTCAATAAGGGAACATTTATTTATTTACTTGACCGTATACCTGTAAGATAATTTTTTGGAGAAGAGTACCTACTGTCTATAGGTAACCTTTGGTGCTTAAAAACCATAATCCTCAAGTTCAACCTTCAATACAGTTAAATTAATTTTGTCTATTCATGGGTTTTCTCTCCTCCAAATTTTTTCCTGTAACAGATAAGTATTTAAAAATTGTATATGTAGAACAAAGTGTAGTAAGGCAATTTCGTAAAATTGCCCGGATTACTGGCTGTCTGTACAGAGATTCTTCCTCACAGTTTTTCTGAGAGAAAGAGATGTCTATAAAATGATCAACCAGTATTCCTGTATATAAGTAATGTATTGTATATTGTGTAATACTTATCTGTGTATGGAGACGTTTCAACTCCGAGTCTGGAGTCGTTGTCAATCGTTTAGTGTTGTTTTCGAGGTTTTTTCTCTAAAAAATTTTCGCTTTGATTTTGAATTTATTGTTTGTCAAAAAATTGGACACTGACAATTTGTCGTTTGGCGATCACTTGACTCTGAGGTTACCGTTTTTTTTTGTTCTGTTAGCAGTAAATTCTTCCAGTCCAAATGAAGGTTGGCTGAAGGTGCTCCGATTTCAGTGTTGTTTATCATCATACAGCTGGCTTCTTTAAGTTTTCTCTTTTTTAAATTTTCTTCTTTCAACAAGATCTTTGTTTTATCCCAGTCTATCCTATGGCTGCCAGTGCTCGTTAATACATGATTGGCCAAATTTGATTTGTCCACATGTCTTCTGGAAATGTTATATTGATGTTCTTTTTTCCTTACTTCTAAAGGTCTTGAAGTTTCACCGGTATAAGAATGGCCACAGTCACACAAAACACTGTACACACAATTTTTAGAACTCTGGGTTGCGTTAAACGGTTTGGTATGTGTGAGGATAGAGCGCAAGGTATTATTTGTTTTAAAAACAGTTTTAACGCTGTATTTATTTCCTAACCGCTTAATTTTTTCCGATACACCTGGGATATATGGAATTATGTTCATAATTTGGTTGTCTGTTTGTGTTTGGTTGGTGTTAGTGTGATGGTTATTTGTGCTGGTTTGTTGTTGCGATTTTCTTTCTAACTGATTTATAGTTTTATTTATAAAGTCTTGGGGATATTCGTTTTGAAGTAGATGTTCTTTGATAATATTGACTTCTTTGTTAAAGATTTGGGCGGATGAAGATATGTTTTTTGCTCTATCATATAAGCACCTTTACAACACCTTTCTTTACATTTAAAGGATGGTTGGAGTGAAAATTCAAATATCTATTAGTATTTGTAGGTTTTCGATAAGTACTTGTACTTATTGTGTTGTTTGTTCTATCTATAAGTACATCAAGATAAGCAAGTTTATGCAAATTTTCCATCTCCATTGTAAATTTTATTGTGGGTTCTTGACTATTGATGTAATCTAGGAATGAGTGCAGTTCTTCAGCACCATACTCCTAAACCACAAAAATGTCATCAACGTATCTCCACCACACTTTTGGTTTATTTTTATATTTGCCTATGAATCTTTCTTCAAAATATGTCATGAATATATTACTGATTATAGGAGATAAAGAAGAACCCATGGCCATACCAAATTTTTGTTTATAGAAATCTCCTTCAAATTGAAAATATGTAGTGTTTAAGCAAAGTTCGGTTAGTTCCATAATTGTGTCAATGTTTAGTTTTGTTTTGATGTGTAAGGTAATATCTTGTTGTAATTTATTTTATATAATTTGTAATGATTTATCAACAGGTACATTTGTAAAAAGACTAACTATGTCGAAACTTACTAGTATATCATTTCTGTTGATAATAATGCTTTTTAATTTTGTTAAAAAATCATTAGTGTTTTTTAAATTGTTTGGATTATTTTCGTAAGGTTTAATTATATTTAGTAAAAATTTTGATATGTTTTGTAATGGTGAATTTATTGAACTTACAATGGGTCTCATTGGTATTGTGTCTTTATGTATTTTTGGAACGCCATATAAATGTGGAGGTTTACTATAGTGTGGTGTTAAGTGTTTTCGTTCTAATGGAGTGAATTCTTCTTTGTGTTTTGTTATAATGTCTCTAGCGGCTTTTTCTATATTTTGCGTAGGATCTTTTTTGAGCTTAGAATATGAACCTGTGTTAGTAAGGTCCATCTTTTTGGTGTTGTAATAATTTTTATCAAGTATAACCGTAGCGTTACCTTTATCGGCAGGTAGAATTTTAATTGTGTTGTCTTTTTTAAGTTTTTCTACGGCATATTTCACTGTAGGAGTAAGATTGTATTTCATTTTGTGTTGCTTCTCTAGAAGTAATTTATTTCTTATTCGGTATTCACTGGACACTTCTGGAGGCAGTTTTTCAATCGCAACTATTGAAGACACAGCCCAAAAACTGCCTCCAGAAGTGTCCAGTGAATACCGAATAAGAAATAAATTACTTCTAGAGAAGCAACACAAAATGAAATACAATCTTACTCCTACAGTGAAATATGCCGTAGAAAAACTTAAAAAAGACAACACAATTAAAATTCTACCTGCCGATAAAGGTAACGCTACGGTTATACTTGATAAAAATTATTACAACACCAAAAAGATGGACCTTACTAACACAGGTTCATATTCTAAGCTCAAAAAAGATCCTACGCAAAATATAGAAAAAGCCGCTAGAGACATTATAACAAAACACAAAGAAGAATTCACTCCATTAGAACGAAAACACTTAACACCACACTATAGTAAACCTCCACATTTATATGGCGTTCCAAAAATACATAAAGACAGAATACCAATGAGACCCATTGTAAGTTCAATAAATTCACCATTACAAAACATATCAAAATTTTTACTAAATATAATTAAACCTTACGAAAATAATCCAAACAATTTAAAAAACACTAATGATTTTTTAACAAAATTAAAAAGCATTATTATCAACAGAAATGATATACTAGTAAGTTTCGACATAGTTAGTCTTTTTACAAATGTACCTGTTGATAAATCATTACAAATTATAAAAAATAAATTACAACAAGATATTACCTTACACAACAAAACAAAACTAAACATTGACACAATTATGGAACTAACCGAACTTTGCTTAAACACTACATATTGTTACGAAATTTACCCAAAGCCGACCCTGTGTTATTTCAGCACGACAACAAACGTTTCAAGATAAAAAAATACGATTCTCGAAAAGGCTCGGCAGCGGAAGGAACGATGTTGATTTCTACTGGAGAATTCTACGCTGGTGATATAAAAGAAGAACGCCACGGTCGCCAGGCAGTTATACCGCGACGACTAGCTTATATGAAAATGTATTGTGAATCAGCTGTTTTAAATGTAAATAAAGTTCTAGAAAAGTGAAAGTAAATATTAGTTGTTATAATTTTTAAATTGAACCCACGAAGTATATAACATTTGGTGTTAGAAGTGAAGGATTAAATGCAGTTAACATCCTAAATTGATTTATGGAAACTCGTAGTATGGAAAAGATAGACGAAAAAATTGCACAGATTCTAGAAAAACGTGACAAGAAGGAGAAACAACATCAAGAAGAAATTCAACAAAGGTTAGTGAAATCTTTTGATGACAAACTTAAAGTTGAGTTAGGAAATCTTGTCACTAATATCGATGAAAAACGTAAAATAGAATTAGAAAATCTTGTTTCTACAATGAAAAGCGAACAACAAAATCTTGTCTCTGCCATGGAAGAAAAACAACAAAATTTAATGGAAGGATTATTCTCGAAATTTGTAGAAAAACAAGATCAGACTGAATTAAAACGACAAAATGAATTTAAAATAACTGAAGAAAAAAGACAAATGCAATTTGAACAACTAATGCAAATAGTAAGACAAGTTAATGAAACAGTTAATGAAAGAATGCAAATAGTTGAGTCTGATATAAAAGAGATAAATGATGACATTAAGACCATAAAAAATACCGTAGACACTCTTGAAACAAAAGTAGATGACCTCGATTCCATCCAAAGCCAGGTAAAAGTTGAAATCAGTTCAATTCAAACCACAGTTCAAGACCAAATCAGTGCCATCCAAGACAAGGTAGAAACAGAAATTAAAAAAATGCAACAGGACTTACAGCGAGGAAAATACCAGAACACCGTGAGTACCAGAGGTTCCATTAGTAAACCACCCACATTTGATGGCAGTTCATCTTGGCCTATGTATAAACGGCAATTTGAGGCTGTGGCTACAGCTAATGGATGGGATAATCAAGAAAAATCTACTTCTCTGGTAATTTCGTTAAGAGGTCCGGCCCTAGAACTCCTCCAGAGCATTCCAGTCGATGAACAAGGCAATTTCGACAAGATCATCGCTATCCTAGACAAACGTTACGACAATCAATCCTTGAGCCAGGTATACCAAGTCCAACTGAGTGGAAAAACCCAAAAATCCGGTGAAAGCCTCCAAGAATTCGAAGCAGAAATTAGACGGTTAGTTCACTTGTCCTACCCAGACCTGCCAGAGGAAACGAAAGACCAGTTGGCCACACAGAGTTTCATAAACGGCATCAGAGATGTGGAAGTACAAAGAAATTTAAGACTGAGTGGCGTCAAGAAAAGTAGTGAAGCTCTACTTCGGGCTTTGGAAGTAGAGGCCGTCATGAACATGTCCAAGCCGAGGGTCCGAGCAGTTTCCTTCAACCAGGAAGAGTCAGAGTCACAATTTCAAGCGCTGCTGGCTGGTCTGAACAAATTATTAGACCGGTCAAAAAGAACTGGCACCAGAGGGGCATGTTACGGCTGCGGACGGACAGGGCACTTCCAACGTAATTGTCGAGTGAGGCCACCTGAACGATCACCGACCAGGGGTAACCAACAGAACAGCCACATGTCCAGGGACCGTCAGTCAGTCAGCATAGGGGGGCGAATGCTGACTGTCCCTCCACCAGCCCCCAAAACGTTATCCATCCGGGGATTTTGCCGAGATAGCGGCAGCCTAGTCATCAGAGGCACCATCAACGGGCGAGCAGTTACCATCACCATCGACACCGGCGCCGCTGTGTCCATTGCCAAGTCCAGGGTTTTGAGAGCATCAGAAATTCGGCCAGTTACCAATAACATCCAGCTCAGAACAGTCACCGGCGAGTCCATGTCAATACAGGGTGAGGCATATGTCGTGCTACAGATAGGGGACAACATGATCCGACATAGGGTCCTGGTAGCGAATATTTAGGACGATTTTATACTGGGAATGGACCTAATTAGCCAGCATGGATTTATGTTCGACCCGAGATATGATGTTCTTCGGTTCCTAAATGAGGAATTTGTATTGACACGGCCCGACAACACGTCAGTCACCCCCATAAAAATTGTGGCAAAGTCTTCAGCTAGAATTCCCGGTCGAACAGAACAGATTATTCATGGGCAGCTAGACAGCAATCCTGGGAGCTGCGTTGGAATCGTGGAGCCCGTACACTCAGCTCATGACTACTTGGTTGGTCGGGCTATAGTTAAAACCGGACGAGATATACCAATCAGAGTCCTGAATTTGTCCAACAACGACATCAGAATTACCAATGGTCAAGAGATAGCTTGTTTCGAGCCAGTAGAGACCATCATCAATTGCGAAGAAGAGTACCAGACGTCGGTGAAGGAGACAGGGCCTGATAGAGAGTTCCTACAACAGTTTGCTGACCACTTAACACACTTGACATCAGAGAACCAGAAAAAAGCCAAGCAATTTATCACAAAACACTGCCAAATTTTTAACAGTAAAAATGTAATCACCGGTCGCACCAACATCATCCAGCATCGAATAGATACCGGAAAGGCTCAGCCCATCAGAATACCACCTAGACGACTACCATTGGGACAACAACAGGCAGTCGAGGAAAGATCGAGTCCATGTTACAAAATGGAGTTATTGAGCCATCCATCAGTCCATGGTCTGCTCCCGTCGTGCTAGTTAAAAAGAAGGATGGAACCACCCGATTTTGCGTGGATTACAGAAAGCTCAATGACGTCACGAAGAAAGACAGCTATCCACTACCCCGTATCGATGACACTTTGACCACACTAGCAGGTTCCCGTTGGTTCTCCACACTAGACCTAAAAAGTGGATATTGGCAGGTTGGTCTGCACGCAAACGACAGAGAGAAGACAGCGTTCTCCACCAGTAAAGGGCTGTTTCAGTTCACGGTCATGCCCTTTGGGTTATGTAATGCACCCGCTACATTTGAGAGGCTAATGGAGTATGTACTGAGCGGGTTAACATGGATGACGTGCTTAGTATACCTCGACGACATTCTAGTCATGGGCCAGACATTCGACGACCATCTGAAGAACCTGGGCGAAGTATTCTCCAGAATTAATAACGCCAACCTGAGACTCAATCCGAAGAAGTGTTCCTTGTTTCAAAAAGAAGTAGAGTTTTTGGGCCACGTAGTGTCCGAGTCAGGAATCCGCACCAACGAAGACAAGATAGAAGCCATCCGCGATTGGCCAGTTCCAAGAGACAAACATGAACTCCGAAGCTTCTTGGGCCTATGTTCATACTACCGGCGTTTTGTTGAGGGATTTGCCACCATCGCCGCCCCTCTACATCTGCAGACCACTGATAAAGAGACCTTCCATTGGAATCAGGATTGCGAAACATCATTCAGGCGACTTAAGGCAGCACTATGTTCCAGCCCAATCCTAGCCTTTCCTACACAGTCCGGCAAGTTCATCTTAGACACCGACGCCAGCAACACAGGTTTGGGGGCCGTCCTATCCCAGGTGCAAGATGGTGAAGAGAGGGTGATCGAGTACTACAGCCGTGGATTCTCGAAGCCAGAAAGAAATTATTGCGTCACCAGAAAAGAACTTCTTGCAATAATAAGGGCTGTGGACCATTTCCATAAATACCTGTATGGTCGCCATTTCTTAATCCGAACAGATCATGCCGCACTCAAATGGCTGCTGGACATGAAGACACCGGAAGGACAACTGGCCAGATGGATGAAGAAATTACAGCAATACGACTTCAAGGTGGAACACCGTGCCGGCCGGTTGCACAATAATGCCGATGCCCTATCCAGAAGACCCTGTAGAGCGGAATGCAAGCATTGTCTGAAGACGGAACAGCGAGAGGGTATCTCCATCAGGCAGATTCGAGTGCAGGCCAATGAAGACTGGACAACGGAACAGTGCATTCAGGCCCAAATGGCTAATCCAGACATCGAACCAATCTTGTCACTCAAAATGAGAGGGGCACCCAGGCCAGGATGGGACGAGGTAGCTAGATACTCCGGCGTGCTGAAATCGTTATGGGCTCAGTGGGACTCTCTACGAGTAGACAATGGAATGCTCAAGCGAGTTTGGGAAAGCGCTGATGGACGAGAAACCAAGTCCCAACTGGTAGTTCCGAAGAAAAAGGTACCAGCCATCCTGACCGAAGTACATGATGGAATTACCGGAGGCCACCTGGGCATGAATAAAACCCTAGACAAAGTTCGCCAGCGGTACTACTGGGTGAATTACTTTGAAGACGTCAGAGCTTGGTGCCGCAAATGTGCCACCTGTGCCGCCAGTAAGGGCCCGAAGACCCGGACCAAGGGCAGAATGCAGCAGTACAATGTGGGCGTCCCATTTGAGAGAATCGCCATCGATGTCGCCGGTCCGTTTCCCGAGTCTGAGAGGGGGAACAAATACATTCTGGTCGCAATGGATTACTTCAGCAAATGGCCTGAGGCATATGCGGTACCCAACCAAGAGGCAACCACGGTAGCGACGGTGCTAGTAGAACAACTATTCAGCCGGTTTGGCGTCCCGATGGAATTACATTCAGACCAGGGGCGTAACTTCGAATCGAATGTATTCCAGAAGGTCTGCACGATGTTGGGGATGAGGAAAACGAGAACAACACCATTACACCCACAGTCAGACGGAATGGTGGAAAGATTCAACCGGACCTTGGAACAACACCTATCCAAGGTCGTCAGCAATAACCAGCGTGATTGGGATGAGCATATTCCCCTATTCCTGTTGTCATATCGCTCTGCTGTACATAATAGTACAGGCCTGACCCCAGCCAGGGTCTTATTCGGAAAGGAGCTGCGATTACCATGCGACTTGGCATTTGGCTCCCCCGAAGAACCTCCCCAAGACATCGACGATTATGCCGACCAGCTCCGACATAACATGCTGGCAATACACGAATTAGCCCGAACGCAGATGTTGGCCACCAGTGACCGGATGAAGACGCGATACGACCTCAAGGCCAATTCAGCCGGGTTCCAGGAGAGGGACAAAGTCTGGCTGTACAACCCCCAACGGAGCAAGGGTAAATCCCCAAAGCTTACACCCGCCTGGGATGGTCCATACGAAGTGGTCAAGAGGCTGAATGATGTCGTCTACCGGATCCGTCGAAACGCCAAGGCTAAATTGAAGGTGGTTCACTTAGATCGACTCGCTCCTTACCATGGAGGGGATGTTTCTGATCGGGACGATCAGAATTAAAGGGAGGGCAGTGTTACGAAATTTACCCAAAGCCGACCCTGTGTTATTTCAGCACGACAACAAACGCTTCAAGATAAAAAAATACGATTCTCGAAAAGGCTCGGCAGCGGAAGGAACGATGTTGATTTCTACTGGAGAATTCTACGCTGGTGATATAAAAGAAGAACGCCACGGTCGCCAGGCAGTTATACCGCGACGACTAGCTTATATGAAAATGTATTGTGAATCAGCTGTTTTAAATGTAAATAAAGTTCTAGAAAAGTGAAAGTAAATATTAGTTGTTATAATTTTTAAATTGAACCCACGAAGTATATAACAATATTTTCAATTTGAAGGAGATTTCTATAAACAAAAATTTGGTATGGCCATGGGTTCTTCTTTATCTCCTATAATCAGTAATATATTCATGACATATTTTGAAGAAAGATTCATAGGCAAATATAAAAATAAACCAAAAGTGTGGTGGAGATACGTTGATGACATTTTTGTGGTTTGGGAGTATGGTGCTGAAGAACTGCACTCATTCCTAGATTACATCAATAGCCAAGAACCCACAATAAAATTTACAATGGAGATGGAAAATTCGCATAAACTTGCTTATCTTGATGTACTTATAGATAGAACAAACAACACAATAAGTACAAGTACTTATCGAAAACCTACAAATACTAATAGATATTTGAATTTTCACTCCAACCATCCTTTAAATGTAAAGAAAGGTGTTGTAAAGGTGCTTATATGATAGAGCAAAAAACATATCTTCATTCACCCAAATCTTTAACAAAGAAGTCAATATTATCAAAGAACATCTACTTCAAAACGAATATCCCCAAGACTTTATAAATAAAACTATAAATCAGTTAGAAAGAAAATCGCAACAACAAACCAGCACAAATAACCATCACACTAATACCAACCAAACACAAACAGACAACCAAATTATTAACATAATTCCATATATCCCAGGTGTATCGGAAAAAATTAAGCGGTTAGGAAATAAATACAGCGTTAAAACTGTTTTTAAAACAAATAATACCTTGCGCTCTATCCTCACACATACCAAACCGTTTAACGCAACCCAGAGTTCTAAAAATTGTGTGTACAGTGTTTTGTGTGACTGTGGCCATTCTTATACCGGTGAAACTTCAAGACCTTTAGAAGTAAGGAAAAAAGAACATCAATATAACTTTTCCAGAAGACATGTGGACAAATCAAATTTGGCCAATCATGTATTAACGAGCACCGGCAGCCATAGGATAGACTGGGATAAAACAAAGATCTTGTTGAAAGAAGAAAATTTAAATAAGAGAAAACTTAAAGAAGCCAGCTGTATGATGATAAACAACACTGAAATCGGAGCACCTTCAGCCAACCTTCATTTGGACTGGAAGAATTTACTGCTAACAGAACAAAAAAACGGTAACCTCAGAGTCAAGTGATCGCCAAACGACAAATTGTCAGTGTCAAATTTTTTGACAAACAATAAATTCAAAATCAAAGCGAAAATTTTTTAGAAAAGAAAAAAACCTCGAAAACAACACTAAACGATTTACAACGACTCCAGACTCGGAGTTGAAACGTCTCCATACACAGATAAGTATTACACAATATACAATACATTACTTATATACAGGAATACTGGTTGATCATTTTATAGACATCTCTTTCTCTCAGAAAAACTGTGAGGAAGAATCTCTGTACAGACAGCCAGTAATCCGGGCAATTTTACGAAATTGCCTTACTACACTTTGTTTTACATATACAATTTTTAAATACTTATCTGTTACAGGAAAAAATTTGGAGGAGAGAAAACCCATGAATAGACAAAATAATTCAAGACCTCCTCAACAATCTTTTCGAAATTACAGTTAAATTAAATTAAAAGGGAATTAAAGCAAGTTACAAGTGATGACGCCAGTAACTAGAAATCTAGTAATAAATGTACAAGGTAAACCTATATCAGAGAAGAAATCAGATATAGCATTGTCTAACCTCTTCTAGAATTTCACGATTTTGCCTTAAGGTGGGAGTTTTTTTTATTTGATTATTTGGCGTCCTGCTTTTCTTCCATCTTGAGACTATTTCTACAGTTTGTGGATCACATCCAAAAGAAAATTATCTGATGAACAGACACTACTCCTGTCTTAAGACATCCCTATCTATGCAAAACTTTATAGTCACTATAATACTATCATTAAAGAATTCCAACGAGGCAAAATTCTAAGTGTGAACAATGTAATTGAAATCTAAATTTTAATTAACAGTTAAAGTTAAATCACATTAATAGTTTATGTTCTATTGATTATTTTGTGCATATTATACGTCATATACAAGAGTTGACTTGATATGCATTTTTTAATTATTTGTGAACTAATAAGATTTTTATTGAAGCAAAACCTTTATAACGAAAGCCCACACTTTTAAATGTGAAAATAGATAAGTATGGTAATCCAAAACTTGATGTTTGTATACTCATACGACTTAGTTTTTTCTCTATAAAAAACAGGAACTAGGTAATATATTAAGAATATATTCGTTTATCAAACATTATATAATGCATGAACACAATTTGCGTTTCGTTGTGATAAACAGTCCAATTTGCTGTTTGCTATAATAAGATAATTAAAGCAATGCTTTACGAAGATCTGGATAAAAATCTGATAATGTATGTACAACGAAATAATCTTGGCAAATTGTCAGATAATATCTTTTAAAACGCATTGTTTTAAAATTATACAAAATATCAATTTTATTTTTCAAATTTATTTTCCTAATAACCTTTCAATGAGGCCCAATTTAATATTTATTTTTTCTAAATGTTATGCAGAGTTGTTTCGGAGATAAAGAAGATAATAGGTTAAATTTTAAAATATTAAATCTTTTAAACAAATTATTTGAAAAACACAAGTAAAATATATTTGTATTTTTTTTATGAGGATCCCTTTCATTTGAAATAACACAGATGGCCCTCAAAATTAATATTAGAATTTTTATGTGAACTTCGAGTGAGACCCTATAATCTTTTTTTTATTCTTGGTGACAAAGGGCGAATGGGTCGGTTTAAGTATATTATCGTTAACATCTTTCAAATAAGTTATTCTAAAAATATGAAATATATATATATATATATATATATATATATATATATATATATATGTTTGTTAAATTTTATAATTTGCCCCTCAAAATGTATACTAGGTCTTTCAATTTATTTTTCCTACAAAGTTTAATAGAGGCCCTATATTCCTAATTTTCAAAATTTTAACTCAATAGCTTGGGAGATAAACGGGAAAATTTGATAATTACCAGGTACTTAATTTTGAAAAGGATTATTTAACTTTATTATAGGTAAAACGATACCTCTTTAGATTAACTAAAGACTTTAATTATATTACTTCTGGAATATAAATACAACATCTTCAAGAAATACCCAGTTAGTTTAGTTTCTTGAAAAGACATTAGGCGAAACGCGTCGGACAGTTTTAAAAAAACGTGGAAATTGCATTTGTAGCATCAGTTAAATATTTGGTGGAGGTGCTGATTTTAAATTTGGAAATGTTTCTGTACGGAACTTGGGGTATAATAAATCGACAAGAAATTAGATTAAATAAATGTCAGTTAATCAACTTCAAGGTGAAGATTCGCAATTAGTCTGTATATACAGTGTGTCTGCATAAATCAAACGATTTTTTTCATGAATAATATTAAGAGAAAATATTATTCCTCATAAACAAATTTGCATGGTATAAAAACGTATACTGTAATCATTAAATGTCTAGTTTTTCACTGTACACTAGGTTTGTCACAATTTTGCTTAAAAGTGAAGAATCTTTATTTTTATATCTATATATTATATGTCTAACATTGTTATCAAATAGAAGTAATTAGAATTAAAAACTGCATCTAATTATACAATTGCACTAAAAATATAATATGAATATAATATAAATATACCAATTTTGTTTACAGTTATTTTTTTAAAATAGCTCAAATTGTACTCAACCAAAATTTATTAAAATTGAAAACTGCATCCAATTATGCTATATCCCTAAAAATTGCAATAATAAATTGAAAGTTCATTGCATCATAAATAGGTTTCAGCAAAATATATTCTATCTGATAAGAAAAAACTAATTCGCAATTTTATTAAAAAATATACTAGAAAATAAACACAGTAATTATTTTTCTTACCTTCTCTCCGCTGTCAGATGGTAGGTAGAAAGTCAATACTGTTAAAAAGGAGATCCCCATACATGGAATTATAATGTTTACTGTGTAGAAAAGGGTTTTTCTTCTCATAGTGATATTAAAAGTTATATCCAGATATGGCTCATCACAGCATGTGTAAAATTTTTCGTTCCTGAAACAAAGATATGTATGTACGTAAAGTATAAAATATATAGTAGGATATGTTTGCAGTTTCATTATATACTCATTTACAAAGAAATTACAACACTCACAAGGAGATGTTTAAATATTGTTTTGGTAAAGCATAGATGCTCTAGATATTTGTTAAATTTGGTAAACGTTTATGAATGTTTAATCCTGCAAACTTTTTATTTATCAATTATCAATTAATATTGTAGTCGTTTTTTACATTTTTTTAAATTTACGCTAGCTAAGTGAATGTGAAAGAGGTCGAATTGTTGGTTTACGGGAGGCGGATTTTTCATTTCGACAAATCTCTAACCCCACCAACAGAAATCCAACTATTGATACGAGATGCTGTTAAGCGGGGTTTGATAATACCCAAAATAGGAGAAAAGTAGAGACAGGACGTCGAAGGGGCATAACTGAAGTTCAAGATCGATGTCTAAGACTTATGGCCTTTAGAGACCGAGTTTCAATAACTTGGAATATAGCTGATCAGTAGTTAGGAGAATAAGATAAGAGATAAGATTTGGATTGCAGCATTATCGACCCCATCTTTAGCTATCTCTGATCGCAGAGCATCGATTACAACAACTAAAGTAGTGTAGAGAACGACAACATTGGAATGTTGAATGGCATCAGGTCATCTTCTCTGATGAATCTCGATTGTGCTTGGGTGGACATGAAGGCCGAAGAGAGTTAGACAACGTCGAGGAGAAAGACGTCAATCTCAATTTGATGTTGAATGACATGTACATCGAACAGTAGGCGTTATGTGTGGTATGAGGTGCTATTACACATAGAAGTAGGTCACTGTTAGTGCTTGTTCGCGGCAACATGACAGCGCAAAGTTATCTTCAGGAAGTAGTGGAGCCGTATGTACTCCTTTATTAAACCTCTTTATTCAGTCAACAATTACAAGTTTAAAAGTCATTTCATCTTAGTCATTTCCCCGGCTGTTAGGGTTACAAGTTTATTTGGGCACCCAGTACAACTGGGGCAAAGGGTTACCTAACTAGATCTTAATTAATCTAATATTAAATATAGGGACATTTGTAAAGTAAATAAATATATTAAAACCATTTACAGTCATTAAAAAAACCATAGCCTAGGTACAATAAATAACAAATCAACAATTACATTCTAATTAATGAGATATTGACAAACCACACTGTGTAGGAAAAATTGATTTAAACGGATAATACACAAACAGATATATAAAACTACCTAACGGAATAATCAATAAATTATCGCCAAACTGCACTATTAAAGAAAGAGTGGGTATATAAGGAACCGACAATGATGCTGTTAATAAGACGTTTAGGCGGCTGATGTTTAGTGCTTCTACGCACTATTTACGCACCACAATCCACGCGTACCAATAATAAGAGGTAAAACAGATATTTCTGCAGAGTTTGGTGTTAACTGTTCTGTTTGTAGGAAATCCGGGTTTTGATAGTATTCTCTTTTGTTATTGTACCCGGTGGCAAGGGCTCTTGGGCCTTCCCAATGTACGCCGATATCACTACTGTTTTCAGTCCTTTTGTCATGACAAGATCGGGTATTTTTAGGATGCCATTACTAGAAACAATTCTTGGCTTCTTTATCGGCTCATGGATCCCATAGTTCAACAAGATAATGCTCAGCCTCATGTTGTTCGAATTAGTTTAAACTTTTTTGCAGAGACCCTTGTGAACCGGTTGGCATTTTTTATTGAAATTTTATCATTTACTCCTTATTATAGCATCTATGTTTTACCAAAGCCATAATAAATTTAAACATCCCATTCTGGGCGTTGCGATTTCTTTATCAGAATAGGCGGAATATTAAAACTCCGAATCTCATTTTATTGAATACAACATTTAGATAAAATTGATACTGTATAGGAATTTTAAAGTAAAATTGCAATTATGATGATAGATATTAACTTTTTATTAATATCTATCATCATTATAAATATCATTATCAATATTACCTACAAATAGTGTTAAAGAAAGGGAAATTTTCGTTTTTTGAAAGAGTCATTTATTAGACTACATCAAGAGATATATATCTCCTTCAAAGCAGTTACGAATAGATATTATACACTTTTTCAAGCGCTTCTCGTAATTCGTAAACACTTTGAGAACACCTTCTACCGTCTGTGGAATAGCATTCAACTCCCTTTTTTTTAAATAATAGAAAAGCCAACAGGCGAAGGAGTTTATAGCGTAAGAGTTATTTATGCCAAACATGCACCTATAAGCGTTTCTTTGTGAATTGTTTTACGCAGATATGGGAAACACTCCTCATTATCGTTTGGCCTTGCAATTCACATCGAAGGACGCAGTCATGGAATGGTTGTCCTTGTGTTTGTTTCAAACAAAAATCACTAGTTCAGCATCGTTGCTGTAGACTGTATTTTAGTGGGTTTTGTATGGGTTTTAAATTGAACATTCTTGAACAAAATTGTCCAGGTGTCATACTTGGGATACCCTAAATTTCATGAAGCTGGCTTATATATTAAAGTGATTGTGGGGTCATGGTGTGTATGTTCTGCCTAGGACAGAAGATTTCGTAGGTTATCTGAAACCTATCAAAACAATTATGATACCATTTTTTTGAGACTTTACAATTCATATTCATTCTACTCTGGAACCTTTATCAGTTGAGATTTGGGGTCTCTTTGAGCTAGTTTGCTATAATACTCGTAGATGATGATATTCATATCTGTTTAAAATAATTTATTATTCGAGAATTCAATCAGTTGAGGGAAGCGGAACTGATGACTGTAGGTAGTAGTAGGTAGGAAGTTAGTAACTATTTTTATTATCAGTTTATAAGTACTGAAGTACACCACACACTAAGTTGGCGACAACTATCGTGAGACCTTACAAACGCAGGCGATATTTCAAACCACGTCATTCTGTGTAATATCCTACTTGAGTTGTTCTATACAGTGTGGAACAGCCAAATGGAATAAACTCAATAACGAATAAAGGAAGGCGTGTTGGGAAAAATGCTTGGACAAGTCGATTTGTAATATTAAATGCGCATTTTGTCAACAAAACACATATATAGAGTGTGTCATGTGACAGTGGCCAATACCAACTTTCTTATTTTAAATGTATATTATATAATTTTTAGATTTTCCAGAAAATTCTTGACAAAATTCGTGTACTATGACTTGCACCTCTCTTCAAGAGTTTCGGAAATATTAAGTGTTTTCAGATTTATTACAAATATTAAAAAAAGAAAATTATTTTATTTCACAAATTCGCTTACATTACACTGAAAACCTAATAAGTAATAAATGATTATTTCTTAGTAATATTAAAAAGTAAAAACCATTAATTACAATGTAGGAAATGTTCAAAATGTTCGCCGCTAACGTCTTTACAACATGCTAATCTAATCGACTAATCGCAAGCGTGATTCCACTTTTAGGTCATCTAAGTTGACGGGTTTAGTTTTGTATACATTACTTTTGACATATCCTCACAAAAAGTAGTCCGATGGCGTCAAGTGAGGAGATCGTGCTGGCCATTCTATCGATCCGCGCATCCCAATCCACCGATTTGGAAAATTTTGGTTCAGCTACTGCCGGACATTGATTTCGCAATGGGGCGGTGGTCCATCATGCTGAAACCATATTGTACTGGCAGGAACTTGTGGGTTTACTCGATCAGGGTATAAGTTTGTCAAAGTTGGCACAACATTATTTTGGAGCAGGTTTTCAGGATATTGCGTATGTTTCTCTGTCATCCAGTCAGGATTCTTACTAGACCAATAGGGGCAATTTTGACGATTAACATGACCGTGAAGTGTAAATGTGCTCTCATTAGAAAACAAAACTTCTTCTAATTGGATCACATTGTTATGTAACCTTACCATCATTTGTTCACAGAAATACGTCCTCCTATCGAAATCGTCTTCCATGAGCTCTTGAGACAGCATCATTTAATAGGGATGCATTTTACTTTCCTTTATAAAAAACTCGAAAAATTGATGTGTGGCTAACGTGAGGCTGCCTTTCGACCAGAATTATGTGGGTTTTCTTGAAACTCAGGCATAATACCCAATTTCGTGTTATCACTTAGAGCATTGGCATCTATTTTTTTTATCTGTTTTAAATGACCAAGCTCGCGAAATTGCTTTTCTATTTTGCAAATTGTTCCTTGGGATACAGGCGGCATATTTGAAAAATTTTCGTGAAATAAGCAGGAAACTTCCATTTGTGTCCGTGTGTTATTTCCATAACCATTCATTTTGTAGAATGGTTATTTTATGCATTTCTGTTAAATGAACCAGTTTTCTGGTATTATTACGTATAGTTAACGAAATTTAAACTACAATAGCGCTGACACGTATCACGACTGTCATTCAGGCAGACAATAAGATGCTAGGCTAAGATTTTTGACGAAAATAAATAAAACTGTTTTTTTTTCAAGTCAGTAGAAAGGTACACAGAAATGGTTTATGCTTACTCTCTGAATATTAAGAGTTAAATGGGCATTACATATTAAGAGCAATGTTGTGAATTTGTGAAATAAAATAATTCTCTTTTTTAATGTTAATTTTTGTAATAAATCTGAAAACAGTTAATATTTCCGAAACAGGAGAAGATAGGTGTAGGATATTGTACATAAATTATGTCTAGAATTTTCTGGAGAATCTAAAAAATAAATAATATACAGGTGCTTGCATTTAAAATAATAACGTTGATATTGGCCACTGTCAAATGACACACCCTATATTCATTTTTTTAGAAAATTCAAAATACATTTAAAAATACAAATCGATGTGTCCAAGCATTTTTCCCAACAGGCCCTCCTTTATTCCTTATCGAAAGTATTCCATTTGACTGTTCACACTGTATATTTGATTTTGTTAGTAGAACTACTTTTCAGCAAACATTATTCGCTGCAACTTCACTCTCATTACTATCCCGAATAATTAAGTTGGGGCATTAATACTGTGCCAATAAAAGTGATACTCATAGTTAGCTATAGAAAAATGAAATGTTTTCTGTATGGTGTGAGGTGCAATACATAAAGGATTACTTTATTTTGTGTAAAATTTTTGCCGGCTCTAGAAACTTGTGTTGTTGAGGGCGGTATTTTTTACTACTCTGGTAATGATGACAGACCGCAGAAATTGAGTAGGAATGATAATCTCGAAGAAATTGTCAAAATCAGTTGTGGACTTCGTTGTCTACACCGATTGCACCGCCATGATAAAAGTTAAAGCTAGACCGGTGAACATTAATATAATC
The DNA here is from genome assembly GCA_034190945.1 of Octodonta nipae. Lineage (NCBI taxonomy): Eukaryota > Metazoa > Arthropoda > Insecta > Coleoptera > Chrysomelidae > Octodonta > Octodonta nipae. The sequence continues at coordinate 45,656,533 of CM067218.1, read as the reverse complement.
CAGGTGTATGGACCAACAACGGATGCAGCAGATCAAGATGTAGAACAGTTTTATAATGATGTAAGGGATCTACTGATTAACAAAGAAACACGAGGTAAATATAATTATGGACGACCTAAATGCTAAACTGGGGAAAGGTAGATACGAAAATATCATTGGTCTCTTTGGTCTGGGTACAAGAAATGAAGGGGGCGAACGTCTGCTGCAATTCTACGAGGAAGCAAGCTTGGTAGTGACTAATACATGGTTCCAGCATCATTTTGGCCGCCTGTATACCTGGAAATCACGGAGAGACCAAACAGAAAGCGTAATCCTCAACCAGATAGACTACATCCTCATAAACTCCAGATTTATTTCTTCTATAAAAGCGGCGCGCACATATCCCGGCGCTGATGTACATAGCGATCATATACTACTGATGGCTGAACTGAGAATATGCTCTCGAAACATAAAAGGCAACACCAAGACGCCAACTGGCACTGGATAAATTCATTCAACCGTCAAAAACGATCTAACTAACCAATTGAATTCGCAGATACAGACATTGTCTCCCAAAATCCAAGGGCACAATCATGGGAAAGAATAGGAAATGTCCTAAAAACCACATCACAGACTGTTCTAGGATACAGATCTAACAACAAAAAGCAAAAATGGATAAAAAATCAAATTCTACTACTCATGGATGAACGTAGAAAAGCCAAAAATAACAAAGACAAATACAGAAACCTGCAAAGACAGATAAGGTCGAAAATCAGGATTGCAAAAAACCAATGGCTCAACAAAGAGTGCAATGAAATAGAACAACTACAACACAATGATTTTAACCTCCATAAAAAACCCAAAGAAACTGCTGGGGTGCACAAAAAACGGGGCTTAGGTATAACAACCAATGAGGATAACCAGATAGTTCTCACCGATGACGAAAAACACAAAATATGGGAGAATTATGTAGAAAAACTTTTTATGACGATAGAACTCACAGTCGAAAGCAATCTAACTGGACCTTCCATTAAGAAAGAAGAGATTGAAAAGGCTATACAAATTACGTAAAATAATAAAGCGGCTGGACCGGATGAGATTCCATCAGAAATACTCAAACTTTTAGACGAGAAAGACATTGCAGTCATTTTCAAGTTGTTTAACCAAATATACGACACTGGTCTCTACCCGGAGCAATGGTTATCTTCGACTCTCATCGCCCTACCAAAAAAGATCAGCGCACAAAAATGCGAGGAACACAGACTCATTAGTCTCATGAGTCATTCTCTAAAAATATTCCTGAGAATAATACACCGGAGACTCGATAAACGGTGTAAGGATGCCATAAGTGCTTCACAGTTTGGATTCAAACAGGGGTTAGGCACCAGAGAAGCGCTAGTAGCGACGCAGGTATTAGTACAGAACTGCTACGACCAGCGAAAAAACGTATGTCTATGGTTTATAGACTACGAAAAAGCTTTCGATAGGGTGCAACACCATAAACTTATGCAGCTTCTCAGGAGACTTGATTTAAACCAGAAAGACATTATGTGTATCGAAAACTTATACTGGCACCAGTCATCCAAGGTTAGATTAGCAAATGGCCTAACCAACAAAATCTGTATCAGTAGAGGACTAAGAAAGGGGTGAATACTCTCGCCGCTCTTGTTTAATATATACTCAGAGGCCATCTTTTAGGACTCGCTAGAGAACAAGGAAATTGGAATTAGAATCAATGGAGTCTGGATAAACAACATACGATACGCTGATGACACAGTCCTGATTGCGAATAACATGGAGGATTTACAACAGTTGGATAATGTAGTAGGAGAATGTGGTCAAAATAAGGGACTTGCCATTAACACAAAAAAGACAAAATTCATGGTTGTTACGAGAGAGTTGGATGAGTTTCGAAACTCCAGCTTAATGTATAAAGGAAAACTTTTAGTACGAGTAGAAATTTAATTACCAGGGAGTATGGATTCATGAGGAATGATCATCGGACAGGGAAATTAAGTGCAGAAGCCCGAGGCGCATTCCTGAAATTTAAAAAAGTCTTCACCTGTAGCGATTTCGACCTTGAGCTTGGAATGAGATTTGTGAAATGTTACGTCTGGTCGGTGCTCCTATACGGTGTCGAGAGTTAGACACTAAAAACAAATGATATAAACAAATTGGAAGCTCTCGAAATGTGGATATACCGCAGAATACTTAAGATACCATGGACGGCCAAAATAAGAACAAGGGCGTGCTCAGACATATTAATAAAGAACCAGAACTCTTAAACACTATAAAAAAAGAAAGACTGCATACCTGGGTCACATCATAATAACCATAAGTATCTACCAGCTTCTCCAGTTAAGTTATCGAGGGCTAGATCGAGGGCAGAAGCGGACTGGGACGGAAGAAAACGTCGTGGCTGTTTACTAGACAAGCCTAATGATCTCAATAAAAACGAAAAAAATAGTTCAACTTTAGTTAAAAGTTGCAGATACGAGAAAAATAGGGAATTATCATGAGAAGTCACGAAGCATTGCGAACTGCAAGGGCAACTTCTCGATTGTAAGATCTATTTAATGACGGGATTCAAACATAATAATTAGTATTGGATTGAATTGTTTTACGAATTGTAAGTTTGAGTTTATAGCAATTAAATTAAGTAAAGTTTGTCGATACCAAATGTAGTACAAAACGAAGTCGCTAAAACTGGGATTAAATTAGTAATAGAATAGAAAACCATGGTTTTAAGAAGTTTTCAAAAGAGTAATTTGAAAAGAAGATTACAAACTTTCGATAATTCTAGAAAATCGTGAACATAAAATATCTCATTTACCACAGGGCATTCAAGAACTTTTAATTTGATCACCGGACGAAAAAGGGCAATTAGAATTACAAAATCATTTAAGTAAGAGCAATAAAATGTAGTCAAAATCTTAGTAGATCATCGACAGGACAGTGAAATTTTGTTCAAAGCCCAAAGAAAAAGCAGCAAAACGGAGAAATAGTTAATAACAATTTGATGAATTATTACAGCAAGTGCAAGTGCAGCAAGCTAAGCAAGTATGAAAACAAACAACTGAACTAAAGAACAAAATCAAACTAATATTGGAATTGAGATTAACAGTATTGTATACCATGTTCAAGATATAAAGGAAATAGCTTTCCTTGAGGCTGTTGCAATACCAAATGTCTGCAATATTGAGCAAAAAATCACATCGTTAATGATTTCTTTAAAAGGCTATTCACTATAAATATACCCGTAGAACCAACGGGGATTATAATGAACTACTTTCGATGTCCTACCAATACATCTTTAATACAAGTTTTTTGGAGAGCCTATACAACAATTGAAATCTGAAATTGTGGTTGGTACATTTAGCTTATCAATGTGCTCACGAATAGTTTAATGAGCAGTTTGCCTCAGAATTTTGTTCATGGCATTCGAGAAGTTCAGAAAGCATTACTCTTTCGTGTCTTAGATATAGCAGCAGTTGGTAATGTGTCCATGTACTTTCTTTGGATTATGGATCCAGAATCAACGAACCAGCTGAAAGTCATGTTTCGGGAAATATGCGAAAATACGACATAGGGTAAGGGGATCAGGTTCACCAGAATAGAAACTCTTGGACACAGTCCGCAAGGAAATGATAGTAGTCCATTGAACAGGCTGATTCAAATCCACTGAAAGATGTTGATTGGGATGACCAGACTAGAGATGAGAGGGGTGTTACGTACCTCAGATAAAAATTGTGGTTCCATACATTATCAAATCCAGAACTACCCCGACAAGAGGAGCACGCCCGGTACCAGAACAATTGCGCACTATCAACACAAGTCACAAGTAATGCAAATTTCCAAACAAACTTCTCGGTTCTAAGGAATGGGTACTTAAAGACAGGTTTCGAATGTAATAATTAGAAGTAGTTTTGAGAATGTGAATGGTTATTATTTTTCGGGTTGCCAATTTGGAGGAATTAAATAAAGTAAACTACGGTTTTAAAATTGCTATTTTATTGAACCCAAGTACAGAACAACTTATTTAATAATGTCTCCTTAAGGTCCACGAGGCACAGATTAAGAATATTTGAATCAAATAAAAGAAGATATAACAAACAATTCGTTAGCAAACGAACACTTCAAGAAAGTACCGCCAAAAAAAAATTATGACAATTTCTCTAAATTGTAAACATAAATACCTGCTGAAATAAAAAAGAAGAGCAACAAAGTGGTTATCGTGAAATTTCGATGAAAGTAAAATCTACTTCGATATTGTTCTTGAATATACTCTGACACATCAGAAATAATCATGGAATACTGGATATTTTTTATATTGGCTATTTAAGGCGACTGTTGTACAAGTTGAGTAGTTTTAAAAAATTGCAGTGTATGATTGAATCGATAGATATAGAAGTGAACAGCTGTAGTATTATTCATTGTGTTTGTAAACACTTAATTTATTATGATAAAAATAAAGACGTTGAAATTGAAAGTGAATATTTGTAAATTTTTGGACTCACAGAATCTATTGGAATTGTTGTAAGAAGTGTGGAATTTATTGAACTTAACATCTTAAATTGCTGTATGCGTACAACTCGAAGTACGGCAGAAATGGACGAGACTACTACACGAAATTATAACTCAGATCCTAAAGACAATTTACAAAAAGGAGAAACAACGTCAAGCGGAAATCCAACAAAGGTTAGTGAAATCTTTTGACGATAAACATGAAATTGAATTACAGAACCTTGTAGCTAATATAGATGAAAAATTTGTTTCTACGATAAAAGTGAACACAAGAATATAAGTGAGGGGTTATTTTCGAAATTTTAAGAAAAACTTGAACAAGCTGAATTAACTCGAACGAGAGGTTCCGGTTTCCGTTGTGTACGGGCAGGACATTTTCAACGCGAATACAGAGTGAGGCTACCTAAACGATCACCAACAAGAGGTAGCCCACAAAACAACCCCACCAACTAGAGATACTCCGATCAGTTAGCATAAGGGGGCGAATGCTGACCACCACCTTCCACCAGCTCCCAGGATTTTGTCGAAATAGCAGCAGCCTAGTCATCAGGGGCACCATTAATGACCAAGCAATCAACATCACTTTTGACACCGGCGCCGCTGTTTCCATTGCCAGGTCCAGAGTTTTGAGGTCATCGAAAATCCGGCCAACTAACCACAACATCCAGCAACAGTCACTGGCGAGTCCATGTCAATACAGGGTGAGGCAGATGTAGTACTACAGATAGGGGACAAGAAAATCTGGTATAGGGTCGTTGTAGCGACTATTGAAGACAATTTTTTTAGAGGGTATGGACCTAATTAGCCAACATGGCCTCGTATTTGACCCGAGATATGACGTTCTCAGTCCGAATGATGAATTTGGGGGAAAACATGGAGTTAGTCCATATTAGAAAATGGAATTATTGAGCAATCCATCAGTCAATAGTCTGCTACCGTTGTTTTAATGAAAAAAAAAGATTGGAACCAACCCTTTTTGCGTTGTTTACAGAAAATCGAACAATGTTACCAAAAAATGCAGCTATATAGTCTCCCGAATCAATGACATACTGACCACACTAGCCAGGTCCCGTTGGTTCTCCACATTAGACCCAAAGAGTGGATATTGCCAGGTTGAAGTACATGAAACAGACAGATAAAAGACAGCGATCTGCACCAGTAACGGGCTGCTTTAGTTCACGGTCAGGCCATGCGACTCATGTATTGCTCCCGCTACATTTGAGATGCTAATGGACTATGTATTGAGCGGTTGATGTGGAACTTACTATACCTCGACCACATTTTGGTCATGGGTCACACATTCGACAACCATATGAAGAACTTTGGCGCAGTATTTTATAGAATTAAGAACGGCCACCTGAAACTTGACCCGAAGAAGTGTTCCATTGTTAAACAAGACGTTTGGGTCACGTCGTTTCTGAGTCAGGAATCCGCACAAACGAAGACAAGATAGATGCCATTCGTGATTGGCAGGTCACGAGAGACAAGCATGAGCTTCGAAATTTTTGAGGTCTCCGTTCGTACTACACGAGATCTATGGAGTGATTTGCCACCATTGCCGCACCTCAACATCAGCACATCACTGAAAACGAGACCTTCTGTTGGAATCAGGATTGGGAAACTTCGTTCCGACGACTGAAGGCGGCACTATGTTCCAGCCCAATCCTGGGGTTTCCTACACAGTCCAAAGTTCATCTTCGACACATCTCTATGGTCGTCATTTTCTAATCAGAACCGATCATGCCTCTCTTAAGTTGCTGTTGGGTATGAAGACAACAGAAGGACAACTGGCCAGGTGGATGGAGAAATTACAGTAATATGATTTCAAGATTAAACACCGTGCCGGCCGTATGTATAATAATGCCGATGCCTTGTAGAGCAGATTGCGGCCAATGTCTGAAAGCAGAACAGCAAGAGGGTATCTTCATCCGACAGATTCGCGTGCTGATGAATGAAGACTGGACAATGGAACAATGTATCCAGGATCAAATGGCTGACCCACATATTGAACCAACCCTGTCACTCAAGAAGAGCGGGGTAGCCAGGCCACGATGGGACAAGTTAGTTAGATACTCGGGCATCCTAAAATCCTTATGGTTCCAATGGGACTTTCTAAGAGTACAGAATGGAATGTTAAAAGAAAATTTGCGATAGCAATGATGACCGAAAAACCAAGTCCCAATTGGTAGTCCCAAAGAAAAAGGTACCTACCGTCCAGACCGAAGAACATAATGCGATTACCGAAGGTCATTTGGGCATGCATAAAACCTTTGATAAAATTCGGGAACGGTACTACTGGGTAAATTACTTCGAAGACGACAGAGCTTGGTGCCGAAAATGTGACACCCATTGTAGCCAGTAAGGGACCGAAAAACCGGGCCAAGGGCAAAATTCAGCAATACAATATGGGCGTCCATTTGTCTGACAGGGGGAACAAATACATTCTGGTCGCAATGAATTACTTCAACAAATGGCCTCAGGCATATGCTATACCCAATCATGAGGTAACGACTGTGGCGAGTGCTGACCGAACAGTAATTAGCAGGTTTGGTGTCTCATTGGTGTTACTTTTTGACTAAGGGCGCAATTTTGAATCCAATTATTCCAGAAGGTCTATACGATGTTGGGAATCAAGAAAACGAGAACCACACCTTTGCATCCACAGTCAGGCGGAATGTTGGAAAGATTCAACATTTCCTTTGAAGATCTATCTAAGGTCGTCAAAAATAACCAGCGTGATTATGATGAGTTTACTCCTCTATTCCTGTTGGCCTATTACTCAGCCGTACATAACAACAGTGGACTGACTCCAGCCAGGCTACTATTCGGAAAGGAGCTGAGATTACGTTGTGATTTGACTTTTGGCTTGCCAGAAGAATCGCCCCAAGAAGTCAATTATTATGCAGACTAACTCCGACAGAACATGATGGCAATACAATAACTAGTCCGAACACAGATATTGGTCACCAGTTATAGGATGAAGACAAGATATGACCTCGAGGTAAATGCAGTTGGATTCCAAGAGAGAGACAAGGTCTGGCTGTACAACCCCCAGAGGAGCAAAAGCAAATCTCCAAGGCTCACACCAGCCTGACGTTCTCTATCGTATGAGTCGGAATCCAAGTGCTAAGATGAAAGAGGTTGATTAGGATCGACTCATTCCCTATCATGGAGAGAATGATTCCGATCTGCAGATCGGAATTAAAGGCAGGCAGTGTTATAAAATTCATTTCATGCCGCCAAAAAAAATTACGAAACCTTCTAAATTAATCATTCCGATAAAAAATACAGGTAAACATAAAAGTCGACTGAAATTTCGATGGACTTGATGCTCTGACAAATCAGAACTAATCATCGTGTTATGGTATTTTCTACTTAATGCGACTGTTGTACAAGTTGAATAGTGAAAGAAGTGAACAGATGTAGCATTACTCATTGTGTTTCTAAACAGTGAATTTATTTTGAAAAAATAAAGCAAAAAATAAAGACGTCGACAATGAAAGTAAATGTTTGTAAGATTTTGAACACCCAGAATCTATTGGAATATAAAATATGAGATCAGCATATTGTAATATTATGTAAAACACTTACTAAATAGATGTTAGGATGTAGAAAGAAATTCCATTTTTCACAAAATTCGAAAACTACTTCTCAATTCAACTTTGTTTTATCATATAATATGAAACTATTATATGTTTTGTGTTCAGTGTTTATTTAACGAATATTTATTTAGTTTTTTTGCGGGTTATACAAGTTGGATACTCAAGTGCATTAAACTGAACGTTTTATTTGTTTATTTACTAGAATTTTTTGGAACATTTTAGAGAAAAATGTTTCAAACAAAACTTATAGGATTCGTCCCTATCGAATTGTGACCTTGAATTTGACCTTGACCTTAACCTTCAAGGTCATTTCAAGGTCAAGTCGATTTTTTCAAATGGGACAACATATTTCTGACCTCGGAAATGGAAAGATCGGAAAAATTTACGTTCAAATATGTCCTTGACCATTTTTAAAACTTGACCTCAGGTGGTCAGTAAAGGTCAAGTGAAGGTCAAGTACAACTTCGTTGCGTAGCTCGTCAAATATGGGTTAAACAAAATTTTTCAAGAACTAAGGCTTAGGATTTTTCCACGGCAATGCGATGCTTAGTATGGCTACGCAACGAAGTTGTTCTTGACCTTGACTTGACCTTTACTGACCTTGAAGGTCAAGGTCAAATTCAAAGTCACAGTTCGATAGCCAGGGACGAATCCTATAAGTTTTTTTTGAAACATTTTTCACCCTGTATGTAATTATTGGAAAAAACACATCTTTCGTCGTTGAATTTATCAACGAGGACTTTCGCTTCGTCTCTCATGCCGAACAGTTGGATTTTTCTACCATTCGGGGCCATGACGTTAGGTGCACTATACCCTTTTACCTTTCCGGTAAGTCAGCCTAATTTGTATTCATATAATTGTTAAATGTACCACATATTTATAAATAATACGCTGGAAATATTCTATACAATATAAGGTTTTCAATTCTCCCAAACATTTATAAGTTGAATCACCACCTCACTTTAAAATTACAGTCCGCTTAATTACATAACTATAACTACAGAAATATCGCTAAATGCTACACTGTGAAAATATTATACTTTGTAAATATAGAAAATTAGAAATTATGTCCACACAAGGTATTTGTTTTAGACTAATAGTGACTGATAGTAACCAAGCCATTAATATCAGAACAGATAAGGAGATTACTAATACGCTGATTTTTTATTGTTCCGCCTATATTCAGTAAACCACACTTGATAGTTTTATTATTTTATTAAGCTAATCCGATGCAAAGTTATGTATACGTTAATGGTTTACTTCCTTTAACAACTCTGAACTTCTAAAACTTTTTAATTCTTCGGTAAAACCCCTCACAAAACGACATGATATAACTGAAATATTCCCCCTCTAAGCTTCAGAAGTAATTAACCAAGATGCGACTATTACTCCTTCTATGTTCCGAACTAGTGTAATTATATTACGCACAGAAGCTATAATCCCACATAGTATGGAGCATTAAACTAAACTAGTTCCTATTTCATCAGCAGATGTATTTGGAGCTTTCTGTTGTGGTTGGCAATCAATCAACGGTTTATTTATTATATTCCGGTAGCGCCTGCGTTTGCATTGGATACAAGTATCAAGTGTTTAGTTGTTAACTTGCGGCTACGCATTTGATCTAGCATGTGTCAACTGCTAAGGCATGCTGTTTGATGAATTGATATGCTTTGATGAAATTGGACATCAATTCACAATTATTATCTGTGTTCAGACTAGGATTATTAATTAATTGCATTCTTTACAAGAATTGAAGGTATTGAATGTTTTTAATAAAATTAATTATGCTTGATAGTTACAAAATATTAACATTTTTCAAAACAACTATAATGTTTGTAATTTTCGAAAACCCATTTAAAACAATAATCATGGCCTTACATTTGATATATTAACTGGAGATGGTTCACCAAAGATGCTAAGCTATATAGCTAATATGAGATAAACCGCTTTTTCCCACTATTAATAGTTTTTATCATAAAACAAAAATAAATAATGTTTACAAGTTATGGGCGACATGATCCCCTAAAGTTGTTGGGCATGCCTAAATTCTTCTTCACAATGAACTGTCGTTAAATTATTTATTTGAACACCCTCCAACTTGCTTTACACATATTTTTTCTCTTAATTTAATCTAATTGCGTCTTTAGAAAACTATGAGACCTACAGTGTTAAAATTCGCCGATGCTTAGGTGAATTTAAAACAGAATTTGAGAAACTTGATTTAGATAGGACAAGCACAGATTTAGAATGGTATTGAAGGGAAGGGAGCAAGATGAAACTTCTGGTCAATAAAACTGATTACCAATTAGAACTAAATTTTTTCAGCTTATTGCTCTCTGTTTAGTAGTTCAGTATACGGGTGTGGAAATTCGTTCTCTGGGGTCGGGTAGAATCCCATGCGATTTTGAATCAATCAACGCAATACGCACCAGGAGAATGAAGTCGGTGTGACGCGAGTTCGGACGTATTCGGGCGGTAAATACTTTTTTTCTTATCACCACATTCCGACGATTCCAATCGCTTAAAAATAAAACATACGATATGTTGTAAATAATTATAAGGTTAATGATTAATTTCTTATTGACAATTTTTTTAACAGTTACTAATTTATTTTATTTTTAAGAGTATCTATTTTATTTCATTTTTAAAACAGAAAAAATGTTAAGTTTTCGTTCTGGCGTAATAGCGGACGGTCGCACTGTGACTGTGACGATCGATGCACGATGGATGCTCGTGAAACAGACGTACTTAAAACGACAATCCTCGTCTCATGCATATAGTAGCAGTTCTGTCCTTGTTTAACGTTAGCATTCTCCGACCCCAGTCAAACGTTTTCCATACCTGTATACTCTTTGGTATTATTAACTATTTTTTAAATTTTAGGTTTTTTAGATGGGGGCTACGCCGTGCCCCTTGGATGGATATGCCTCTGTAAAAGGAGCAAAACAGGGCAATAAAATATATTTAAAGAAAATCCGAAACCAAGAATGTTACATTAACGACCATTAGTATGTAAAAATTCCCGGGCCTATTGAGAATGTTGAGGTTGAACTGGCGATGATATATATGGTTTCTAGGCGAGACTTGGGTTCTGTTGCGCTACCTTCAGAAGACCGAAGTTTCGAAAATTTATTTATATACTACAAATATGTTATTTGATAGTATATTTACAAGCGAATTTATATAAATGGCGATATTTCAACTGGTCTTTAAATATTTAATAGTTGTCAATTTATCTTTCTAACAATATTTTGTTATAAAGTAATATAATTAGATGGCAAACTACCAGAAACTATAGCGAAATATATAAAATACATAAAAAAATCTCATCAACCAGAGGCTCTCCTTTAGCACATGAACTTGATTTTCATGTATTTTTTGGAATTTCAGTTGGGGAAAGGGAAATTACATTTAAATTCACTAACACACAAAAAATAAAAGTATCTTAAGCTCATCATAAATAGTATTCAACGTCGTTTCACACAACCCAAGCAAAATTGTTTTGCTGAAATACTATTTCTATGAGCGGCAGAAGGAATTATTAACCGACTTCCAAAAAGGAAGATGTTATCAATTCGTCTACAACTGTTTTTTATGTATGACGAGCGATTATTCAAAAACGGCTTGGGCAATTTTGATGATTTAAACTACATTATAGGTATTAAGGGACATTACAGAAAGATACGGTTTTCTAGAAAATCAGAACAAAAAGTAAATTAGGCACTAGATTTCAGCGATTTTCAATGAATCTTGACGCAATTTGAATATTATGAATTTTATTATACAAAGATATGTCCCAGCTTGATTCCGTACATTTTTCTATAACGTAAAACATACCTTTTTTCTGAAAATCGGAGAAATATTTGCCCAAAAACTGTAAACATCATGGTAAATGTCAAATTTTCATAATAATATCTAGTTTAAATGTCAAGATATGCCATGAAAGTATGTCGTACTGTGTGTTTGTAATGATTTTCATTTTGATCGTTTTGAAGTTAGTTTATTTTAGAAACGAAGTTAAGTTACAGTCGCGTGAAATTACAAAAAATATTCCATTAGCTTATTAAAACGAAAATTTGTTGTTCCGGCGATTTCTTCTGTGTGGAATAAGGTTGAAGATCTGTGCGTGCGGTCATGTAATATTAGGTGGTACAAGCAGTTGTATACATAAGTTGGAATGCAATTAGTTATGCAGGGTGGTTTTAAAAATATTATATTGGGTAGCACATATGAAGTTGCGTATAAAAGGTGGTTGAAATAAGAGTGGAGCTAAACTATAGTTATACAAAGCGGATATTTGAGTTATAGAACGGAGCATAATTACAGTTATACAGGGCGATTTAAAAAACTTATATAGTTGGGAACATAAGTAGTTGTTTAGACAAGGTGTTTAAATAAGGGTGGGGTAAAATTATTGTTATTGAGGGTGTATCAACAATTTGTTATATAAGCATAAGCAGTTAGGATATTTGAATTATAGGACGTAAGAAGGAGTACAATTATCGACATGGGTTCAAAAAATTTTAGAAACAGTTGCATATACCATGTGGTTGAAATAAATGGTAGAATAAAATTATAGTCATAACATGTGGTTCAAAAAGGTGAATTTTGTGAATTACGTCATAAGAGATAAGAATGAAAAATGGAGTAGCAGAATGTTCAAATTGTGACTATGTATGATTATGAAATTCAAGTGATGCCTCGCAGTCCTATGATCGAACTATATAAACTATATAAAAACAATTAGCACAGAAGAAGACAGATGATTAGAAATAATAACTACAACTCATTTACAGGAAGTTGAACATATATTACACTTGGAGGACGTCATAGTCAGTAGCGATAACTTTACATATGTAATTCAGAATAGGAAAAAAAGTCCGCGTTGATTTCAATCAGCCAGATTGATTTATCATTTGCACATTCTCGATTAACAATCAAAGTTTATATTTTAAATCGACACTGTATTGAGCCGAATTTTTTGCTGTTTGTTCTGTCAAACTTTCTACCTCATATCCTACAAAGTTTCGAATATTTACTAACTTCATTCATTTTATATAGGAATTGATGTTTATATAAGCGATCTTTATGTTTAACAAGGAGGTTTACTTATCAGCCTAATGAAAGAAGTTAATTATAAAAATCTGTGAGAAGCATTTAAACTGCTGCGGAGACAGTAATTCCATGTACAAGAAAAACATCACATAAATGGTTTGAAAAAAAATATGTTAAGATTTTTCGCGTTGAGTTCCGTAAGTGAAATAAAAAGAAAAACACTCATTCCAAACAAATAATTGTTGGAATTGAGTTTCTAGTTGTTCGAACGTCACTGAAAGAGGCCTCTACATGTCATAATTTTTATCCTCAAATTTACTGTTTTACACTAAATATATAGTACTGATATTAAAATTTCAATTACTTGAATTTAAATTGTGAGATAACCGGAGTAATTTAATATTCTTTTATTTCAATTTTTATAAGTGATCGAACATCTGAATTTCTAATGTTATAATAAATTTTAGGTTACATACCTTACTGCAGGTACTTCGAGTATATCCCATTCTACTGACATGTAGAATTCTGACAAGTCAACTCCGACTTCCACCACGTTGCTTCCAGCTTTTTCGTCCATGTGTCTTAAATCGACCTAAAGAGAAAAAATGTTGAAACGGCATATCATTTCAGTTTTGTTTAGTCACATTTAAAACAACTATGTAGCTACTATTGAGCATATGTACACCATATTTACACTTATGTACAATCTCTGGTGGCAACAGCAGATTAGGGCTCAACAACTCCTCGTGAGAATTATTAAAAAAAAGAATTTAAAAAAATTAAGAGGTAAAGCTAAATGTGGAAAAGTTTTAGGCTATTACTAAAATAAAAACACACTTTAAGGAAGAAAACAAAAATTAGTTTATATTAGTAGCAGATACAATTGAAAAATAAAGGTTGAAATTAACTGAGAATATTCTTTTAACTTTAATTAACCAAAATCCACTGCTGCAGGCACTATAATGGCAGATATGAAGTAACTTCTGTACAAAAACAATATACAACAATATTTAACTCGCATTTGGCAAACAACAACAAGAACATGTATACAAAATACTAAATTTACCTACGACAAGCAGCATAAAATGGTTTTATATATTTATTTTTAATTCTTTGTTTAGTGAGTTAATTTTATAATGATAGAAGAGGTAGAGATTCAATAAAAAATGAGGTATTTATCTCACATAAATAAGAAATTCTGTACCATCAGAAATTTCTTTCATTTATGGTGTGTATGTAGTTATTTTTGCGGTACAATGTGGGCAAAATTAGATGTTTAGGAGAATTGAGTAACTTTAAGTTACAAAAACTGGAAGACACATTATCGATCTGTTTTTTAACATAAATGTTATAGTGCAATCAGGAACTTACTATCGTCTTTTGTTACTGAATTTTAAACATAATTTCGAATTTTGACTACATATCTATATCCGAGTTATTTGTAACGGGAAAACAATTTTAATTTGTAGACGTACTTTTTGCTATAGTCAGTGGCGTTGGGAAACTAAAAAAACCATTTTCAAGTTTTTGCAAAGTTTTTATTTTTTAAATAAGAAACATAGTTGACTATTTAAAAAACTCATTCTCTCCCTTTTCAAATAAATATTATGTGGGTGACCTCTTTTGGCAGCTAGTAGTATTTATAAAAAATAAATTTTTGTAACTATGTTGTTTCTAGTCAGTAAGTTTGACATAATAAATCCTAGACACGCTCAGCTGTCAGTTCAAACAGCGTAGTATTAATTAACGTTTTTGTCACATTCAGTTTCTAAACAACAATTTATAAAATTCGATATGTTAGAAAGTTTGATTGGAAGTAATAATAATTCGGATATGGAATCCTAGACATATTTTAATCGTTTTTCTAAACGACGACAAAATCGTTAATCCATATTTGCGAGATCAAAGGAAATTCTTATCAATTATGGAACAATCAAGTCATGACGAAAAAAATATAAAATTGACTATGCATCAACTTTTCGTAACTTACGTTTCACATTTGTTTTTAGTACACATGTGTCACACACTACAATTAACTACAAAAACGAATATACAACTTAAATTAAATCCAAAAATATGCTCAAACAGATGTACGCTGTTGTTAATATTTGTATAAGTTACTTCTTTTAATAATACTGTGAACTGCATTACACAATTTATGAAATTTTGCCTTATATTGCATATTTTCTCTTTTTTGTACATTTTGTCTATAAAAAGACCCCAAAAGAAAAAAATAAACCGGCACTAATTCTGGTGATAGTATGAGTTTAGGATGTCGCAGGAGCGTTAATCAGTGAGATTTTCTTGATAAATGTGTTAAGTTACAAGAATATAAAGAAGAACACACCAATACTAAAAACCAACCGTCATAGGGACCATATATCTATGGTACCGTGAGGGTTACTATCACACCAATATTGTTCAATTCCAGCACTGCCAATATACGTTTCGTCTGTCCAGATGACATTACTAAAGAACAATGGATTTTGTTAAATCTTCTGTTGGTATAACAAGCAACACTCTAGTCGGTTCCGAAAATCAGCTAGTTGTAAATATTGTCTTTACATTAGTGAATCAGACCTAAATGTATGTTTTTTCAAATGTCTTGAGATACCAGAATCTGTTTAATATCGGTGACTTATAGGAAAAGGATTTGCTGTACAGTTACATTGTCCCCATCTTTTTCGGGATGCCAATATTAAAATTTTTGGTTTTGACTTTTTAACTTTCCATAATTTTTTTATTCTCGCAATATGGATTAATGAGGATGTCTTATTTCGGAGAAAATAATTGAAAATTGTTTCATATGCCCTATGGTAATTTTTATTACTTTAAATAAAGCTTTTTAACTTAGAGTGTTTCATTTTATTTCCATAAGGCATTTTGTTGCTTAGCAATTGAATTAGATTAGCATACCATGTGTAAAATCGACTGTTGACATATATCAGCGTACCCCCCCGCCCCCAGGTGGCTTAGTAGACAAGTTCTTCAGATCACACAATTGTATAAAAATTGGAGCTTGATAAAAGGACTGGGCCCGAGATCGAATCCCAGCCAAGTCAAGTTTTTTTCAATTAGTAAAAAATTGTGACACAATTCCGAGTGGTTTAGTCGTCTCTGACGTAAATGGCAAAAATCAGGGAAATCGACATTTTTCCCTTACCAACCAGCAATTAGGCAGGGTCGTAAAATTCTAAAAGATATTCTTCAATTCATGGAGACAATTCTTCCCAGAAAAATACCTTCTTCATTTCTGTTAGTTAAAAAGACCATGGGTCCACAAATCTTCACTCCTTTCAAAGATCTTGGGCTTTTCTTCTTCGTCTCTTTTCAAGATCTCAATTTCTCCAATTCCACAGCTCCTCAAGTTCCTCGTCAATCTTTCAATTGTTGAGGGAGACCACACCATAAAAAATTGGTTGAATATAGCTGCATATGATGATGATCATGATATGTATGTGCTCAAATGTATATTTCAAAACTAATCTTTTTAAGTGAGGTATAGCCATATAGGATTCATATTTAAAAAAATAAAACATTATGCTAAAATTGGGTGATTTTCTTAAAACTGTTAAACCAAGGTATTCTATGCCAAAAAGTGCGTTCGCTATGTAAATTTTTTTTTGTCCTACCTTTTCAAGCTATCCAGATTAAAAATGTGTCCAAAACTCCAAAATTTGTAATTTGTAAAACAAAAGGCGAGAGTAAGTGTTTGATTGCACCATCTCAAAAAGAAGAGATCGAAATCCTTTTTTTTTATCTTTTACAGTTGTCGAGTTGTCCTATATAAACATCGAAATTTGCCCACCCTATACCTACAAAATAGCAAACAAGAATAAGTACAGCATAATTTTCTCAATTTACAGCACATAATTCAAATTTAGAGACATAGACTTATCTACATTACACTATCCAATTCCGCATGTCATAATAGTAAAAGCACCTGTGAACAACTAGACATATATTTTAGTATTAGGAATTAGAAGAGTAATTGATGGTGAACAGACAGTATAGTTCACGATTCTTACTTTGCAAATCTAGTCAGTTAAACCAACCTAAATATCTAGCAGAGCTAACAGACATGGAAGTACCATGAAATTGGCACTATCGAATGATATTTTTGTTTTATATTTTTGAGTTTACTACTCATCAATATCAAATATTGTCACGTTTTATATCATTCATAATAATCTTGTTACTATGTTCCTATATCAAATTTACTATACTTATGTCACATTTTTTCTTTGAATGGTGAATTGCAATTAACAAGATATTTACTACTTTAAAAGAAGGATTATTGGTAGATATATGTAGTCAAAAAGAGCGTCGGTGAGGAAAGGGCTTTGTCGTAAATTAGATATATATATATATATATATATATATATATATATATATATATATATATATATATATATATATATATGTATATATTTGTTTTTAAGTTTTCGCGGGCACTAAATGTTTTAGGTGGTTTCCGGGAATTCATCCGCGTAGTTGATAACTGATCCCTGCCGGGATCGATGGTAAAATGACGACGTTTTGGCAGAGTCACGTCTGCCCTCTTCAGGTCGGTTCGCATAATTCTCGTAGTCTTCTGCTTTCGCTTCTAGGTACTCGAATACTAGAAGCGAAAACTTAAAAACAAATATATATATATATATATATATATATATATATATATATATAATCGACAGAAGTAAGCTTATCTTATTTCTCTGACAAATAGTAGTCTTTTGGGGATCTCATCCAACCCAGCAATAACCATGAAATTAGTACAGTTTTAAAAGGTATCTCCTGTATCCGAAAGACTATGCAGTTAATGAAGGCCTACCAAACTCCTAACAACATAAATATAAGGAAATGAGCTGTATTCTCAGAACGTTGAAGGGGGAAAATATGCAACATGAAACGAGTGATTAAAGGATATTACTAAATAAGCAAAATGAAAAATTGTAAATTTGATGTCCGATTTGTTTGTGAGTAAATACGCATGCATCAAATTTGTAAAACTCTAAAACGACGCATATATTATTTTGAGAATATGGATCATAAAATTGCAATATAGGATGGGTCCTCCTTTTAAAATCAGCGTCGAATTCTCTAGTATAATCCAGCGTCAATTTTACAGTTGTCCAGTTATGATCGAGATAAGTTTTTTTTCTCCCGTCCGAACCTTCTAGCTTTTTTTATATCCCAGCGATCGGTGTGGTACTGAAATGAAACAAGGTCGGCTTTGGTAAATTTCGTAACAATATTATGAATAAAAATTATTTGGAATATTCTTCTTCTTTTAGGCTATAAAACTTTAATTATGTCCGAATCGACAAATGTTTGCGACATGAAGAAAAATAGGTCTTATCGTTGAATCCAGAAAATTTCCTACGTGGTAGTACCGATCAGTATCAACAACAAAACGTTCATGGTGTTTGAGAAGAAAATGTCAAAGTACTCAACCAAGAATCTCTGCGACTCCTAATAAGAGATAAAATTAGACTATGAGCAAAGCAGATTTTACCCATTTACCCGGGCTTTTGGAATTAGTTTCTTCAAAACCCTTTGTGACGTTTTCAGTTTTATTGAACAACATATTTTGAGTTAAGATTTGAACAAGTTAGTTTCTTATTACGGAAGGTGCCCAATTACGCTACGTAGAAAATTAATATGCGAAACATCAGGGTTGAAAGAATTTTGTAGATCCATGAACCACACCAAAGTTGGACTGTTTTACTCTGGTAATATATTATCCATTAGCAGAATATCAAAAATTGGCTTCACAGCCCTAAACTTTTGCTGTACGGTTTCGTGTATTTTGTTAATTCTGATCCTTAATTTTGTTTTAAATAAGTTGAAACCGGAGTTAAGCTTCTATAGTTAAAATGTATCATTTTATTTTCCATTTTATTCAACAGTATTTTGGTGCAGGTGGATCAACAGTGCAAATTGACGTTGAATATATACATGTTCCGTTGATGTTAATGCTATAGCTAAATTAGGCGGTCTTTTCACATATAATTTGTGATTTCATTTGGATATGAGGTTTTCATTATCACAACTCTTGGTGGAATTGGTGTACGTCTCCTTATGATATATTCACATCATCGTTCACCACACTTTCTGGGGTGGTTAATACTTACGAGTTACTTTTCTTTTTCGAATATCGTTGGGATAGTTTATGTTTGCGTATGGCTCTCAACTATAAATTTATTGTTAACCTTCATCTCTGTTTCTGAAGGCTGTAGAAGAGGAATGTAATTCAGTTCCCTTTGAAAAGATCTCCAAATACGTGCTCTTAATTTGTTTATCAGTATTCTAAATACTTAACAAAATAATAAAAGTAGGTAAACATCAAAGTAAGTATAGAAATTAGAATCATGTCATGAAACTACCAGTTGTAAGTTTAGATCCCATAAAAAATTGAATAAAGGGTTAAGAAAAAGTGTACCTGATATATCAGTTTGACAAACGAGTAGTAGGCAGCAGTGTCAGCAGTGTTCTATGTGTTCTATGCTCGATAATACATTTTTCTTGCATATATATTTGTAAGGTGTCATAAAATTATCAGTATACAGGGAAAGTCAGATCAATGACGAATTTAGACTAAGACAATGGATGGTTGCCGCAGCAAATAATATTTGTACTATGCTAAACAATTTTGAACGTGTATGCTAGAAATTCCCTCGCAAATGTAACGCTTTTGTGACATTTATTTAAGAGAAGAAAGTTCTTAGTTAAATTTCATTTAACAATATGCAACTTTGTTAAGGTGATTTAATTCATAGTAAACAGTACTGACACCTACCAAAAAGTTTGTAATGCATTATGGAAGAATATGAGAAATGTTTGATACGCAATATACAAAATAATTTATATAACTAGTTTGAATTTTGGTATAAAATTAATAAAAACGTATGACGTAATAAATAGAATATACCTACTGTAATATTCAAAGTACATATGTAAATTAAATTTTATATTCGAAATCTCGCTGCTATTTCTCATTGGGGAAATTCCAAAGATTTTCAAGTTCTCAGAAAGTCTTTGAAATTTAAAAGAGTATTTTCAGTATGAACAGTAACTCATCTACCTTTTATCCAAAACTCTAATATAAACTTGAACTAAGAAAGAAGTTTAAAAGTTATATAGCATAGAAGGTAAATGTAAACCAATTTTTTAGCCCGAAAATATTTTAGTTTTAATATAATTGGAAACAAGCTCTTTTTCTCAAAAGTTCCCACCAATTAATCTAATAAAGTGGTAGAGTTTCTAAATTGTTCTACAGGTGCTTTCAGAGTATGCAGATTCAATAGCCTTAATTTAAGACCGTACAAAGAAAGTGATTAAGAACAGTAATCAGAATTTCTTTTTTTTTTCGGAGGAAATTAAAAGCAATTAATTAAATCTCATTTTTCGTTCGATCTCCAAGCCCTCTTGTAATCAGCAGAGAAGCTCATTTATCCCGTTTTTGTGATATCCGCCTCTCGATGTGTTATTAATCGAAAGTAGTTTCCCGATCAACTAAAGAATTAATATAGGGTGACAATGACAAATGAAAAACATTTTTTGTGATTTAGATCCTCACAAAAAGTCAACTGTGATGGACTGTGAGTATACTTGAGAAGTTCTGGGGCTACTAAATCACGTTTGATTTTTAATTGGAAATGAGCACAATTTTCTGAGTTGATAGCTTTTCATTTACGTTGAAATAAGTACGTATTAAGTAGCAATTTTGTATATATTATATTATATTATTTAGATATAACTTATGTGAAAAGTCAATTAAGTGTGAGAAATTAAGGAGAATTATTCAAAGATTTGTTTGAATATTTATTTATTATTTGATTTTTGACTTTCTAAAATAGTTGAGAGAAGAAAAACTGCATGGTTTCTCTCATGCAAATATGTCTCTTTGGGTGGATTACTAGTTGTTTGTTATTTTATCGTCGCCAATTAGAAAAAAAAAACGATTGTAATTTTATAATAGGAAGTTCTTCGTAAATGCACCAAAGTGGTGAAGCAAATATCAATTGAAGGTTTCGTTACTTTTTTGATTATATTAAAATAGATGTTTAAAAGGCAATAATAAAAATCTATTCAGAAAGAACAGCGAAACGTTCCTGATAACAAAAAATTGATGCAAAGTAAGTTCTGTAAGTAACTGATTTTGGAGCCAACCCAATAAACTTTCAAATTCAGTCTACATATCACATAAATCATACTTCTCTCTCTCTCTCTCTCTCTCTATATATATATAAACGAATTATTTAGATAACGGCTGATTATTTGCAAAATGTAGAAAATATTACGGTAAAGCAGCCTTTATGATACTTCAATAAGTAATAAACACTTCTCACTTTCGAAATTCTTTGTTTTTTCTTTAGTCTTTTACTACAAAAAACAAATTCATAAATGTAATTTTAAAATGATGAAGATTTAAAGATACTTACAGTAATTGTGAACGTACTGATTCAAAAAAGAGCACAAATTAGTAAGAATAGATATACATATGAAAATATTAAATATATGAAAATGTATAGGTGATTAATGATAAAATATAAGACATTTACGATTAACAGATCAAAATGACAACGTTGATTTTATTTTATAAATAAATCTAATTTCATATACGGGACATTTTTTTTGTCAATTTTAAGAAGATTAGAATAGATAGGTATTGTTACAATTTTGATATATTTAATCTTTTCATATGTATATCTATTCTTACTAATTTGTGCTCTTTTATGACTCAGTACGTTCACATTTACTGTATCTTTAAATTTTCATTATTTTAAAATTACACTTAAGAATTTGGTTTTTGTATTAAAAGACTGATAAAGAAGACTCCAAGTTCGATGTAGAACCTTCTTTTTTATTTTGTCTCTTGATAATGACTTTAAAGCAGGATCCGAAACGTCGAGTATTTCCGAAATTAAGACTCGGTTCTCTGCGGGACCTAGCCTAGTGCATAAGAATTTATCTCTACAATACAGAATTCTTATAGGAGTGAATCACTTTAAGAAAACTCAAAATTGCAATTGCTAGCAAATCCAAAATAATAAATTAAAGTGTTATGCATATAAATGCAAAATATCTTCATCAAGTGCAATTGTCAACATGCTTTTTTTAATTTGGGCACTGTTTTGTGGCATTTTTTTCAATAATTTTTAATATGCTCAGATTATTCTTCAGAGAAGAGAAGAGACCGATGCATGAAGCACTGAAGAAATGAAGATGAGCTGCTCAAATTTCACCATCCTTAAAAAAGATGGCAGCATTACACAATTTTTATTATTCTATGTTGGTGTCTCATACCAAAAATGAGTAAATTACATTATTCTCATATCATATAATAGAAAATAAAAAAACATATTAAATTTAGGTAAATTAAAACTTGGCAAGAGGATTTATAAAAGTAAAATTCATAATGAATATTAGAAAACAAAGGAGAAAATTCTGCCACGGGATTAGTTTAAACTCATTGCACCCCAGCGAAAAACACGAGAGACTTGCCCTCCTGCTAGTGGCATGTTTCGCTCGCTAAATATTCGCACTAGTTGTACCAGGAACAATTTTTATAAACGATATCAATCGTTCTATAAATATTTTAGACCTTAAACACTCCCTTAACTTTTTAAAAAAGGCTGAAGTGTACTAAACAATAATGTTGTCCTTAGTGAAAGTGTAAATTCTCCATTTTTCATTTTCATAATAGATTTATCGAAAGGGCAAATTAAAGGCAGGGGAAAGACTTTTGCTTGATTTTGTAAAACAAAAAAAATGCTATAAATGGACTGCTATAGTTAATTGAGGATGAAGAAGACTGCAAAATCATAGAAAAAAACCTTTGTAAATGAAGGTATTCTACTTTCATATGCATGAAGAAATGAAAATTTATTATAACAGATTTGACAGCCCTTGCAATTATTAGGTGTTTAAACCGATAAATTAATAGTTCGTTACGTCAGGCACCGATTCAGACCGCATCGGTGAATAATATCTTCTGCATCAAGTTTAAAGTTTTACATTTTCACATATATTCAAAAAAAAATCCATTTTTCGAGAGAATCATCCCATATTCCAAAGTTTCATGTCATCAATCTTTTAGAAAATTTTATTCCAAACAACTGCAACTCTGAAGATATGGAGAAAAAATTAGAAATAATTTTTCACAATTTCCTGATGAGGCGTACACAGCTACACTAATCTCACATATTGTATAATACTGTACTGTTTATCCAGAAAACAGGTCTAGTCCTCATTTTGCTTTTTGTTAGGCAAAGGCTTATTTCAGCCTCACATTAATCAATTGTTAACAAATAAAATACTTTTGTTTGAGATGTTGGTGTGTACTAACTTATTAAGGTCATTCGTTTCTGTTAGTTGTAAATATTAGATACGAATAAGACCAACAATAGTTAGAAACGCTGATGGAAAATATTTTAGGGCAATGAGGGAGAAATTGATTTCAATGATTCTGATGTTACTATACTTGAATTCAAGAATATAGTGAAGAAAATGATTAAGATATTTAGAATAGTAATTGATGAAGAACCCTTGCGTCGTTTGGCAAATGTTCTGTATTTTATTTGCAAAAGACTAGAAAATTAGGTGGGGGAAAATCGTGCTACAAAACTAGCGATTCCTTCTTTTTCTTTGATTTAACTTTCATTGTGAATGAGGTGTTCTGTTAGTCCTAAAAATTTATAAATAGAAATCAGAGATGCTACAATTATCATTTAGAAGATAACATCCAAAATATCTTAAAGTATTGTAATTCGAGAAATCAGTAACATTTTCAAGAGTTTGTTTTTCTTTGGCTTTTTGAATCAGAAACAGTTGCTAGTTTTAGGAAAAGGTTTATGTGCTAAATATCGAATCTATCTTACATGAACAACTTTTGTACTACTAATGAGAAACGTTATTTTCTTCGAAGTAATGTCTAGGTGATGCTTCGGAATAACTTATATACAGGGTAGCAAAATATAGTAAATAAGTTAAGCTCTTCATACAATTGTTCTAGGGATACTTTGAGAAGCCAGTCGTGACATTCTGTGCCATTTAACGTTACACATTATGACCAGTAGAGTCAAAAAATTGAAAAAAATGCAAACGCTATAATTGGCCATTGTTGCATTTCAACGTAATTGTTAATATCTACCTTAATGCAGATATCGCTGAAGAACCTTACATTGAAATGTTAGAATTTTCTTTGAGAACTAACATAATTTAGTTTCATTTTGTGTTATATTAAATTTAATTGTAAATAAATAAATGCACGAATGTGTTTGGTTAATTTTGATGTGTGCTTAAAACCTAGTCGTCAAGGGTAGAGGATTACAATGCATTTATTTTTTCGCATTAGTATTCATTTTTTAAATTGCAACTTTTTTGTATCGCCTTAGTATTTTCCGTCCATAAAGCATGTGACATTATAGACTCTCGGCTGATCGCGTCAGTAATGTTATAAAAATCATATTTACAGCGCCTATGGAAAGATTAACAAACCTTCAAAATTAATCATTCCCATAAAAACAAAACATAAACATTACCGGCTGAGGTAATAATAATGTGCTCAAGTGCGAGTTGGACTAGCATACCAAGGGTTCCGTATCACCTTTAAGATTCTAATATTCCAGTTTCGGACAAGCAGAAAATTAGTGCATTTTCTTATATTTACACTAATATCTTTTAAGCGTTTTTAATTTATAAAAAATTAACATTATAGTTTTATTTTACTAATACACTTTCAGGTAAGCCTTTTATAATCTACTGTCTGAATGTTATCTGTGGATTGAAAGATAAAGGGAAAAGTAGGTCAAGTTTTAAATAATAAATTATTAAATCTTTTAGACAAATTATTTAAAAATACAAATAAAATATATTTTTGAAACTTCTAGATAGTGTAGGTTCTAAAGTGTGAATTAAGTCAATGTTTAATATTTTAGTTAATATCTATTAAACAAATGATTTAAAATTATGATATATTTGCAATTCACATAATGAGTATTTTATTCGATACATTACATCATGCGTTTGAAAATTTAATTTTTATTTTCCATTTAGTTCTATAATTTTTCCCCAGTATTTTTGTAATACATTTTAAGTGAGACCCAATACCCCTAATTATTTAGGTATTTTAGGTGTTATGGTTTCGGAAATAAAGCGGGAAATGAGATTTTTTTATATATTTTTTTGTTAATATCTTGTAAACAATTAATTTTATAAATATAAAAATATATATTTGTATTCCTCATAATGAGCCCTTTTATTTGATGTATTGCATAATGCGGTAAAATTTTTTTTTCATTTTCCGTTTAATTCCATAATTTAGCCCACAAAATTTCTTCGTATTTTTCCTGTAAACAAAAAATTTTAGGTCTTATAGTTTGGGCAATAAAGGGGGAATAGGTAATTTTTTATATTTTTGTTAATATATTTTAAAATTGTAAAAGAAATATATTTGTATTCCTCATATAGAGCCCTTTGATTTGATATATTACTTGATCCATTAGAAACAACTTTAATTTTTTATTTTCCATTTAATTCTATAATTTGCCCCCCAAAATCAATATTAGGGGTTTCTCCTTATATTTCCAGTAAAGTTCAGGTGAAGGGCTATACCACTTTTTTTTTTCAAAATTTTGCAGCTTATGGTTTTGTAGATAAGGGGGGAGGAATGGGTAATTTTTGTTAATATCTTTTAAATTATTTATTTTAAAATTAATTAATTTATTAATTAAAAGGCCTAAAAAGCAGACGATTTTCAAATCTTATACAATACAGTGGGTCCACCGAAGTTGGAATCGTATGCAAAATTTCTTAATACATATAAATAATTAGAAAACAAGTTACTCTATTCTATTCAACAATAAACGGGATTGGACAAAATAATTAATGTCGTTATAAGTACGTATAATACCCGATTGTTAATTAGATTGGAAGATTGCGTCCAAGTACTACAAGACAAAAACCGACTTCAATAAACGAACTTAACTAAAAAGCACAAAATATTCATTTCCTGCTACAATTAAATACTTTTTTCTGAAGTCGGTGCAAAGTTAAAAGGAAAATAATTTGGAACGTGCATTAATGAGTTGTACTTTAGAGCTTTGCTGTTCAACTTTGCACTAACTTCAGAAAAAGCATTTAATTGTTGCAGGAAAAAACTTTTTTACTTTTTAGTTAACTTCCTATTTTGATGTCGGTTTTTGTTTTTTTCAATGTATGTTGCTATTGTATAGTATGTCGTATGCCCATGATGGGTTAATGTTAAAATGTAATAAAATAATAATAATAATGTTAAAAGTTATAATAAGATACTGATAAAGGTATGCCGTAAGTTCTTTTTCTAATGATGCGGAAATTAAAATGCCAACTACTCGGAAACGGAGTCTTGAGCGCCTTACAGAAATACATTAAATTTCCTATCAAAACATCTAAACATCCAGTTAAAAAATCAACTAAATTTCCGCAGACAGAACTAGCATACCGTAACAATAAACGAGCCCTACTTTGTCCCGTGTTGAAATTTATGACTGTTCGAAGTAACTTTAAAGTTTACACCAGACATGTATTCCATAATTTACGTACATCCGCGTTTAACAAATATATTACTTTCACGAAGTTCGTGTGTTTGTGTAATTCTCCAATTTGCTGTTCGTGAATTGTAACTGTCCAAAACGAACAATCAATTTGTCACGATCGGTATGGGGTTGATTTTTTATTTCAACAGCGTGTAACTTTGAGTGTTGATTTAAAATTACATACATTAAAGTCATATATGAACATGTGAAACAATTACAGACCACGGTTTAAAGTACGTCGTATTTTATAAAATGAATAATGCCAAAAGAATAACAGTCAGGGCACTTGTATTTAGCAAGTTATCTTTGATGGACAGGGTTTGTAAAGAGTTATGTCGTAATTGGGATCATGTTTAGTGTTTTGTCTGCAATTGTATGTTATTATGTATCCACTGATAAGTAGAAATGGTGTGAATATTTTTTTCTGTTATTTCAATATCGTACTACTAAATTATACATTTATATAAGAGTGAAAATCACTAAAAGGCAAACTATTTATCACAACAAAAATATTGTTTTTCATGTTAATTTTATTTTCAAATGGGATATTGTTGGTAAATACACAATTAACTAAAATTGTGTGTGTTCTAATTTTCCCATTAGTGGTTTCATTTAATACCAAGTATTATATCTCCATATATTGGAAAGATCTAAGTTTACATACCAGGCTGTCTGGTCATCTTTGGTCCAAATAATGAGGTTACTCTAAGAAATAGATACAGCATTTTTGTAAAATTGAGACTTGTCTTTATGAACTATAGAGAAACGTAAAATTGCCTATCTAGGGCGCATTCTGAGGAATCATAAATATATATAACTAGATAATGGTTAAAATCGAAGTTAGGCCACGAAACATTGGGCAAATTTGACAAATGGACTTACCCACCTTAACAATGCAGACACCATTTTGCAGATATTATTACTACCCTCCGACAACAAACATACCTTTAAGACGAGATTAGATGGAATTACAATTATGATGAATTCGTAAATAAACACTTCTCAATTCCATAAGTGAAACATGTTTAATCGCCAGTGAATTTGATGTATCAAATTCTCACGTCAATGCACGATCAACAAAAATCAAAATATTAGGATATTGACATTCAATGGATAACATGAAGTATAAATGAACTTCATTTAAGATGAAGTAAATATTCCCAGATTTCATTCTCCATTTTGAGTACTTACTAGGATTAGTGATGTTCAAGTTGGATTTCATGTAGGGGCGAAAAATAAAAATCTTAAAATATAGTAAATGAAATATATGAATGATTTTTTTTTTAATTATGGAAGTTCTTCACATCATAATTATTTAAAATATTAGTAGCTTATCGATGTTAAGAAAAAAGTTCTAGCGACTGAAATTTTTACAGCTGCGTATATAAATGTGTAAAACTTTATTAAAATGTTGAAAATTTTTCATCGGATATTTTCTTTAAATAATATGTTAATTACCTCTATTAATAACTGACTTATCAAATATGTTTACAGTGTTTACATACATCTTACGTTATTTAGGTATCATTGGAAATTGTATATTGTGGCGAAACTGATTTTAATATGAAAGTGTTTAATTGTCATTAAACTCAATATACGGCTGTGACAATTCTGTGTAAAACTTGCTACGAATGCTGTGATTTTTCAATTTTTTGGTTTTCAATGTAAAATGTGGAATGGCTTGTTCTGTTCTTAGACTATGACAACTTTGTACTCATAAACATTACATTATAACCAAATTAATTTAGAGATATTGGAGTTAGATAACATAATATGAATTGTATTGGGTTTGTGCACATATTGGGTGAGAACTTAACAAGGGGAACCAAAATCCTATATTAAAGACTCCGTCTTCACTTACCCCCGCTCCTTCAATAATCAAATCTGAGTAATGTTAAATGGCAACCTACTCGTGATACCTCAACTTCTTCTCTCAAAAAATGCATTACAATGATACTCTATAGAGCTAATTAAAAACAATGGATATCAGGTTACACCACTGAAAAAATTAATTACCTTTAGTTGGTCATACAATAAACACTCCTTTTCCAATAAACTGATTGGAATAGTGGTGATCTATGTAACCATTGCGTAATAAGACTACATAATGTACATAATGTAGAGGTATACCATCTCGCTGGAAATGTTACAAATTTTTGTCTAGATATGCATTTCCGTTTAAGTTAATCTGTCTGTATATATACAGGAAATTTAAATGCGAGAATATCTCGCATTTAAATTTCCTTGTGTACATAAAATACCTGGCCAAAATTTGCTATTTAGTGGGTTTTCGTTATGACTTCTAAAGTAACGAAAATTTGGTTTGTACGTTTAAACAAAAGTTCACCTGGCATTAATGCATAGTTCACTGATGTAGGTTCTATGGTAGTCAGTCATAATTCCACAGAATACAATACTTCTATCAAAGTCCCCGTCAATAAGTTCATGAAGGATTGGCATTTTATAAGGATGAAAGATATTCAAAATCAGAATATTCCTTATGGAGTCGCGTGACATTACTGTTGCTATTGTCACCTGACCGTAGACAAGATTGGATGGATTGTAAATTGGCCTTGAACTTCCACTTGTGCTGCTGAGTCAAGTAAACTTTGTTGGTTAATTTCTTTTGTTCACAACAGATCCGATTTCACAAAACTTAAATAAGAATTGATAAATGGATACATGGCTTACGATTTTATCGAGATGCTTGCCGTTAAAATCTTGGGCTGTACTTTTGATGTAATTAATTCTGGCGACCAAAAATTATAATCATTTACAGACGCGTAGTTTAGCTATAACTCAGTGTTGTTACCAAGAATATTGTCTACAGTTAACACGACCGACAAAGTTGTAAAACTATAGTAAAAAAGACCGCAAAAAATATCGAGAAACGGAATACTTATCTAAGATGTTTAAGATTGTTGCCAGGACGCTAATGGACATTTGTTAATAAAATAGCTATATATACAATTTTTAATAAACAGTTTATACGAGAATTTTAATGTGCCAAACCTTATAGCATTGTGACAGGGTGGTAAATAGTTGTGTTTTTCTCGTATCTCGTACATACCAACTGCAACTGATATATGAGAGTATCCAGTGTTTTAGTTGCTTAAGGTAATTTATCATTTCCTACTAATAGCATTCCACATGTCATTAATGAGCGAAAACTCACGAAATCTGACTGACCAAAGATCACGTGTGCATCTCAGCAATGATTTAGGGTTGCTTTAGGTATATCTAATAACGTATAATCCTGTTGAACAGCTGGACCGCGACTTGTCTGCCTATAGAGTAATTGAGAAAAATTGAGATTTTTCCACGTTTGGAATATAATGGTAAGAATGCAGGTTATTAAATGTAACAACATCTGAATTTATATGCATTTAAATAGTTTAAATGCAGCGGGGGCATACTTTTTGTCGTTAGTATTTAGGAGCTTTCAACGCAGTTAGGCTGGAACCAGTGTTCAGCTGTAGCACTTAACCAAATTTTCGTGAGATACTTTCTACCATTTGGAATTTATAGTTAGTTCACGATGAAAAATATGAGAAAGTATTGAAAGAGATTATGGAATGTTTTTCTCTACAGTAATAACAGAAAGTACTTTTTTGATTATTTAATGCTGTTTGCATGTGGTCAATAATGAACAACAAAATAAATAAAAATAAAAGTTCAACTGTCAACCTATCTCTGCAAGTAGAAGGCAACTGGTATTTAGTATTTCAAATGAATTATCTTTTGTTTGTCAGGTGTTACAAATCTAACCTAAATAGTCTCTGGCCGCTAGAGTAAAGCAATCATCTTACAAATATTTTATTATAATTTTCTAATTGCGAATAAATGGCTGCAAATTAAATATGAAATAAATATGTATTTATGGATTTAGTCAACATCCTAAGTATAAAATAGTCGGTAAAGAGGGAGCTACATCCCACCAGCAGAAAACCGATTCAATAAGGCATTTAAGGAGATTCTGTTTTGATGTCTGCTCAGTACAATGTCGGCCACGATCTTTTATAAGAAAGATTTGATTTCCTATTAATTTCCTGTTTAATTTTACTCAATTAAAAAAAATATTAACAAATTATCATGGAAGTAAATCCAAAAATTGTCCAGTTTTGACTAATCTTGAAAAAAATAATGCATATACTTTTTGCTAATGTTCTTTTTAACTATGCAGAATAATGGACAAAACTGAGTTAAAGGTGAATTAGTGTGCACATTGATAATAACGGCCCCTGCTGCCTACACTAGCTGCCGAAACACCGAAGCACGTATTATCAACATTTTGCAGGATACTGATAAACCCGACAACAACCACGATACCATTTATTTGAACATGCTCAATCTTCTATTGTCCTGTTGTCTCATATTGATCTAACGCGTCGAAAACAATATCAACTTAAATTGATATTACGAGATAAATGAACCGATGGTAATAATTACAGCACCATGCATTAAAATATTCTATTTAATCATAAATATTTATCGCAATGCTGTGCAAATTAAAGGGATGTTTTGCCATTTGCAGGAAATATGAACATTAATTTCACTGAGATATTTAATGAATTTAATCATTTGATTAAATTAGTAACGTATCTCAATGCCATTAAATGTTCATGTTTACTCCGAATCACAAATTTTATAGACCATGTTATATTTTTATTAATTTAAGTGTAAGATAAGCGACGAAAGGCCATAGGGTCCTAGGTACTTTATGTTTTCCTGTCTCAAATAATTTCAAGGATCCTATCTTATTGGGACTTGGGGACTTCCCTCGTAGATCAAATTAGTGTTAACTAAGGACATGACTGTATACCTTCTATTTTTCGCATCAAATGCAGAATTAACCAAGACTGGTTTACTTTGAGATGCCTTTGAATTGCAAGATTATGTTCGGTTAGGCTGAAGTCAATAGTTGTGTCTGGTGACTGTTCATTTTGTATCTGTCAAATTTGTTGACTGTTTGGAGTATTTTTTCGGTCTTCAGTCAAATGAAGTCCTGTGTCAAGAATTGCCATAAGGTCGAGACAGCTGACATGTCTTTCATATAAGGACCTAGTGTTAACAATATATAACCAACTAGGCGGTTGTAAATTGAACAACTTCTTTACTGTTTCTAGAACACTTTGCTGTGACTAGTTTCGGCATTATCAAATTTCTCATGACGAAACTAGTCACAGCACAGTGAAAATAAAAACTTATATAAAAACTTAGTTAAATTCTGTTTTTCTTTCATTATGAATAGATGGAGTATCACAAAGTAACGGCTTCCACAATCAACACCAAGATATTAACTAATCTCTAGGACAGTGAAATGGAAAAAAAAAAGACGGTATAAGGGAAAAAGAATGTGGTAATTGTGATTCAGGAAACTTTTCAGACGAAAATATTAAATGATTTGAAAGTATTTAATTGTAAATTGGAAAATTCTTAGGGCCTATTGGTTTTACCTATTCCCCCTACAACTCGTTTAGACTAATTTTCCGTATTGCAGTTTGTAAGTGGTGTTGGCACAGACAAGCATGAGGTGAAGAACAACCATGTCTATAGGTTAATTGCACATGCTTTTGAAAAACAGTTCTATGTTGGAATTGTTTGGGAGTGAAAACTCTAAATCAGACCTCGTTTTCAATGGTGTTAACACAAATTAAAGAAGAAATTAAAATATTAAGAGGACTCGCAATGACAAATATCGTAATCACAATTTTGACATTAAAACAGATGTAGCTAAGGGAATTTACTTTTGAAACGTTTGGACTTTTGAAATATACAGACTATCAAGTTTTTGTGATGTTATTCCCAAATTGAAATGTTTGGACTTCTGAAATATAGAGACTTTCAAGTTTTTGTGGTGTTATTCCCAAAGTACTCAGAAAAAATAAAAACCAGAGATGCCACAATTATCATTCAGAAAACAACCAAAGTGAAAAATGTCATTTAAAACTTGCCGAATGATATTTTGATGAGTTAGTCTTTTATATTCTTCCTATATTTTATTATGAACGGGCTTGTTTTAGAGAAACGTTTATATCTATAATTCAATAATGTTTCGTGTAAATTGTTTGAAATATTACGATGATTGTGGAGGATGTTAGAAAAATCAAGGCAACTGGGAGCTTTTGTCAAAAACAGTGCCTAATCCCTTTGGGATATAACAAAACAAAGTATGGCCTAATTGTTCCTTTCTAATAAGTTTACAGAAAAGTTCTCGACGGCATATGTCTGTAATTTAAAAATGGCTTACTACTGTTCACATATAATAGGAAAAAAACTGGACACAATCTTAATCATTATCAAAACAAATACACTTGAGCACTTATGCACATTAAAACTGCACTTCATGTCATATAGTTTACATTGATACTTAGGAAACGTCTAAAAATCAAAAAGTCATATATTGGTGAATAACAAATCGAAAACATTTTTAATGTGGTAACTAGACCTTTTTATTTAAAATTTTTATAGGGGTAGTTGGTATAGGGGTAGGTGAACAATATTATTCAAAACATTTTAAATTTGGACCTCACTTTATATATATACAGGATGTAAATAGTTTGAGTGTATATATTTTAGGTGGAGGTAGTATACACCAAATTAAACAAAAAACTCTTATACCACTATGGTCAGTAGGCCTTAATAACCAAGAAAATCCCTAAAACATATTAAGTAAATTATTGTCAATCCGGCAACGTCGCTCGCGTTCGAAGCAGATTCACTCTTAGCGCGAATAATAAAGGGATGACTACGCCGACAAAAAGAGTAAACACCTGTGTTTTTGTATTGACTGATGATATTGACCTTAGAATTAAATAAAAGTGTATGAAATTTTTTGTTGAAAATATTTATGTTTTTAATACAAGGTATTGCAATTAGAATTTGTATTTGGCGGTTTCTTTTATGCAATTATACAAAGTTGGGTAAATATGATATGCAACTCAAGAGATCTGTATATGTAGTTTTTTACCACTTAAATTATTGGAAGAGTCATTATTACTGATTTAATTAATATTATTTATATTAGACAAGTAAATATGTAATCCTACTTACCGAATTTATTATAATGATAGAACTGAGTTGAAACAACGGATTATTCACAGCAAATGTTCAAAATGTCCACCATTACTATCGACACAAGCACGACACCGTTTAATCCAATTTTCACGTATGCGAGAAAAAATTCCTGGAATATTTCGGATTTCGTCAGCAGCATCAAAAATGCGTTGTCTAAGGTCATTCTCGTCAACAATTGGAGTCGTGTAAACCTTACTTTTCATGTGTCCCCATAAGTAGAAATCTAAAGGATTGAGATCAGGAGATCTTGCTGGCCAACGTATATATCCGTTTCGATCAATCCAACGACGGGGAAATGTTCTATTTAAGAAGTCGACAACTAGATGACTTGCGTGGGCAGGTGCTCCGTCATGTAAGTAGCACATATTGGAACGTGTTTGTAGATTCACTTCATCTAACAAATCTGGTAGCGTGTTGTTAAAAAAATAAAGGTAATTCTCACCTGTCAAACGTGCAGGCAGTATAAATGGCCCAACCAAGTATTCACCAACTATTCTAGCCCACACGTTAACTGAGAATTGGTGTTGAAATACTGACTGGCGTATTTCGTGCGGATTGAACTCAGACCACGAATGCGTATTATGAAAATTTATTATACCATTCCTATTAAAACTTGCTTCATCTGTTGTTAAAATATTGTTCACAAAATTAGTAAATTGTCGATGTTTTCTGAGGAACCAACGACAGAAATGGAGTCTTGGTTGAAAATCATCAATTGAAAGCCCTTGAACCCGCTACATGTGATATGGATGGAGCAATTGTTCCCGTAATGTCCTATGAACAACAGTGTGAGAAATTTGCAGCTCACTTCCAATACTCCGTGTGCTACGATATGGGTTGATGTCGATAAGGTATAGTATTTGATCCTCAGCAGCTAAGATACGATTATGTCGCTATGGTCCGCGATTGTTCATTTGTGGAAACAGCTACGAATGTCCTAGCTTTGGGCCGGCGTCTGTTTGGCAACCTTTCCCTGTATAACATTCTTGCTATTCTGCAATTACGTCTGCTTTCCCCATAAATTAAAGAGCATGTCATGTCTTTCCCTAATTGTATAATCGGCCATTATTTATCACAAATAAATTCTGTCGCACTATTCTTAATTTTCGAACTTACACACTAACCACAACCGTTTTTATATATTTAAAAAAATATATTAAATTGAAAGCAAACCACGAAGTCTACATGAAACAGATATCATTCAAATCACTTTACCGTTTATCTATTGTTATTTACAAGAATTGATATCGCAAAAAACAATCGTAACTCTCAGTCGTCGTTAAAGTAAAATGCCACGTTGCCATATCTATTCGGAGAACAATTATAAAAGCATATTTCGAGTTTAAATAATCAATTTTCATTTTTAATGTGGCTATTAAAGATGTATAAGCCATTGAGTATTTACATATTTAGATTTACCGACATTTTGAAATCGAAATTATTGTATTATTCACTGTAGCAAGGGCTACATAAACTCTAACTTTATGTGTCCTTTTTGGCAAAACTATAGTTTATTTTAGAAAATGTTATAAAGCTTTTTGATTTGTTTTTGCCTGAAGTATTGTTCTTCAAAATCTTTGCACTCAAACCGTTTACACCCTGTATATATATATATATATATATATATATATATATATATATATATATATGTTTTTATGTTTTCGCGGGCACTAAATGTGTTAGGTGGTTTCCAGGAATTCATCCGCGTAGTTGATAACTGATCCCTGCCGGGATCGATGGTAAAATGACGACGTTTCGGCTGAGTCACATCTGCCCTCTTCAGGTCGGTTCGCATAATTCTCGTAGCCTTCTGCTTTCGCTTCTAGTTACTCGAATACTGTATATATATTGTTACGAAATTTACCCAAAGCCGACCCTGTGTCATTTCAGCACGACAACAAACGCTTCAAGATAAAAAAATACGATTCTCGAAAAGGCTCGGCAGCGGAAGGAACGATGTTGATTTCTACTGGAGAATTCTACGCTGGTGATATAAAAGAAGAACGCCACGATCGCCAGGAGTTATACCGCGACGACTAGCTTATATGAAAATGTATTGTGAATCAGCTGTTTTAAATGTAAATAAAGTTCTAGAAAAGTGAAAGTAAATATAGTTGTTATAATTTTTAAATTGAACCCACGAAGTATACAAAATTTGGTGTTAGAAGTGAAGGATTAGTGCAGTTAACATCCTAAATTGATTTATGGAAACTCGTAGTATGGAAAAGATGGACGAAAAAATTGCACAGATTCTAGAAAAACGTGACAAGAAGGAGAAACAACATCAAGAAGAAATTCAACAAAGGTTAGTGAAATCTTTTGATGACAAACTTAAAATTGAGTTAGGAAATCTTGTCACTAATATCGATGAAAAACGTAAAATAGAATTAGAAAATCTTGTTTCCACGATGAAAAGTGAACAACAAAATCTGATTGAGGGATTATTCTCGAAATTTGTAGAAAAACAAGATCAAACTGAACAGAAAAGACAACTGCAATTCGAACAATTAATGCAAATAGTAGGACAAGTTAATGAAACAGTTAATGAAAGAATGCAAATAGTTGAGTCAGATATAAAAGAGATAAATGATGACATTAAGACCATAAAAATACCGTGGATACTCTTGAAACAAAAGTAGATGATCTCGATTCCATCCAAAGCCAGGTAAAATCTGAAATCAGTGCTATTCAAAACAAGGTAGAAACAGAAATCAAAAAAATGCAACAGGACTTACAGCGAGGAAAATACCAGAACACCGTGAGTACCAAAGGTTCCTTTAGTAAACCACACACATTCGACGGCAGTTCATCTTGGCCCATGTATAAACGGCAATTTGAGGCCGTGGCTACAGCTAATGGATGGGATAATCAAGAAAAATCTACTTCTCTGGTAATTTCGGTTAGAGGTCCGGCCCTAGAACTCCTCCAAAGCATTCCAGTCGATGAACAAGGCAATTTCGACAAGATCATCGCCATCCTAGACAAACGATACGACAATCAATCCTTGAGCCAGGTATACCAAGTCCAACTAAGTGGAAAAACGCAAAAATCTGGTGAAAGTCTTCAAGAATTCGAAGCAGAGATTAGACGGTTAGTTCATTTGTCCTATCCAGACCTGCCAGAGGAAACGAAAGACCAGTTGGCCACACAAAGTTTCATAAACGGCATCAGAGATGTGGAAGTTCAAAGAAATTTAAGACTGAGTGGCGTTAAGAAGAGTAATGAAGCTCTACTTCGGGCTTTGGAAGTAGAGGCCGTCATGAACATGTCCAAGCCGAGGGTCCGAGCAGTTTCCTTCAACCAGGAAGAGTCAGAGTCACCATTTCAAGCGCTGCTGGCTGGCCTGAACAAAATATTAGACCGGTCACAAAGAACTGGCACCAGAGGGGCATGTTACCGCTGCGGACGGACAGGACACTTCCAACGTGACTGCCGAGTAAGGCTACCGGAACGATCGCCAACCAGGGGTAGCCAACAAACCGACCTTACCAACCAGGGAAACTCCAACCAGTCAGCATAAGGGGGCGAATGCTGACTCACCATCCACCAGCCCCCAGGACAGTATCCATCCGGGGATTTTGCCGAGATAGCGGCAGCCTAGTCATCAGAGGCACCATCAACGGGCGAGCAGTTACCATCACCATCGATACCGGCGCCGCTGTGTCCATTGCCAAGTCCAGGGTTTTGAGAGCATCAGAAATTCGGCCAGTTACCAATAACATCCAGCTCAGAACAGTCACCGGCGAGTCCATGCATGTCGATACAGGGTGAGGCAGATGTCGTGCTACAGATAGGGGACAACATGATCCGGCATAGGGTCCTGGTAGCGAATATTGAGGACGATTTTATACTGGGAATGGACCTAATTAGCCAGCATGGATTTATGTTCGACCCGAGATATGATGTTCTTCGGTTCCTAAATGAGGAATTTGTATTGACACGGCCCGTCAACAGTTCAGTCACCTCCATAAAAATTGTGGCAAAGTCTTCAGCTAGAATTCCCGGTCGAACGGAACAGATTATTCATGGGCAGCTAGACAGCAATCCTGGGAGCTGCGTTGGAATTGTGGAGCCCGTACACTCAGCTCATAACTACTTAGTTAGACGGGCTATAGTTAAAACCGGACGAGATATACCAATCAGAGTCCTGAATTTGTCCAACAACGACATCAGAATTACCAATGGTCAAGAGATAGCTTGTTTCGAGCCAGTAGACACCATCATCAATTGCGAAGAAGAGTACCAGACGTCGGTGAAGGAGACAGGGCCCGATAAAGAGTTCCTACAACAGTTTGCTGACAACTTAACACACTTGACACCAGAGAACCAGAAAAAAAGCCAAGCAATTTATCACAAAACACTGGCAAATTTTTAACAGTAAAAATGGAACCACCGGTCGCACCAACATCATCCAGCATCATCGAATAGATACCGAAAAGGCTCAGCCCATCAGAATACCACCTAGACGACTATCATTGGGGCAACAACAGGCAGTCGAGGAAAACATCGAGTCCATGTTAGAAAATGGAGTTATTGAGCCATCCATCAGTCCATGGTCTGCTCCCGTCGTGCTAGTTAAAAAGAAGGATGGAACCACCCGATTTTGCGTGGATTACAGAAAGCTCAATGATGTCACGAAGAAAGACAGCTATCCACTACCCCGAATCGATGACACTTTGACCACACTAGCAGGCTCCCGTTGGTTTTCCACACTAGACCTAAAAAGTGGATATTGGCAGGTTGGTCTACACGCAAACGACAGAGAAAAGACAGCGTTCTCCACCAGTAAAGGGCTGTTTCAGTTCACGGTCATGCCCTTTGGGTTATGTAATGCACCCGCTACATTTGAGAGACTAATGGAGTATGTACTGAGCGGGTTAACATGGAGGACGTGCTTAGTATACCTCGACGACATTCTAGTCATGGGCCAGACATTCGACGACCATCTGAAGAACCTGGGCGAAGTATTCTCCAGAATTAATAACGCCAACCTGAGACTCAATCCGAAGAAGTGTTCCTTGTTTCAAAAAGAAGTAGAGTTTTTGGGCCACGTAGTGTCCGAGTCAGGAATCCGCACCAACGAAGACAAGATAGAAGCCATCCGTGATTGGCCAGTTCCAAGAGACAAACATGAACTCCGAAGCTTCTTGGGCCTCTGTTCATACTACCGGCGTTTTGTTGAGGGATTTGCCACCATCGCCGCCCCTCTACATCGGCAGACTACTGATAAAGAGACCTTCCATTGGAATCAGGATTGCGAAACATCATTCAGGCGACTGAAGGCAGCACTATGTTCCAGCCCAATCCTAGCCTTTCCTACACAGTCCGGCAAGTTCATCTTAGACACAGACGCCAGCAACACAGGTTTGGGGGCCGTCCTATCCCAGGTGCAAGATGGTGAAGAGAGGGTGATCGAGTACTACAGCCGTGGATTCTCGAAGCCAGAAAGAAATTATTGCGCCACCAGAAAAGAACTTCTTGCAATAATAAGGGCTGTAGACCATTTCCACAAATACCTGTATGGTCGCCATTTCTTAATCCGAACAGATCATGCCGCACTCAAATGGCTGCTGGACATGAAGACACCGGAAGGACAACTGGCCAGATGGATGGAGAAATTACAGCAATACGACTTCAAGGTGGAACACCCTGCCGGCCGGTTGCACAATAATGCCGATGCCCTATCCAGAAGACCCTGTAGAGCGGAATGCAAGCATTGTCTGAAGACGGAACAGCGAGAGGGTATCTCCATCAGGCAGATCCGAGTGCAGGCCAATGAAGACTGGACAACGGAACAGTGCATCCAGGACCAAATGGCTGATCCAGACATCGAACCAATCTTGTCACTCAAAATGAGAGGGGCACCCAGGCCACGATGGGACGAGGTAGCTAGATACTCCGGCGTGCTGAAATCGTTATGGGCTCAGTGGGACTCTCTACGAGTAGACAATGGAATGCTCAAGCGAGTTTGGGAAAGCGCTGATGGACGAGAAACCAAGTCCCAACTGGTAGTTCCGAAGAAAAAGGTACCAGCCATCCTGACCGAAGTACATGATGGAATTACCGGAGGCCACCTGGGCATGAATAAAACCCTAGACAAAGTTCGCCAGCGGTACTACTGGGTGATTTACTTCGAAGACGTCAGAGCTTGGTGCCGCAAATGTGCCACATGTGCCGCCAGTAAGGGCCCGAAGACCCGGACCAAGGGCAGAATGCAGCAGTACAATGTGGGCGTCCCATTTGAGAGAATTGCCATCGATGTCGCCGGTCCGTTTCCCGAGTCTGAGAGGGGGAACAAATACATTCTGGTCGCAATGGATTACTTCAGCAAATGGCCTGAGGCATATGCGATACCCAACCAAGAGGCAACCACGGTAGCGACGGTGCTAGTAGAACAACTATTCAGCAGGTTTGGCGTCCCGATGGAATTACATTCAGACCAGGGGCGTAACTTCGAATCGAATGTATTCCAGAAGGTCTGCACGATGTTGGGGATCAGGAAAACGAGAACAACACCATTACACCCACAGTCAGACGGAATGGTGGAAAGATTCAACCGGACCTTGGAACAACACCTATCCAAGGTCGTCAGCAATAACCAGCGTGATTGGGATGAGCATATTCCCCTATTCCTGTTGTCATATCGCTCTGCTGTACATAATAGTACAGGCCTGACCCCAGCCAGGGTCTTATTCGGAAAGGAGCTGCGATTACCATGCGACTTGGCATTTGGCTCCCCCGAAGAACCTCCCCAAGACATCGACGATTATGCCGACCAGCTCCGACATAACATGCTGGCAATACCCGAACGCAGATGTTGGCCACCAGTGACCGGATGAAGACGCGATACGACCTCAAGGCCAATTCAGCCGGGTTCCAGGAGAGGGACAAAGTCTGGCTGTACAACCCCCAACG
Source organism: Octodonta nipae (assembly GCA_034190945.1). Classification (NCBI taxonomy): domain Eukaryota; kingdom Metazoa; phylum Arthropoda; class Insecta; order Coleoptera; family Chrysomelidae; genus Octodonta; species Octodonta nipae. The sequence goes on along the minus strand of CM067218.1, from coordinate 45,615,801 downwards.
GAGCAAGGGTAAATCCCCAAAGCTTACACCCGCCTGGGATGGTCCATACGAAGTGGTCAAGAGGCTGAATGATGTCGTCTACCGGATCCGTCGAAACCCCAAGGCTAAATTGAAGGTGGTTCACTTAGATCGACTCGCTCCCTACCATGGAGGGGATGTTTCTGATCGGGACGATCAGAATTAAAGGGGGGGCAGTGTTACGAAATTTACCCAAAGCCGACCCTGTGTCATTTCAGCACGACAACAAACGCTTCAAGATAAAAAAATACGATTCTCGAAAAGGCTCGGCAGCGGAAGGAACGATGTTGATTTCTACTGGAGAATTCTACGCTGGTGATATAAAAGAAGAACGCCACGATCGCCAGGAGTTATACCGCGACGACTAGCTTATATGAAAATGTATTGTGAATCAGCTGTTTTAAATGTAAATAAAGTTCTAGAAAAGTGAAAGTAAATATAGTTGTTATAATTTTTAAATTGAACCCACGAAGTATACAAAAATATATATCATCATCATCATCATCATATGCAGCTATATTCAACCAATTTTTCATGGTGTAGCCTCCCTGAAGAATTGAAAGATTGCAGAGGAACTTGAAGAGCTGTGGAAGTGGAGAACTTAAGGTCTTGAGAAGAGAGGAAGAAGACGAAGAGCTTAAGATCTGTGAGAACGACTGAAGGACTGTATTGAAGAGAATTGACGGTAGGTGGGCAAATGGTCGGTTTTTACTAACTGAAATGAAGAAGAAGAAGAAGTGTAGGACTGAAGAATTGAAGAACTGGCTCGACGGACTGAGAAGACGAACATAATTTTTGGCGGTTTTTATCGGAAACTCAACGCTAGAGGTTGAGGAATTGGCCTTTGTATAACTAGACTCGTAACGGAATTTATCAATGAAGCGAAAGCTGAAGAGCTAATCGGAGACACTTAAGGTCTTGAGGGAACAGATAAAGAGCTTAAGGTCTTTTTGTAAGAAGAATTGTCTCGAAGGATTGAGAAGACGAAGAATATTCTTAGAATTTTACAGGGGATGTGAGGCATACCTTACCACGCTGCCTCAGTGCGGGTTGGTAAGGGGCAAATGTCTATTTCCCTGATTTTTGCCATTTACGTCAGAGACGACTGTACCCCCCGGAATTGTGTCACAATTTTTTTATTAATGAAAAAACCCTTGACTTGGCTGGGATTCGATCCCGGGTCCTGTCCGCTATATCAAGCTCCAATTTTTATACAATTGTGTGAGCTGACGGACTTTCCCACTAGGCCACCGAGGGGCATCATATATATATATATATATATATATATATATATATATATATATATATATATTTATATATATATATATATTTATATATATATATATATATTTACATCCAACCACCACCTGAGCGTCCGTACATTATTGTTCTTGTATAATTCAGGTGATCCCTATATCTCCAATTTCTTTCAAAATTTTACGTCTTAAAGTTTCGGAGATACGGGGAGAATTGGTATTTTTTTTTAATTTTTGTTAATATCTTTTAAACAATATTTTAAAAAAGTAAAAAATACATATTTGTATTCCTCATAACGAGGCTTTTGATTTAATTTATTACATGAAGCATTAGAAACAATTTTAATTTTATATTTTCTATTTAATTCTATAATGTGCCCCCAAAATTAGTACTAAGGCTCTTTATTTATCCTGTAAAGTTCAGGTGAGGCCCTATATGTTCAATTTTTTTCAACATTTTACGTATTATAGTTTCGAAATAAGGGGGAATGGGGAATTTTTTGTATATTTTTGTTAATATCTTTTAAAGAAATTATTATTAAAATATGAAAAAAAAACATATTTGTATTCTTCAGTATGAGCCCTTTCATTTGATGTATTACATGATACGTTAGAAAAAAAATCTTTTAATTCTATAATTTGCCCTCCAAACTTAAAATTATTATTATTATTTTTCCTGTAAACTTTAGCCTATTTTTAAAACAATAGGCTAAATAGTGTCGTAGATGATGTGGGAATGACTGTTTTTTTAATTTTCCCCAAGAAGAACCCCTAAAGTCAAAATTTCTTCTTTTAGGATATGTACTCCAGATCGGGTCACCAAACTATACACGGATACCAAATTTTAGCGTTTTCCGTTGAGTAGTTTCGGAGACAATTGCTGTGATATTTAAAATGGAGAAATTAGGAGTGATATTATATGGGTATCCTTATATTGTATATATGGAACCCAGAAAATATATAATATCATTAATTAATATTAATTGATTTGTCTTTTAAAAATTATAAATCTATCAATATTTGGGAGGTTTGTATCTCAAATATAAAGAAAGTAAACCTCTCTGTTTGAACTAATAATAACAAAGGTATAAAATGTCAGAGCTCAAATCAAATTCACTACAAGGATTATGAACGAAACTATTGTATATTTCCTGAAATCATTCAAACATAGTTACGTCATGGTGTGTTGGTAACTACAAGAATCTGTTTAGAACATTATCAGTTTATGTTTTTTATAACTACTAAATAATAAAAACAATATTTTTTTCTCATAGACTATCTATATAATTTATAAAGCATTAAAATGAATTTAAATAAAGATCAGGGACAGGTTGTTATGTAATTATTTCATTTTCTTTTAGAAAAAAAAAATTATCCAAATTTAGTAAATTACTTCAGTAGTAATATTAAATTATTAGTTATATTTAATTACAAATATTCACGATTATATAATTATAAACGCGCAATATGCAGAGACGTCTGAGATACTAATATTGAGGAATCACAAATATAAAATTTACCAAGAAAACAATCACACTTTAATGTGTTCCTGAATCGGCAACACCCCAGGACGCTCTGAAGTTGATAGAACCGATAATATATTTTATATAAGGACGCTTGGTTGTCTGCTATATGGGAGGAGGCCTCCTGCTTGGAATGTTGCAAATATTCTATTATGGACGCCCAGTGAATATTTTATGAAAGGACGCTTTGAGGATAGTTGGATGTATATATATATATATATCTAGATTACCAATCTACCATACGATATACTTATACAAGATTTCGACATACAAAGTAAATTTACCACTGACCTTACCAAAGATTAAGCATCAGATGATCTCAATTACAAATATTAGTGTAATTAACAAAGGTTCTCATGAAAACCAACATCAAGCAAATTTTCTTTCATGCTAATCGAGTATTGTTTTCGATATAACCGTCTCAGTTGAAAACACGCCAAATGAGCTCGTCCAAAACAGAATGATAATTATTGACACAGCGTAATCATGGCAAGTAGTTGAGTATATGTTGAGGTGATTAACAGCGCAGAAATGCCCTTGCCACCAAACCTATTTCGTTTGTAAATCGTACTGAATGTATTTGCTTTTATCGAGTAAGGTGTGTGTGATCTGAACCTACCCGAAATTATTACGATGCGCTTTGTATTTGCTCACGATTGTGTGGGTTGTGATTGAGTTTCAATGTTTTAATTAAGTGTAAGGAAATCGAAAACTATTCGTTTACATTTCTTGTCTGAATGATTTAATATAAGTGATAACAAAAGTATACGATTCGAGTTAAAATACATAAACAAATACTTAATAATGATATATTTTACTTGTTTAATTGTGTGAATTCATCAGAAATTTGTCATCATCAGTGTTGTTTGTCAAAAGTTTTAATAGTAACAAATTGACTAACAAGAAAAAAAAGTTGAATCTAAATTGAATTTTAAGAATAAACCTCCACTTGCAATATACACAGCGATAGACATCGACGCCACAGTAGGAGTTGAAAGTCTCCAATGATTTAGATAAGTACAACACAATATACAAAACACTATTTGGTTGATCATATTCTATTTCTGGAATTACCTACTTAAGAAGTCAGTGTTTTTAATTGTTTTATCGAAATGAAAATTTGTGTAGATGTATGTATGTCAGTATGTATAGTCTGGATGACAATAAGATAAATTGGTATCATCCAGCTCATAATATATATAAGGACAATATAAATAAATAAAATAGAAGTTGCTGGTGATACCGTTACAATCACCAAAATTTATATACTGTGACTGAAAATTACAATTTGTTCCTTAATCATCGGCAACCAGGAACGATTGAATTCCGACGCAATCGATTTCAGTTAACAAAATTAAGGCAGATTTTTCGTGTTGTGTTCTTCTTTGTGTAGTATAACTAAATTTTGAATTTTAATTTCTAACCAAGCATGTTCACAAATTTTGGATTTTTCAAACTGTCGTTTTTTAATGTAATTTTTGTGTTCGTTTATTCGAACATTTAGATGTCTAGAGGTTTCTCCAGTATAAAATTCATACATTTTGTATTTTTAGTTGCATTTTTTGGTTTTGTTTTTGATATAACTGGTTTTAGTGTGTTTCTTGTTTTAAATGATGTAGTAATATCATATCTGTTGCCCACACTTTTTAGTTTTTATCAGAGACCCTGTATGTATCGTTTGGTGTTCGATTTTGTTTAACTATTTATTAATAAATTTTTCAGGGTAATTATTGGCAGAGAGCATATTCTTTATAAATGTTTTTTCCTGATTAAATTTATTGGTGTTAGAACAGTTGATTTTTGCTCAGTAGTATAGAGATTTGATGATACCTCTTTATACTGAATATACTGAATATCTGAATTTAGATGATTAGAGTAAAAGTTTAGATACCTGTTAGTGTGAGTTGATGTTATGTTAAACATCTGTTTCAATTTTTGATTGTGTTTTTGTTATTAAAATGTTTAAGAAAGATAATTTGCCTGTTCAAGTTCTAGTGTAAATTGAATAGTTCATATTTGTTGTTTAAGGCGTTAATTAATTGATCTAAGTTTTCAAGAATATGTTCCCAAATAACTAATATGTCAGGAAACAACCAAATGTAGAGTTCTTGAAACATTTTTGGGACAGCAAGATGCGCCAGCAATGCTTTCCATAACCGAAAATGTCATTTTTTTTAACATACCTTCTATACTATCATTTTCGTTAAAATTATAATGCATGAAAATAACAAGGCTTATTACAAAATATGTTGAACATCTTACAAACTTATCTGTGCTAACCTGTGAGCCTTTAATTTTTTTTTAAATTCCTCGATGCCCGCCTAAAATTTTTTCTGGAGGTGTTTCGTTTGTTCTCATCTAAAATGGGAATGAGAATTAATGGTCCTATCTTCATGAATGCAAAGCACCGCTAGACATACACAGGATATCCTTCGCCGAGAGTAAGCGGAACTCAAACTAATGGACTCGGTGATACGTGTTTTCTAACTTGGATGTCGGAAAAATATGCTAAAAAGTCATCGGATTGGGGCTCGCACATAAATTTTCAGTTCTTGGAGATGTTTTCCATTAGAAAGCATAATTGATGATTTTTTAATTCGTTTATCTTGGCTCTTTGCTTGCCTTTGTAATATCCAATTCTTGCACTTGTCAACTTGCATTTGTGTGAGTAGAAGAGATATATTACTTTGTGTTTTTACTCGTGAAATTCTTTTGTCCGTAATATACAAGGGGAAATCGTTTTTAATTTATAACTACATTGAAGAATTAAGCGAATTGTGCACTATTATGCAATTATATACTGATTTAATGTTTTCGGACATATAGTTTTAGGTAATCCTCACATATACACTATAATTAAGACACGTCTGTTACCTGTATTTTCCTTTGATTGATTTAGTTGAGTAAATTAAACATTTTTATAATATAAAAAAATCGCCATCCTACTGAGGGCATATTCTTGCGGTAAAGCAGTCATTGACACAAATGGAGTAGGACTTGTGGCCACCTTAAAATTCCTAAAAGCTAGAAAGTAGTTACTTCAAAATTGTTCTGACTACATCTTAATTATCTCATCATATATTGTCCTTTTACCCGACAAAAGGTACTCAATTCGTCTGTTATTCGAAGCCGTCTCAAGGAATTTGGATCGTTTAAACTGGTTCTGTTAAGGGAGATTCCAAAATTGTTAATCATTTGTTAAACTTCAAGATGGAGGTTCCCAATAGGCCTCTCTATAGAGACTACTTTCATAAATTGGAATCAAGTGGAAAACTTTCTTATGAATAATATTTAGAGAAGAAGTTATTCTTCATAAAAAATTTGTATGCTCTAAAACGTAGACAGCAATCATTACATGTCTCTTTCTCAATTTAAAAGTCAAGTAACTTTATTTTTAATAATATCTAAAAATGTTATCAAACACAACTAGCTAGAATTAAAAACTGGTTCTCATTATGCCGTATGACTTTAAGTTGTATAATAAATATTCATGTTACTTGTTTAACTGTGTACTAGGTTTGACAAAAAAAAAATAGCTTAAATGTTACGTAAGAATCAAATTATATTATGCCACTAAAAAATAATAATTTTTTAAATGAAAATACTGGTTAATTATAAAATTCCGAGGAGGTGAGACTATTAAATGAATGTAATTGGAATTAAATTAAAACGTCTGACAATTAACAGAATTAAAAAATTTGAGGATTCTTAAATCGTCTACAATAAAGTGCGCCCACTTAAGTTGGAATTATATGCCAAACTTTCTTAATACTGAAAAACAGTTATTCTATTCAATCAAAATAATTGATGTTCTTAAAAGTAAAGTAACATATTTTTGGCAATAACGAAAAAGTAAATTAGATTAGAAAACTACATCCAATTAAAGAATTACTTTACTGAAAATTGCAAAATAAATACATTTTTAAATAATTTGGTCAAGTGCGAGTGGAACTCGCATACTAAAGGTTCCGTACCACCTTCAAGATTCTAATATTACAGTTTCAGACAAGCAGGAAATGAATGCATTTTCTTATATTTACCTTAATATCTTTTAAAGGAAGCGTTTTAAATTTATAAAGAATATACATTTTCATTTTCCACACATAGACTTTTTATTTTATCTGCTGCAGGATTCGCTTGATTTTTATAAGAATACATGAATACATATGTATTTAATTTTCTAATTGGGCCCCCAAAAATTAACATTACAGTTTTATTTTACTAATAAACTTTCAGGGAAGCCTTTTATAATCTACTGTCCGACTTCTGAGGCCCTGTAGATTGGAAGATAAAGGGCAAAATAGGGCAAGTTTTAAATTATAAATTGCTAAATCTGTTATTCAAATTATTATTTGAAAATACAAATAAAATATATTTTTCAAAATTTATATAGTGTAGTTTTTAGTGGGAATTAAGTCGATGTTTAACATTTTTGTTAATATATTTTAAACAAATGATTTAAAAATATGATATATATGTAATTCACATAATGAGCCTTTTATCTGATATATTACATCATACATTTGCAAAATTGAATTATCATTTTCCTTTTAATTGTATAATTTGTCACTAAAATTATTATGGGAGTTTTCTATTAATTTTTTTTATAAATTTCAAGTGAGCCCCTGTACCCATAATTATTTTCAAAATTTTAGGTATTATGGTTTCGGAAATAAAGCCAGAAATGAGAAATTTTTATATCTTTATTTTAATATCTTGTAAACAATTAATTTTAAAAATATGAGTCCTTTCATTTGATGTATTGTATGATGCACTAAAAAATATTTTTTTATTTCCCGTTTAATTTGGCCCCCAATATTCATATTAGGGATTTCTTCCTATTGTTCCTGTAAATAAAAAAAATTAGGTCTCATAGTGTGGGGAATAAAGGGGGGAATGGGTAATTTTTTTAAACTTTTTTTAAAGATATTTTAATATATTCATTTAAAAAAAATTAAAAAAATACATTTGTAGTCGTCATAATGAGCCGTGTGATTTGATATATTACTAGATCCCTTAGAAAGAACCATAATTTTTTATTTTCCATTTAATTCTATAATTTGTCCCCCTTATTTTTCTAGTAAGGTTCAGGTAAGGCGCTCTACCTCTATTTTTTTTTAAATTTTGCAACTTACGGTTTCAGAGATAAGGACGGGGGGAATGGGTAGATTTTTTTTTGTTAAAAAAATTTAATTTATTTATTCTAAAAATATGAAAAAAACATATTTGTTTTCCCATAATGAGCCCTTTCATTTGATATATAACATTAGAAATGTTAGAAACAATTTTAATTTTATATTTTCCATTTAATTCTGTAATTTGCCCCACAAAATTACAAGTAGAGGTTTCTCCTTATTTTTCCAGTAAAATTCAGGTCGGACCCTATACCTCTATTTTTTCCAAAAGTTTACGATTAATAGTTTCAGAGATAAGGGGAGGAAAGGTAAATGTTCGTTAATATCTTTTCAAGTAATTTTTTTTAAATATGAAAAAAATATATTGGTGTTCCTCAGAATGGGGCCTTCCATATGATGTATTACATAATGCGTTTGAAATAAAAAAAATTAATTTTCATTTAACTCTATAATTTGCCCCCCAAATTTAATATTAATGGTTTCTCCTTATTTTTCTTGTAAAGTTCGGGCAACGTTCTATATTTCCTATTTTTTTCAATATTTTAGGCTCAGTAGTTTTGGAGATCAGGGGAGGAACGGTCCATTTTTTTAGTTTCTCCCCCCAAAAGTACCCCTAAAATCAAAATTTCGTCATTTAGGATATGTACTCCTGATTGAGTCACCAAACTATACATTCGTGCCAAATTTCAACCTCTTCCGTCGAGTAGTTTAGAAGAAAATTGCTGTCTTGTGACAGAGGCAGAAATCCGGAGTGATATTGTAAGGGTATCAGTATATTGTATATACGGAACCATAAAACCCACAAACCGACTTCAAAGTCTTAGTAAATGTTTATATATAGTGAAAAGTAGGCATCGTTCATGATATTATTAGTTTTTTTAATGGATCTCGGATTGAGTCTTATATCTGTCCTGTTAAAATTTGTTTTTCTGTTCTGTTGTTCTTCTCGATACAAACGTGGATAGTAGGCTGATGTTCTGGCTAAAAACTCTGTACTTTTGAATAATATATTTTGGTCTTCGATGAGGGCATAAGCTGGCTACTGCGATTTTTTTCTCTCTTTTTCACAGTTATCCTGTTGTGTGAGTTAATACTACTTTTTATGGTTCCAATATACACCGCAAGAAAACAGGTTCATTACTGTCTGTGATAAATCTCATGCTCTGTTCTACCGTTCTAGTTACTTTAAAAATTACTTTTACACGATGTTATTCTGAATAGTACTTTGTGAAATTGGATTTATATTAATGAAGGGTTGTACAGGGTCAAATATGTTACGTAGTTATGGTCTTAAGAAAAACGATACGTTTTGTACTTTTAACAGAGAGTATCCATTCGTTATGACCATAACTAAAGAATTCTTGACCGAATATAACAAGTAGTATCTTATTAGTGTAATGGTAGAATAATCGCCAAGACACTATAAGTACTAACAGTTAAGGGAAGATAATTGTGAAGATTGTAACTTGCAGTTGCTACCGCTTTTGATATAGAAAAGTAAATATTTTCCAAGAGTCAAGAAAACAAATGAATGCCAGGAGTTAATGTGTTTGGTAATATAGTTTTTTAATCGAATTGTTACTGGTTCGTTGTTAGATTTTTACATAAACAAGTCTATTCTTAATGGTTTCTCGAAATATCAAATCAAAAAATTGGTATTTATATTTTTTAGGAATAACCCCTTACTAGGAGAAACAAGTCTTTATATATATTTCAAAATTTCTATACCTTTTAGTGTTTAAATCAGACACCGTTTTCAGTGGCATTAAAAACAATGAAGAAGATGAAGGTGGGTAGATATATTAAATGTTTCATTTGAAAGTGGAGGTAATTGATTTGTTGTCATATTTTCTCTTTTTTTTATCTTCTATATTTTCATTCCCTCTCAAATTATGTTATTCTGCTTCCAGACATATCAATTGCATTTAAGAGAATTTTAGTATTGTAACATATATAAAGACTATTCCATATCCCGATCGTGGTTCCCGAATTATTACTTACTTTTCATAATATGTGGCATTGTTGTGCATCATAAAGTAGTCATTTCAAGGTTTTGATTGCAATATTTTAAAGTCAGATGATTACTTTAAACAATCATAAACGTATTTTAATAATGCCTTTAATTTATAAGGCAATTTGAAAATAATAATCTATTGAAATAAACTAAGAGTGACCAAGTTCTAACATTAAGTGTACTCCCATTAGTAAAAATTGGCTTCATTAAGAATGAGAAAAATATATATTTTACTGATTCGTTGGAAACGCTTACTTTCTGAAAAGTATCCAGAAAACCCAAAAAATTATACAAACGATTTAAGGAATGTGTTTATTCTAAATGGTATACTTCATAAATTTCAGTAATTCTGTTTTAGTTTGAATAAAAGATGTTTCTGCCTGAAAAGTTGAGCCGTTAAGGGAACAGACCATTTGATAAAACAATCCATTTGGGATAAGGGCTTTAAAATGTATAAATGTGAATTGACGGAGAACTTCCAAAGGCGAAAGAGCGAATGTTCTTCTGAAATATAAGTTCTCAGATGTGGATTTGTGTCAACAGATATCTTGGCTTATTCAATAAAGATTCCGTTTCACTGAAATAAAAGTTTGCGAAATGATATAGGTAATACCCGATGTTGAGAATAAATTAGTTACTTTAAATTTAATTGTAAGTAAATTCTTCAGACTTTTGCAAAATTTGAGTAAATTTTCATTGCAAAGAAACTGCTCATTGGACATATATTGAAAAGTGAATTCTTTGTTTTTCTACGAATATATAAGGCATTTGTTTTCAGTTTCTGTTTTTATAGAAGGTAATCTAGAAATGATTTAAAGTCTAGTTCGTACTCAGCTCCTCAACCTGCCTGTTTCCCAAGTCTCACTAGGATTCCTATAAACACATTTTTCAGAGACTAGACTCAGGGCCTCAATCTGCTTACTCCTCAAGCCTCACTAATCCACTGGAAAATATCGTAGATCAACTCGAGACCTCGATCTGCCTACACCACTAGCCTCACTAGAATACAATTAAATGAGTTACAGAGTCTATATCGACCACTACTAGAGTTAAGTTCTTACAGATGTCCGCAATATGCAAAGATTTTTAAAAACATAATAAATACTTTATTGTTGTGTTGTTTGTTACTTTAATCTCCTGACCTGGTCAAACCATCTTCTGACCTATTTCATCAATAAAGAATTTGACAATAACTATTTCATCGATCTTTTAGCATTTTTCCAGCGATGTTCAAGCATTTCAATATCCTTATGGAAGTTTTACCGACCTTTGCAAACAATTCATTTACTACCATATGTCAAGTCTGGAAAATACCAGGAGTGTTTCACCAGCTAGAAGCACGGTTTCTTCTTCATGACTTATAAAAATACATTAGATGGTGGCGAAGCATCCATAACGGGGTTGAAATATTTCGAGAAAAAAATTAAATTAGAAAAGCCCAACAACACCGGTACAGAAAAAATATCTTAAGACCATACACAGTAATAATATTAATTCATAAACTCGAAGAAGGATGATGACAAGAAGCGAGCTCTTACAAAATTTCAAGATACTATAGCCGTATCTACCACTCGGAAATACTAAACATGACAACAAAGACACTCAGATACTTAGATAATTGGAGTCAGTACAAAGGCAAGTAAAGAATGTAGATTCCCGGAGATGAAAAATCGAAAAACAGAAGCATTTATGGATAAATTATAAAATGTCTGCCTGTTATAGTTGCCAAACCTAGCGAAATGTAGGAAAAGAAGTTTTATAAAAGGTTAAGAGACAGATAACGATAAAAATAAAGTAGAATATAACACAAAGTAAAATAGATAAATATACGAAAACATCAAGCAAGGACGAAAACAGTATTCTAATATTGTATAATTAGACACTAATAACTGCAAAAAGAAGCGGATATGATATAGAATGTTTAAATTAAGTTGATTTATAAGAATTGAGGAAAGAAGTAGAAACTATAAATAACAGGAAAACAGCCGGCTTAGATGGCACAAATTTTAACAGTCCATATATCAAACTACCACTATATTAAAAACATATGTTATTTTAATTTGAAAAAAGAGCTAAAATGACCGCAGTAACTAAAGAAGAATAAGCTCGTTTAACATACCATTCAGAATATATGGTAGATAGATCATTAGATTTAAAACTTTAACGGAAATATGAATAATGAAGAGCAAATATGATTTAGGAAAGGACGGAATATACACGGTACAATAGATCAACGAAAACTTTAGAGAATTTGACAAGGAAACTTCAACATGAATCTGTTGTGAGGAATTGTGATTGAAAACCTATTCATATATAAAGAAACCAACATCAAGTTAGATGTGAAGATCTTATAAACAAAAAGTATAAAAGGCTGTTCTTGCTGACCAATTTATAAAGCCAGAGTTCTAATATTTGTTGTACGAAAATTACTTGGTAAAGGCTACAAAAGAAGAGTGTTAAATGTAAATTAAGGTATACTTACTACAACAGATATGAAACATATTTGATTGGACAATATCATTTGGATAGAGCGCAGTCATGGTAAGCTCGGAAAAACACCTTAATCGAATAATTAACTAAAAAAACCATTTGTTCTGTATTTCGTTAAGTAATGTTTCTTCGTGTGATATACTCAACCTTTGTCAGGACTATAGTCACTTTTCTAGGTACATAATATTCAATTTAACTTAGCAAAATAAGTAATTTTATATAGCAAAATATTCCTTATTGAATATAATGTAAAAAATCACATTTACTTAACCAGTTGATGAATATACGAAAAGTAAATTTTTAAAATATAATTATGTTGGTTTTATTGTGTATTAAAATATCAAAAAATACGATACATTCGATTTCTTTATAATATAATAACGAAACTAAATTATGAAAGTAATATTTTTAATTTAGGTACCGTTGCTAATGTTTTAATATAAAATAAGATGAGAAATTTTTCACATACATAACACAGGATGTTTCTAAAATTGGGTTCCAAACTACTGCTGTGCATAGATCACATTAAAGTGATCCAAACAGTCCCTATTGTCATGTTCCATAAAACGCAGCCCTAGTAAGTTGTATGTCTTTAAAAGGGCACAAACTAAACTGTGTTTTCTGTTATCGACAAAGCGGTTGAAAATAAATAGAGAAATATAGAAAAATAGATTGGTGAAGGGAGTTTTCGGCTCGTATTTTTTTATTTATTTTTTTACAATTTTCTCTAGATTTAAAAAATCTTAACAATTTTATGTAAACAAGAAAATATTTTTTACATAAAATTGTTAAGATTTTCTAAATCTGTAGAGAAAATTGTAAAAAAAATGAAATACGGACCGAAAGTCCCCTGCACCAACGTATATAGGACGCTTATGATTTGCATGTCGAAAGCACATGTTATTTAACGTAAAAAGTAAAGTAAGACCCATACATTTGTTTCTATTTATTTTCGACCGGTTTATCAACAATAGAAAAAAAATGTCACACGTGGACTAAACGTTAAGATAAGGACATGATCCTGTGAGCGAAGGAATCAACATGCTACGATTTTCCACAAAAATTGCAAATTAAGGATAATCGTTCAGGTTTCCACAATATTTTTCGTTCTGTTATTTGTCCATTTGCAAACCTCATGCCAATTTTTTCATGGACTACTCTCGATATCAAATTGCATTTTATGCTTGCTAGAAGGGAGAAAATCGTGGCATATTGTTCCGTTTTCTTGCAAGATAACTCAACCTTTTAGCCACATGGGAAACTAATGCCTGTCGTATTTTGATGCTTGGTTGCAACATACATTTAATTTAGTCAACATGGAAAAAATCGGAACAAGACATCTTTATTTGACAAATTTCACCTTATTATATTTTACATTAACACACTTTTCAACCCGAGGCAGAAGTAAGAAAATGGTGGACTAAATTCTATCACCAGCTGACGGTCTATAATAAAGGGTTGGTCACAGCAAAATGATGATATTTAAGCACTTATTCTGAAATGACACCACAATTCACGAAATTACTGAATATTTCCAAACATTTCGAGGGTATAGATCCGACTCCGTTGTCAGTGGTAAAGAAATTATGAAAAAAGGCACAAATTATAAAATCTGAAATTTAGACATTATTATCGTCTTTTAGAATTTGTGCCTTTTTTAGTGGTTCCTTGTCATTGACAACAGAGTCTGATCTAGACCCGAAACGTTTGGAAATATACAGTAATTTCGTGAATTGTGGTGTCATTTCCCAAAAAGTGGTTAAACATTAACAAACTATGCTAAAACTACCCTTGTGTAAACAACCAGTAAAAGGATGTTCCGCCACCAATTTATTTAAGGGAAAGAAAGTCAAGTCAGAAATTAAGCTGCTAATTCACGACCTTTTGAAAATTTTCATTAATCCAAAGAATTCTAAAACGTAAAACAAAGGAACCAAGTTCGCTAATATAAAGATTAAATGATTTATATTTTATCAGGGATATGGAACTTATATCTTAGCTGGTAAATACATATTCAATTTAACAAATTTTATTCAACATAAAATAAAATTTTTTAAAATCCTACTACATGGATAAATATTAATCACAAAAGAAAGAAAAATAATATCATTTTTCTGTTTTTAAATTTTATAGACACATAATATTGAAAAGCCATCAAACTCAGTCGGTTGTCGTGCTCATTTAATGGAAATGAAAGCTCGATATTCTGCTTCTACCGCCTCCGGAGGATATTTATTCATCTACCAGATTTCTCTGTTTTATTTTACATGGTTTAGTTTGAAAATTATTTAGTGACTCAGAAAATATAGAAAATGAAGCGTAACTATAAACTTTATTCTGCTCTAAGCGTAATAAAAACATAAATAAATAAATATTATCAGATATTTGCCATGGGGTTTGATATAAACTTTATATCTTTATGGAGATTTGCTTATATTAACAGAGGTTTAGTGAAAACAAAGTTAAACTGCATTCTAAAGAATGTTTTACACCTTTGTCATTTAAATTTTTGGGTTGAAATTTACACATTTAAGAGTTGTATTTCTACTTTGTTCGATATTATCTTTATTCTGGTGTCATTAGAGTAAAGAAAAAATAGGAAAAATTTTGGCAATAATTCGACTGGAGTGTTTACAAAAAAGACATGTACCATATTTTCTTTTTGATCTCATTAATTGCTATACTGATCTTTTTCGGCAATATCTGATTAGCGTCAACCAAAAAAAGTATTCTTATGGAACAAAAATTTATTTTGAAAACATAACTTTCAAATAGTGATGATGGCGGTAATATCATGATTTTTTAAATTATTTTTTAAAAATTTATACTAGTTCTATTCATTATTTTTTTAACATTAATTTGTCACAAATAAGGGAAAAAATCACATGAACTTTACTGAGAACTTTTAATTAACTATTATTGGTAGTTTTATTTGGCAAAACATTATAACAATATTCTATATAAATTACAAATTCATATTTTACTGACGTTTCTATATTTTCTGCTCACTATTTGGATTTATGTTATGTTGGAAGCAAGCGATTTCTTTAACAGAATATGTTTCTTTTACACGAAAAAAAAACAGACGTTATGTACAAGAATTGAAATTCTAAACAGTCGCACTCAAAATAGACAAAAAAAAATCACACACATAGGATATGGTTCTCAAAAAAGTAATCACGTCGTACAGGAATGCGAATAACAAATATTATTCAGGGTATATATAAGAGCGGAAAGTTTAGTATCAATTCGTTTTTCTGTAACGAGCATCAGATGTATTTCGGGTCTTTCTGTATTAAATTTTCTCGGCGATCCTGTCGAAGACGCACCTTCTGCCTCTTTGGTCATGCCATGAAAATTTCATTTTATGGCACTTTTATAGGATACGTTATATAGCATTCATTTTGCGTTTTCGTTTGATGTATTTCGTATAAACTACATAACTTTTTTCATTCTCGTAAAATGAATACAACAATACATCTGTAGATTAGTCACTTGAAATGTTTTGGTCTTCTTTTTTAAATGATTACATTATTTAATAATTCATTTGATTTATTGAAATTAACAGATATACAGTTAATCATAAAATTGTTCGCACAATGTTTGTTATACTGTCTTCGTCAATTTTTAGGTGTCACCCTCTCTAAACTAATCTAATTTTTCCTTTAGTTGTGGGGAATAACTTTCGGTATCGCTGTATCCTATCGAGGATAAATGTAAAGGTATATTTTATTTTGACAGAAATACTTTTTTAATTTGTTCTCTGAATATTTATAAATTTGTTAGATAAAGCAAAAATGTCGCCTTCATTTGAAAATAATATTCTCATTAAATTTTATCACATAATCAAGATATCGCACACGTTTGACTTGGCCCCAGTTTGGTAAATTTTTTTAGCAAATTGCTAAACCCAACATTTTTTATTGTTACTGAAGTATTACAATAATCTTTAGACATTCTTAACAAATTTTGATATGCCACAGATATAGGCATATTCCAGCTGTTTCACTTTGACAACTAGTTCTTTAAGAGATTTTTAGTTATTATTTTAAATAATTGTTACACTTACAAAAAAACGTACTTATAAATTACATAATTTGTAACTCATTATTTCAACATTTTCACTCAACCTTGTCATGTAACTGTTGCTCCTCGAAGTTTATCCAGTTCTTCTGTTTTCAGTAGTTGCTATCCAATTTTCCGTATTATTTTGATATTATCGCTCCGTTTTGTAGGAAGCCTTCCTTGACTTGGTTTGTCCATTGTCGGTCTCCACTCCAGGATTTTATTGCCCATAGGTTATCCTACACACTGCCATTTGAACCTTAATATATAGTCTACGACATTCCTAACTCCAGATCTTCTACGTACTTCTTCATTTCTTATCCTGTACTTTACAGTGATGACAAGCATAGACCTTTCCATTTTGCGTTGCGTTATTTGAAATTGAAGTATTGTCAAGCGTGCCAAGGTTTCCATACCATAAGTCAGCTCTGTGTGGACACACTGATTAAAGGATTTTCGCTTTTGATGGCATATCTCCCACAAGCACAACTGGCAACAATTCTGTTTTATGGCTGTTTCTACTAATTTTTATTTCATGTCGAATTTACATGTAACACTCGACATTTTGATTATCTTTCTTGTCTACATTTATTGACTAGGAACCAGCTTAGTTATTTTCTTAGTTTTGTTAAAATTTGAAACTATTGACAATAATTTTTTAAGGGCTGTGTAAAAATTATTTGACAATTTTTGTAATGCAAAAGATGATTTTTTTTGTACTGTTTGTAAGCCTTAAATATGGTTGTTGTTGTGCTTTCAAATCTCAAAAAAAATTATCTCGAAAATGAAGCTACGTGCCTTTTTGGTCGATATAAAGAATTTTGCATGTTTTTGCAAATTGTTGAAAAAAAGTTGTAACAAAAGGCTGTACGGGGGTGACACCTTGATACTCTTCCTGGGGCATCCTATGAAGGTGTTTGTGCAAAAAATCGAATGAAATTATTTGTCAGAACGAAGCAGACGTTTGTCTAGTTAGACATATGTGAAAATAAGAATTTTTGGAGAAAGTGGCATAAAAACTTTTAGAATAAGAAATAAAATTAATAGGATAAACATAAAGTTATTTAACAGGAATGACAAATTCAGATTTCAGTGTATCGATTGCAAAGTTTTATCCCAAAGACTTTATAGTGATGGAATGGTTCAATATATTCATCATAAGTCCGTATTTAATGGGATCATTATTTTGATAAGACTGCTATTGTAGCTTAGGTACACACCAGACGTTTGTTATAAGTGTAAACCTTCTGTGTTTTATTTATACAACTAATTTTAGAAACTAATGACATCATTGTAATTAAAGCTTCTTAATCAAAGATTAACCAGCACTCGAATTATAATAATAGTGACACGAAAGGATATACCTTCCGACAGAACATTCTCTAAACAAAAAATAGGTTATAAACCCAAAAGAAGAAGAACTCGGGGAAGACTATAAAAGGTGGCAAGAAAAGAAGATGAAGAAAATTCGGAGTATTTAAGATCAGAATTTACGCCGGTTTTTAAAGATTTTGTTAAAAGCTATTCCCTTGATTAACATATTGTAAATATCAACGTACTTATCTTAATAGAACTCTAAAGTGGAACTTGTAGAGAGTGAAAGATGATGTTCAACATAAAGATTGCCGGAACTCTCATCGGTCTTCCCTAATTGCATTTATGAAAACTAGAATTAATCTGTTTTTAAAGTAACAGGAAGTGCTAAAAAATTAGTAGGTTAAAATTGTAGTAGTTTAGTAGTTTAGTAGATATTATCTGCGGGATCTGGTTAAACGAATTAACAAAGATCAGCGTCCATTAACAATACAGTGCTTTCGCATAGTAACGATACACTCATTATTTCTGAAAGTGAGAGTTCTTCCAAAATATCGTCTGACACGTCGATTTCATTTTAAACAACGGCACTTTTTGACATAAGGCGTTTATTTTTGATGTAATCGTTATTCGAGATATAACATCATTGACAAATTTTTTAAGTAGTGTCACCCAATTTCGACCATACTAATTGAAAGCGAGAGTAATTTTAGGTAAACATCGTACAAGAATTGTGGTTGTGTAACAGTAACGTTAGCGAAAGCAATCTTATTTAATACTGTTAGATAAAAACTAGAAATCGTATTTTTTTGGTTTTTACATTGCTTCTCGATTTCATATATATTTGTTTCCTAAAGGATAGTTGTGGCATATTTTATGAATGTTCAATCACCTTTTGGAAAATAACACCACAATTCTTGAAATTACTGTAAATTTCGGGGTCTAGGTCAGACCCGACAATTCTAAAATATTAAAATACAATAAAATTTAAAATAATGTTTTTTAATCTAACCTAGTAAATTTATATAGTTAATATTTTTGACGATGGGGACGAGAACGACACGTTCTTTCAATTACGTCACAAATAAGGGTTGTATGTCAAAAAGTGACACTTTCAGAAATAATTAATTTATTTGTTACTTTTCAAAAGTACTGTGTAAATTGGTTGTAGTGGATGTTCTAAGCCTGCTTTGCTTCAGTTGCCCTATAATGTTGATCAGGGAATTCTCGAGTAAGGGTTTCAAACGGGATTTTCGTATCGAAGTTTCTTAAATAAATGAAAAAAAAAAAAATAAAAAATTAGTATTCTCAACTTATTTCTAGATGTTTTGGTTCATTTTGATTTAACGATGAACATACTGTGCTATTATTCAAAATAGTTAATGGTGCGACATAATGAATAATCTGAAATTCCCTATAGTAGTCAGGTGGGGTTAGTTTCAATCCCCAAAATAGTACACAGAGTCCGTCGAGTTCTCGTTTCTGAAAATGAACTGCTAATGGCTTTCGCTGTACGCAGGATTAAGACTGCAGTTATATTCTTCATGAGAGCTTCAAAGAACTTTGTTGATTCTGGATAACCATTGGTGAGGTATGTGTTTGAAGAACAGTCCGTTGGAAGAATTAATAATATGAAATTCCCTATAGTAGTTATGTGGGCTGTTTCAATATTTTTGACAATGCTCAGCATCCGATGAGTTCTAGCTTGTGAAGTTTCTAAGACAGGCACCCCAGGTAGAATTTTGATCTTTGTTATCTGAATTTCAGGCAGGAGAAACATCTTCTGTCGACGGCATTGTGTAATTTGTAATTTTTGTTTATTTAAAGTTCAACAAAAAAGGATTCGGTATATTTATTAATATTGATCAACCTTGTGATTTTAACAGAAACGTTATAGTGATAAAATTTTATCATTTTTAAATAGTTATAATTCCATAACTATTTAAAATCTTGCATGCACATACAATATAATTTAAAAAAAAATACTTTTATAAATTACTTATTGTATCTGATGATTTAATCAAGGACAGACAACGTTAAGCGAGATTTTATAAGTGTGTTAAATGTTTTACACATTTCACTGTCATTTTCGTTGCTGTTAGTTTTGATAAATGCTTGTACCATTATCGAAAAATGCCATTTTAATTAATATTTGATGACTAAAAAAATAGCGTTCGAAGTAATTACTTTTTGAAGCCCGAAATTCTAACTAAAATAAAAATGCTTGTGACGTACCAATAAAGTCCTAACTTAATTTTAGCTTGGTTCAATTCCTCTATTCGATAAACTGGCACATTTCTCCAGCCAAATTTAATAATTCACCCAAATTACTCAAGTTGAAGTTACTTTCAAATAAAAAATTCGATGGCATCGAGAATGTTAAACTCGCATGGAATATTCGCCAGCTGCCATTGCAAATTCCTGTGAAAATCAATATCTGAAGAGGCTTCCCCGAAGTCTACGCTGAAAGACAAATACAGAAATTAGTACGAAGTGTCCTAAATAGTCTGCAGAAAGACTCTGGGGGATAACTGGAACATCTTCCAAGTAATATAGGGTTTCAGCTGATTTCCGGAAGAACGTCTGTAGGGAATAGAACTTCGCACTTGTACGTTATTGTAATTGTAGGAAACAGGTAAGCTGTTGATTCTTGCGAACATGATAATAATGGATTATTGGCAATCAGCATTTTGTAGTTCATGGAATAGTTAAAATAATTTCGTATTGATGTTTGTATAGTTTTTGTATAACAAAGGGAGAGGTTTATTATATGTAGGAGATGGTGACAACGAATACAGTGTTAGGACAGAGGTCACTTTATAAGTCTTTATTTCAGTTCAGAGAACCATTAGAGTAGAAATTTTCAGGGTGTTTTACGTAAACTAAGAAATTATTATTATTATTATTTATTTTATCTTCTCCACGAGAGCTAACTATACAAATTCTTTCGTTGCCTATTTTGTGTTTAGCAATGGATATCACATCGTCAAGCTTTTAGTAATATTAATTCGGTGGTTTTTATCGTGGATTATTTGCATGAAAACTTCAAATAATTTGTTTACTTAAAAGATATATTTGGTAATAGCTTTAGTTCCTTCGCTGAATGCGTGCTTGGTGAGTTGACCGGGCAATAATAGACGAACACCAATTTGAATTTCCCTACTTGTAATAGTGGAACGGTTATTGTAATGTTTCAGTACGGAAGTTTCAGCTGCTATAAGTTCGCAAATGTCGTTGACGAAACTGTTGATGATGCTCATGGCCTTGCTGGAAATACCAGTATCGGGATGTACTTTTTTCAATACTTTGTAAATGTAAACGACATAGCTTTTCTTTCTCCTGCGCTTCTTCTTTTTGTCAGCCTTCAAAATGTTCTTTTGCGCTTTTTCGGCTTTCTTTGCAGCTTTACCACTTGTCTTGTGTGGCATGTCGAATTGCTAGCGATGTTTACGATACGAGACTCGAAACGACAGTGTCCTACTATATTTAGGTTCAAAATGTTTGCAATATTCACTTGTTCTTTGTTTCAATTTCTGCTCTATATCTAAAGGACGTTAAATTTCTTTAGAGAGTTAGATAATACAATTTTTATTATTATCAGCAGCTTGTATTGAATTATCGTATTTTCTACATTTTCGATATTGTTCACTATTTTATCACTGGCACATAAATAACTAATAATTATTTCGATTATAATATAAATGTTGTTATAACATTTCATTCTACGCCGACAAAATGAGAAACCTTTGATAAATTAATAATAAATAACTGGTACATAATAACCATTCAAATAAAACAAAGGACTACAAGAAAAGGTTTACCGAAAATATGATAATGATAAAAACGAGTACCAGTGCAATACGGAATTGAAAATTACAGACGATTAGCATACCAGAAGTAACAGAGAAGCATCTAGATGGTTATGAGGGTATTAGAAGATGAACTGAATCGAGAGCGTCGCAGCGGCGATCTTTTCGGTATTAGTTATCATTGTCGATCTAAATGTACAAACACAGTTTTGCACCCTAACACCAAACCTTTATTTTAAACACTCAACGCCGTTTCAACAACTCTAAGTTGTCATCATCCTAATTTACATAATTGCATTATACAAAATCTGCCTTATCTTTGAAATCAGTTATTTAAAATTCAGATACTTAGGATTTACCCTTTGTACTAATTACTTAACTAATAGTTTAGTGGTAGGTATAAATTAGAGAAAATTGTAATTTCGATTTAGTTTGGTTACTCCTTGATGATGACAACTTAGAGTTGTTGAAACGGCTGTGAGTGTTTAAAATAAAGGTTTGGTGTTAGGGTGCAAAACTGTGTTTTTACATTTGTGACACACCAAAGGTTCCACAGTTTTTCCATTGTCGATCTAAATTAGTGGAACGTATTGTAATTTAATAAATAAAATAAAGACGTTTATATTCAGTTTAAAAATTTGCAAATGAACTTAAGGGAGAATTTCAAAGAAGTGGTATTAGAGGAGTGGGATTAAGTGAAGTTTAAAATCTCAGTTGAGTTATGGCTGCAAGTACAAGTTTGGCAAAAATGGATGAGAGTAGCAAAAAAATATTCACACAAATTACCCATAAGCTGGACGAGTTGCTGGAAAAAAGTGACAATGAGGAAACACAATATCGAGAAGATGTAGTCCAACGAAGGGTAGTGCAATTTTTGATGAGAAACGTAAAATTGAATTAGAAAATCTTGTAACCTTAATATATGAAGAGCTACAAAACCTTTTAACTAACATGGATGAAAAAAACCTTGTCATTGCCATGAAAGATGAACAGCTAAACCTTATCTTGGCCATGAAAAGTGAATTTGAAGAAAAATAAGAATAAACTGAATTAAAGACACAACATGAACTAATAATACTAGAAAAAAGCGGCAGAATGTTAAGTTAATTAGACAACAGAAATTTGAATACCTCAACAACTAATGCAAGTTGTAACGCAAGTTAACGAAGCAGCTAATCATGGAATGCAAAGAATAGAATCAGAAATAATTGCAATACATGATGGAATTGAGAATCTAAAAAGTTCAGTGCATAGCCCTGAAAGAGGGTCAAATATGATATCAATTATATTCAAAGTGAAGTATAATGTGAAATAAGCACTAACCAAACTCAAGTAGAAACAGTGATTAAAGACATTCAATAAAACTTACAAATAGAGATGACATCAGAACACCATAAGTATCACAGATTTCTTTATGAAATCACTCACTTTTGATGGTAGTTCATCAGTGTCTGCAAATTATCGGTTAGGATAGCAAAGAAAAGTTTACGTTTTAAGTAATTTCTTTTGAAGTACAGCGCTGGAATTACTTCACTTTATTTCAGTGGTGGAACAGGGTAATTTCGCAAAGATTATTTCTCTAATAGATAAGAGATATAACAGTTAAGCATTGAGTCAGGTACACTAAGTGCAACTGATAGGAAAAACACAAAAATATGTATAAAGTTTAAAAGAGTTTGAAGCCGACTTTGGCCGTTTGACATACGTAGCGTATCCAGATCTACCAGAGGATGTTAAAGACCAATTAGCTATCCAAAGTGTTATAAGTGGTATAAGAAATCTCGAGGTTTAACGAAATCGGTGACATAGAGCTATAAGGAACAGTATTGAAGTTCTGTTTGATAATTAGTGACTATCATGTATCATCTCCACAGTGAGTAAGGTTATCAGTTAAGTGGTCAACCGCCGTGGAACCCTCCACATCCTTCAGGGCAGTATTCATCCGGAGATTTTGCAGAGATACCAGCAGCCTAGTCATCAGAGGCACTATCAATGGCCAGGAAATTATCTTCACCTTTAACCCCGGCGCTGCTGGGTGTATTGCTAGGTCCAAAGTTTTTAAGTCATCGGAAATCTGGCCAGTTAATAACAACATTCAGCTAAAGGCGGAGACACATTATCGAAACGCGACGCGACCCCACCCAATTTTATACTGGGTACGGTCCTAATCAGCCAACGTGGGTTCATGTTCCACCCGAGAAACAATGTACTTCGATTCCTAAATGAAAAGTTTGTATTGACATGGCCCGTCAACAACTCCGCGACTTTCATAAAAATTGTAGCGAAATTATCAAACATAGTTCTCTGTCGAAGAGAACAAAATATTTATGGATATCTAGCGAGAAATCCTGGGAGCTGCGTTGAAGTTGTAAGGCTCGTACAGTTAGTTCACGACTCTTTGGTTGGACTAGTTATAATTAAAACCTAGTAATCAGAGTCCTGAATATGTCGAACAGCGATATACGACTTGCCAGTAGTGAAGAAATAGACACCATTAGCTATTCCGAGGAAGCTTGCTCCCGCAACGGAAAAAGGTTCCAATAAAGAGCTGATAAAGCAGTTTACCGACCATTTGGCGCTCCTTACACCAGAGGCAGTTTTGTCTCCACGAAAGAAACAGAGGAAAAACAGCGTTTTTCAAAAGTAAAGGGCTGCTTCAATTCACAGTCATGTCATCAGCTAGAGTTGTCCCCAATTCTACGTTATTAAACCTGTCTGGCGTTCTTAAATAACAATTCTGTTTTTCTTACTTTACCCTTTTCATAAAAGTTGCCGATGAAGAGATGTCGTTGGCAAGAGTTAGCAGATTAAGGTAGGTCATTGTTTTGAAGGCATTTAAATTTTTTTGCTGCAACCCCGCCCTAATAGCTGTGATTTTGCTAAATTTTACATTAAGTTAGCGAAAAAGGTAAAACAATTCAAGTGGCATTAAAAAATGGAAGGAACTGAATTTTTTTGAATTCCATTAACTTTTAACCTAACAGACTCGCTGCCATTAGTTGTAGTTTAAGGGTAAAAATCAGTAAAGTGGTAAATAATTAGCAAAATGTGTGTAGAAGCATATGGCAGCTCAAGTAGTTTTTTTAAAATTCTGCTAAATTATTCGGGCCGTAAAAACTGAAAGATATAGGAGTGGCTATGGTACAATGACAGAATTGATTTTTTTAAATTCCTCTAGCTTATCTATTGATCTAGCGGTACGCATCGATAAGGCGTAGTCAACGGGCTAAATTTTTTAAGGTAGTCAAAAGTTAGTCAGAAAAGGGTGAACAAACATGGAATCGACAGAATTATTTTTTTAAAATTCTGCTAGCTAGCAGATTCACTCTCATTATGGGTAGGTTAATTACAAATAATTATTAGGGTGGTACAAAATTATTGAAAAAAAAAGTGAAAAAATATGGCACTGTCAGAATTGTTTTTTTTATTACCCTAGCTTAACTATTGACCTTGCAGAATCACTCTCAGTAAGTAATGTTGTGAAAATATGGCATAAGATAAATTGGACTGGACCCTCTTGGCCCCGCCAGAAGGTAAAATTGTCCATACTATGAGTTTTTACATTTGAATAGGCCAGTTTATTATTTAGATTTTTTATTAAAAAAACAATTTTTTTGTAGCTATCAAATCAAAATTTTACAGTCCTTCACTTGTGTACTTGTTATGATTTTTTTTAAATACAATCTAGAACAAACGTACCCTTTAGTGACAAGAAATATTTGTAATATGGATTTTATTTAATAACATATATGTAATTCAAAATATATTCTATATATAAAACAAAATCTTCTCACTGAAAAATCAGTAATTCCAAAAAAAAATATTAACCTTTAGTAAACCTATTTATGAAAAGTAAAGACTCTAATTGAGCTTTAGTAAGTTATAATTAATTAATTAATTTTCAATGAACAGTATATCATTGAACATTATTTTGTACGAATTTCGATTATTTTATATCAACATATTTTATGTTTTGTTTTTACCGTAGTATACCTTTTCGCACTCTAGCATATACCCAAATAATATTTTCGCATTCACATTGTACAAGACGTAACATAAAAATTAAAAGTTGCGAAAAATGTGAGAAAAATGAAAAAAATATATAGATCAAAAAAATATATGGCGAGCAGTTGATGCGTACGAAACGCGAACCTTAAAACCATCATACGTCCAAGATCCTAGCTTCAAAACGCACGTCTGCACATCGTAGGGGAAAAATTCAACGTCAATAGCGCACGAGGACTTATAAACAGCCGGCGGCTGCCAAACGACGAGTCCCGTGTAGTATACTGTGGCCTTTGTCATTAGTGTCACTTCATAGTTGCCATCGGCGCTGCAAAGAAAAAAGTTCTTGGGTCGAGACTTGAGTCAATGGGAAGTACACATAGGCAATTAGATTTTTGGTAAAATGTTTGCATAACTCAATTACAGGAAGAATATAAATTATTAACTTTGAGTATATTTGAATTTTCACCAATATCTAGAAAAGAGGTTGTGAAAGCTTAAACTTTGATAATATTTAATTTTATACATACACTTTATCCTAATAATAGTAAAATTACAAAGCAAATTTTTTTGTTAATATTACAGATTTATTTTATAATTTTTTTTTATCATTCCGTGATAATTTAGATAAGTTCTTATGGAGAGCGATCATTCAATTTGCATACTAACTTGAGGTAGTCTCTGGTAGTTAATCTGAAAATGAAATAATCGAACTGAATACTGCTTCACGTCCACACAAACCTAACGAATTCTTAGAAATGGAAACTCTGTATATATTGTATAGGGTGATATTCTTTTATTCCTAGAGCTCACTTAGGATCGCCCTGGATCTATGAAAAGCTTTTTGCAGTACTTTTTTGAGTTAAATATGGATCATACTTTACTGATGTTGTGTAAAATAGAAAGCCTACTCAACACCTGCGAATAATACTTGGTCCCTAGTAATACATATACTAAAAATTTGACAATGTAAGAAACTGAAGGTCGCAAAAGCAAAAGCAACTACATAATGAAAATATGCTGCCTTCTAACATACCTCAAAGACCACATAGAAGTTTCGATTTACAAGAATACTGTAGTATCATACCTAATGCAGGGACAGTAGCTGAGTTATTAAAATACAGGAAAATGACCTAATGCAAATTGGAAAC
Source organism: Octodonta nipae (assembly GCA_034190945.1). Lineage (NCBI taxonomy): Eukaryota > Metazoa > Arthropoda > Insecta > Coleoptera > Chrysomelidae > Octodonta > Octodonta nipae. The sequence continues at coordinate 45,589,021 of CM067218.1, read as the reverse complement.
AATAGAAAGTCGGGTAGCGAAAGTGATGATAGGCAATTGAGGGGAAATATATTTAAGCAAATTCTAGAACCGTCTGTTTTACATGATAAGGTGTATATGGAAACCCCAAACTATCAAATTTCGAAACGGGATATCACCTTAATCTTCCATTAACATTTTACGAACTAAATGTTCAGTTGGTAAACCTACTCTAGGTCGAGGTGACATTCTCCCAATTTAAAGTAATTGTTTCCAGAAATTTGGATTAATGCAACATATCTAAATATCTATATACAGTATAGCAAAAAAAAGTTAATGTTATCTTTTATGGCAATAATATAATTACTTTAAATAAGGAGTAGAACAATAAGGTTTGCGTAATACTTTATCATGAGGGGCAATAAAAAAAATTAATCTCACAATAAGCAACACCTACTTAAGAGAGGGAATACACTAGTATTCTACTAAAATTTTCATGCCCTGGGACGAAAAACACTATCCCAGTCCTTAAATATTAAACATTTCGTCAAAATGGACATCAGAAGCCGATCAAGAAACCAATCTTAAAAAAAACTTATCCTATTGGGCCTTTATATGTAGGACAGACAACAATTCTGTAAATCCCAGCAGCATAATATTTTAAGCAATATTCCAATTAGAGAAGACGATCAGTCCAGGATTAAATAAACAGAACAGAAAGGAGCCTTTTCATGAATTCATTCCCATAAAGCTGTATTGCAGAACTGGCCGCAAATGTACACCACTATTAGTTATGAACATCTAAACTTCCTAATTGTTTCTTATTAGGACAATATAAACAAAACGCATAATCTCTACCTGGCAATTAAATAGTGACTAGAACCATCATGTACTTTAGTATTAAGTATATCCTACAACCTAAAACAAATAAACATGGCAGTCAAGCCCTACCGAAGGCTGTGTCCAACCTAAACGGGATTTACGCATTGCGGGCCGTGCGTTGCGTCACTGTGATAGTCGCAAATGGCAACTACGCCGGAAAACAAACCAACTGAGCAATGCAACAAAATCGTTTCAGTGTCCAAAACCAAACGTGTAGATTTCCCCTATCGCTTAAATAAGGTTGTGCGAGGAGTTGTATTTTTTTCTACATATACATTTATAACTTTAAAATGGAGTACGGAAACTGAAACAAGCTAATGAAAACAACATCCAGATGTCTTCATAACAGCCCAAAATATTGGCTACAGAAAATTTAATGAAAAAATTCAGTTAATTTTAAAGATTTTTTAACGAAGTGAAATTTGTAAGGAAAATGTGATACCGTTCAAGATCGTCATAGACGGATCATTTTATGGTTAACTTCATTTTTATTTTAACATAAAAAATATAAATCAGCTACTTATTGCATACCCAAAACGATAATGTGCGCCAAAGGCTTTTTCGTTAAAGGCAGCTATGAAAAATTGCTGTAATTATCATAGATAAGTTTGTTTGCCCAAGAAAAGCTCTATGCTAATTTGTTGAAAGCCGTTTTGAAGTTACAAAAGTTTTTTATAAGTATACACTCACCACATTAATTTAGAGAAAATAGTATTAAAAAACAATTAAGCTTGAAAAATTATATATTTTTTGTTACATTAATAGTGAAATTCAGAGATACACCACTTTATCAAATTCAAGGTGTAGCTCAATTTCGCCAAACAGGAGCTATCTTCGAAACCTAAATCTAATATAGAGGATTTTCTTCAGTTCACTTTAGTTATCAAACGATATTTGTTTTGTTCTGTTTTCTCATTGCCTCTTGACAATTTTCGGTCATGTCCACAGGCTATTTTTGATATGAAAATCTACGTTTGAGGCTTCGCTTTTGTTTTCATTTCCCAGAGCGACTTACCACGGTGATGAATTAGATTTGCCAACCAGAACCAAACCTCTTAGACTATAACAAAACTCACAAAGAATAGTTAAAGGACTAGGACCACTTCTTTAATAACTGTACGTATTTGACGTTGGTCAGTTTGTTCTAAATAAAAGCAAAATAATCAATGGTTGCTGCATTAACACTGTCATTTTCACACTAAATTTTTTTCTTCCTACTGAACTACTCAACTTGGTTTAAACCACAAAGCTGTGAACTGATTTCAATAAACAAATGCAATATATGGGCATACGTTTAGATGATTTATATACGAATAAAAATTCTTATTGCGATAATTCCAAGAGTATAGTTAATATACCGCAAGAGGATGATATCTTAGGTGTTTATATAACGTTCAGGGTAAAAATTACGGTTTGGAGTTGAAAGCAGTCATCTGTTTATGACATACTAACACACCATATGCGTTATTAAATTTATAGCAGCATTATAATCGACTTAGAGTCCCAGATCTATATTTTTTTCCAAATTTCTATCGACTTAGGTGTCGATTTTAAATTAATTCCAGTGCTTGCAATGTTCGAGCTATTATTGGTAAACTAAACCCCTCAAATGATAATTTCATCAGTTGTTATATGTTAATCTAAGAGAGACACTTGATTCAGTACCTCTTCAAAAACTAATGTATACTCTAAAAGAACAGCGTTTAAATTAACGCAGAAAAAAACAAGCTGTTGTCAAGGTCGGAAAAAGATGCCTGCGTCTTTCCAACTAATAAGGAGCGTGAAACAGGACTTTGCTTGTCCCCTGCTCTATATAAAATCTATTTGGTAATCGCTTTAAAGAATTGGATTAGAAAATGGAACTCGACGAGGGTACTTCTGGAAAACGGCCACCAATACAAAATACCCTATGCAAACCAACAAGTATTTGCTGAAAACTAGCATCCTTACCAAACTCATAGAAGAATATGAAAAAAAGGGACAAGAAATGTAAAGGAGAGCGAATATATTTGTGTTACTTTCTGTAAAGATAAAAGGGGTTACAAGACAAGGATTGGATGCAATGCTTGCGTCTTACTCTTTCCTCTACTTACTGTAGAAGAAAGTGCATGACACAGGGACTGCATCTACCGATCTACCTACTGTAGAGGGCTGACTATATACATAAATATCAACTCAAATATTTTACTACCTGTTAACCTTTATAGTGATGTTTACTATAGTAAGCAATATATATATATATATATATATATATATATATATATATATATATATATATATATATATAATTCTAAGTAAGGTGAGAGGATGTTAACTGACTCTAGATATATCAATTAAAAACCTCCAAATAATTTTTAATTGGCTATTAAAATAATGTTATATTACCACAAGCAAATACGTATTCCTTTTTTTTTGAGGTATGCAATCCTAAAAGCCGAAACCTATGTGTATTTCTCCATACTTTTTCTGATTTTGTAGCGCCGATGTCTTACATAAAGGCTAGAAATATAATTGTGTTAATCAGCTGAGTCGTTATCGCTCCGTATAGAGAGAACAGAACTTGAGGTTTGTGTGAATCGAAGCAAGAACTTAAATGGAAGTTGTTATTGTTCCTTACCTTACGTTCGTTTTAACGCCGTAAGATAAATTTGCAAATCTGTTATCATCAGGCGTTTAGTGGGGTGGCATTAATGAGGTTATTCTCAAAGCAGTGTTGTGGAATAATTAAAATTTGTAGCATTCACAGAGAACTCAAATAGACGTATATATTAATCATTTGATTCGATTCCCTAAACACATTTATGCATAACATCTGCGAGGCTATTTCTATCTTTTGTAAATGACTTTTGCGACGGAAGGCTCTACATTTATAATACTTGCGGTTATGCTGCTGTAAATTAATGTTATTGACACAGATCTTTAAAATTTTATGGGCCAATTCAATGTCTAACTGCATGTTTCTCATTTTGTTGGTCTATTTTATAAACTTCAATAACTGTTGAATTGTTATGTATTTTTTATCAACGTATTAGATACAACAATCAGGGAAAGAGAGAAAGCGAAAATATGTATAGACAGCTATCAAAAAATAATTATGCAAGAAATATGAATAGACCTCAGGCTCGATTAACTTTCTACATACATTCTGAAGTTTAAATTTTAACTAATTGAAGTTTAAAAGTAGTGGGATAACGGATGTGTGATTTTACTTAAAATACTAGTAAATAGATAAAATTGCTTTTACCGTTAAAATTCTACTTTAAAATCATAGCGCTATTATTCTAATTCAGTATAAAAAAATGTTTATACTCTTGGTGAGTAGAAAGGACTTCTCCCGATTTAAATCTAAGATGTGATTGTGGTAAAAACTATGTAAAGTCTCTTTATTTTCATAATTTCATCCAAAAATATTAAGATAAAAAATGAACACATTAGGAATATTGCAAAAACTGAAACATGCTGAGCATAATGTTTCGTGTATATGGTGCGAGAAATCACGACCGAGAAGGTCTCGAACAACAGTTGCATGCAAGCTCGTATCGTGTATATGATTCGCGTGCGTGCTCGAGTGCTACCACGCACCTGCTCGAATGCCACCAAGCACGTGCTCGACTCGGTTTACGCATGTTAATTAGTTGATGTGCGAGTTTCGTACGAGAACGTTGTATCCTTGCTAAAAATATGTTTTATAAATTATGGCAAATTGAAGTGAAGAGCAGACTTTATTCAATAAAATATCTGGAATAAGCCAAAAAAAATTTAAATGACGAAATATCTTCATTTCTTAATTCGTGACAAAGTTGATGGGAAATACCAATTTTTTCCCCCTGCTTATCCAGCTTCGTACCCACACCCTTCTATTTCTTATTTTTTTCTTTTTTTGTTGCAGTTTTTTTGTTATTAATATAGCTAACATTGCACTAATAACACAAACACCTTGTTCTACCCAAACTATCTTTACAAATAAAAGCACGAGTTACCTTGAACCGTGTCGACACTTAACGCTAATATTCGAAATGCGAGTCACGAATGCTCTTCACGCAAGAGGTTTCTAGCACAGTTTCTCGCACCGTATATACGCGCTTTAAGGCTCATTAAAGGAATGTATTGGGAGGAACACACAAATTTTCGTAGATGATTTGACGAACAAAACGAGTCCTATAGTTACAATCGAAATAAGATTTCAAAGATGTATGTTACTTAATATCATTAGTAGATGTAAAATAACTCCGTACAAAGAATTTAGAGGCTCATCATATAAATAGTTACGGAGACTGATCAAAAATATTCCGTTTAAGACAATTGTAATAAGGTTTTATAGAAAACTATCCCGACGAAATATCAATATTCGGTTAAATTATTGGTGTGGTGTATATCAGTTAGTATACAGTTAGTATACAAGCTGTACTAGAATTGGAAACAAATTAATCAATCTAGAAGCAAGCAGAGATACAGATAATGTAGGAAATACCGGAATCCTCCTATTGTGAGTGCATTGACTAACAACGGATATCATCAACAAATGAATTCCAAAGAACACCACAAATGCTCACAGTCTTGGGATAGGACACAAGGTACAACATGGCTCTAGTACCAGGCGATCACATTTTTTACGCTAATAATTCCGTGCTCAAATGGAGACAGTTCAACTGAAACATATAAGGATTCAATGGCTTAGCGGTTAAAGAGTACAGTTCAAAACTGAGTTTGATTGTGGCTTGGGGTTGGAGCTAATTCGATTTTTAAAGATTATAAACCTTGTAAAAGGTATCAGGTATGGGTGTTTACCCATAATCACTCTACTAATTAAAGTAACCCCTAGTTGCAGAAACCTATTGAAAGAGAGAGAGAGAGAGAGAGAGAGAGAGAGAGATTAGAAATATATAGGATAATTGCCCAGCAAACTCGGATGTCGTCACCAACTTGTATTTCTTTTATGGATCAAACACATCATTAGACCTTCTATTGCAATTATTTCTTTTTCACGAAGTACTAGTTTCCAAACAAAATTTACAACACAATTAAGAATATGAAGAAAAAGTAAACAATGAAAACTGTAAATTTAAATGAAACAATATTCATTGCAAAATTCAATAAACACTCCTTGAGTATGAGATGCTGAGCAATAACTGAATTGATTCATTGCGTCTTAAGTAATATGCAGTAATATCACTAGTCGTTCTCTGTTTTAGTAATGAGATTTAAAATCAGGGAAATGGGAATTGCTTATTAGATTAATTTTTGTCAATCTTCTAGAGTGAATGTGATACGAATTTCAAAAGGTGCATATCGTAATAATAAAATGTTAAAAGATTTTGAAATACCTTGTACCGAAAGCTTAATTTTTCTTTGTATAACTTTCTAAAAGCAAATTTTGTCCCACGTAATTTCACTGACTATGGCCTAACATCCCCGTTAGTATGAGCAAAGGAATTTAGTCATTAAGCAAAATAATTTTCAATTCTTATTAAGTACATATTAAGATAGCCATGGTATTGCACTTTTGAACTGGCCTCTGTTTCGGAAAACAGTATATAATGTCTAAGTGCTTTTTGGGAAATAACACCACAGTTTAAAGAAAATTGCTGTATATTCCAAACGTTTCGGAGTCTAGATCAGACCCCGTTGTCAATCGTTAAGTAGTTTCTTAACCATTTAGACATTGAAAAATATGCCACAAGTATCATTCAGAAAACAACAGTATATAAGTTCACTATATTCGTTAAATATCATTTTGAGAATTGCTACACAATACGGATGTTTTAGTAAATTTACAAATTCAAAAACAATCTATACATATAAGATGAGCAAGGCAAAAAAAGAATTCCTCTTGCTAGTTGCTCGTGTAGCGCTTTCTTATAGGCGTCGGTTACTGTACAATAAAAACCGATGGAGCCGGCAATCGGGTTTTCGTATCAAATGATATATGGAGCTTTCAAACAAAAATAATGTGTCTAGATATATGGAATGTAATGATGTATAGCTGCAATATATGATAAAATGTAGAAGAAACATACCAGTTAAATTTCATATACATTTTGAGATGCGATTCTAAAACACTAAGTTCTTATGGGGCTATATTTCTCTCTGTTCTGATTAATTTATTTTATTACCCTATATTTTCCTCACAAATACATGTTCTCTGAATTTTTAAATTTCAATTTCATTATCACTTTTATTTCGCTTCAAAATGTAATTTTCCAGATGTGGTGCTAGGGTCTTCAAAGTAACGGAGCGCGATATAATTTACTTTAACATTGCTCAAAACGAATATTATATGAACTACAATAGTACTTAAAGTGAATATACCGCCTGACTGAATTGGTATAATAAAATACGTATAGCATTCACCCAAAACCGAATTCTCTGTGAGTTTCATTCGCAATAATAGCTATAATGACAATAAAATTGTCGAATCTTTTTGAGATTTACTCTAGACAGCAGTTTCTAGAATTCCATGAAATAAGCACCGGTAATCTAAGTAACAAAACTCAAGTTTTGATTCCGCTTCAAGTAGTTCAACTTCAGATTTGAAGGTGGCACTTGTGCACTCGAGAATTTTATAAGAGGTATTTGGAGTTTATATCGACTCAGCTGCTTCACTCCGGACTCCGGACACTTAAAGAGAATAAACTGCCGAGGATATGAGACAACTGTTTTTTAAGTTATTTTAATATTAGAATTTGTAATGTGAAACGAATGTGTTCGAAATGAAATCACATAGTGCAACATCTGTGATGGAAACTACTTTAATTATAATATTATATCGTTTTGATGATTTTGAAATAATTGATCTGTATTCAAAGTAGACATCGTGGAGATATTAATAAATTAGCTCTGATTGAAATTGAGCTGAATATTTTAGCATGTAATTCGACTACAAGTTCGCATAATTTCAACTCCTTTTACTTAAAGCACATAGATTTTTAGTATTTTTCAAGTTCAAAGAATTCACATAATCACTACCCCAAAATTTCTTTACTTGGGCAACAAAATTGCAGTCGAAAGACAAGTTCTGAACATTTCGTTGACAGTCCAAATTTATTAAACGTATTAATTGTACACTTTTCAAGGTTATATAGATTTAATGGGATTCATTTTCCAATCAAAATTTTACATCTTTTTTCATACCGTTAATTTTTCTTTTGGCGTTTTCACCTTGGATCCATTTGGATTGTTGTAAGTAATTATTGTCAAAAAATATATTCAATATCACGTTCTACAGAAATTATATTCCATACTTCGAAGTGATTCCGGCAATTTTAAATAAAATAATATTATAATATTTGTGATCATATGGATGATTTTCGTTTCTTACACAAATTAGTTTAGTTAAAATTGCCTGCTATCAAATATGAATTATATCAGTTATTATCTTTCCCTATTTATAAGTTTTGTTAACCAAATTCATATTAATTACTTTAAATCTGTATTTTGAACACCTTTAGCAATTTTCTGCTTGATTAGATGTGGAAATACTATTGTGTATATACAGTGATGGCTTTAGTCTTCTTCTTTAATCTTCTGCGCATTACTGGGACAGTTGGATATGTTTTTGCGAGAAACATTTGGAAATATCCCTCCTACAAATTTCTCTTAATTCCTTGACAAAACATTTAACTAGAATATGTTTATTATAATAAACTGAACCAGGAATCACCTACTTAAACAGCTATTTTAATAGTGAGCCAATTTTTCGGTTTTGCAACTGTATAAATGTATTAGTTATCAATGACTTGGCAGTTCTGTTTTTTACTTAGTGTATTGATCTATAGGTGTTACCGATAAATTAGGTGCCTTAAAAATAACAAAACCAGTTTACCTGCCAACAAAAAAAAGTAAACTAAAACTAACTCAAAAATGTGTCGCTCAGTCTAGATATCGAATTTAATATTACTTCTTGAACGTACTATATTGCCCATACATTTTATTTTAATGCATCTTTCAATAATAACAAAAGGTTTCGATTGAATATTAACTACTCATTCATCTCAAATATTACATCCTATTATAAAGGTGAAAGATATTTTATTTCTTAGTTAATATGTGAGTCAGTTTTAAAGAAGTTTCCTCACATTGATGTAATAATTACATATTTTACCTTATGTACAGTTTCTCATATCTTTAATTAATTAATTCTCCAAGTGTCGAGATTTAAATATATATATATATATATATATATATATATATATATATATATATATATATATATATATATTATATTTTAACTTTTCTAATATATCTATCTCAACAAAACGATTGTTAACATTTTCAGAACTGTTAACTCATAACTCATAAAGATTAATTCACAATTGCATTGAAATATATTAAATAATACTATTAATTTCTATAAGTTAAATAGGATTTTGTAAGGATTTTATCATATGCTTGTTTCACATTATTAACAAATAAATTTACCTCTTCCAATATTAATTCTGACATTGTTCCCTGCCAACAATTTATGCCCGGTATTTGCAAAATGACTTGACATACATAATTTGTATTTAAGTAACATGAATTTTGCTTAATATTATGTGCTAATAGTAATAAATACTTACTTAAATACAATTATAACTATATATATATATATATATATATATATATATATATAAATATATTAGATGGTTTCCGGGAATTCATCCGCGTAGTTGATAACTGACCCCTGCCGGGATCGATGGTAAAATGACGACGTTTCGGCAGAGTCACATCTGCCCTCCTCAGGTCGGTTCGCATAATTCTCGTAGCCTTCGAATATTCGAGTAACTAGAAGCGAAAGCAGAAGGCTACGAGAATTATGCGAACCGACCTTAAGAGGGCAGATGTTACTCTGCCGAAACGTCGTCATTTTACCATCGATCCCGGCAGGGATCAGTTATCAACTACGCGGATGAATTCCCGGAAACCATCTAATACATTTAGTGCCCGCGAAAACTTAAAAACAAATTATATATATATATATATATATATATATATATATATGTATATATATATATATATATATATAACTTTTTTAAATTTTGGCGCCGTAGAGCGATTGTAGAGTGATTAATAATCAACATGGGAAGAAACTAGCTTATGCTAAATGCGTGCAACTGCAGAGAGTCGGATAGAGAGTGAGAAAATGAGAGAATGTAAGGATAATAGCATAAGATACCAGAAATTCATTGTTCCTCAGCATTTGTATTATTTTTGGGCTTAATTGGAACCACCATTTTAGATTTTCAACTCCTATAGACCCCCATATGATGATCGAATTTTAACATTTTGAGCCAACATAACGAATGTAAATGTATAAATAAGATGGAGTCTCCATTTTCATCGGTTTTTGACGATTTAGGGGTTTCTGCCTCCATCATGTACCTATCTACCATGTTGAATTTCGCTAAACAACGTATTCAACTATTTAGGGCTCTCAATAATAAATTTCTTGCGTCGAAAATCCACGAAGACCCTTTACTTCAAAATCTTGATTTTCGTCTGACATTCGGCTGCCATATTCAGCCGCCGTTTTGAACATTTTCAAGAAGCCACACTAGCCAATGAAGAGGATTCAATAACATATTTAAAACACCAACTCGTTAAAGCCGTTTGACATGGTATGCCCATACATAACATTTCATTTTGCGCTGCCAAAATAAGAAACATTCGAGAAATTTCTAATTCTAAATAAAAACTAAACTTGCCAATAATAAAAGATAAAAATCACCCAAATAAGCAATGCCGACAACAAAGAGTTTCCCGAGAGTACGATTGATGATAAAAAAGGCTTTGGAATCCACTCTTGTTCGGTATTAACCATCGGTGTTGATGTAAATAATTTGAAATGAAAATAAATATGTGGATATGGACCTAAAGAAAATTAATAATAAGATCTATATATCTGTACTAATATATAAAGAGGTAAAATTTGCTTAACTGTTTGTTTTTATGGTAATCTCTGCTACTAGCATACAGATTATAAACTTCCTTCATTAATAGAAAGCTAGACTATTCGCGAGTAACATAGGCTATAATTTTATTTTGATGAAATGTTTCATTACATGATGGGGGTGGTGAGATATCTATTTTTTTAAATTAAAAATAATATGTTAGAAATAAAAAAAAGTGACAAAGGTTTGAAAATTGGTGTACATACCCTAATACTTAATAACGCAGACTAAGGGATCCGTACCACCTTCAAGATTCTAATAATCCAGTTTCATACAAGCAAGGAATGAGTGCATCTTCTTATATTTACATTAATATCTTTTAAAAGAAGTTTTAAATTTATAAAAAATATACACTTATTTTCCACACGTAGACTTTTTATTTTATCTGCTACATGATTCGCTTGATTTTGATAAAAATATGTATTTATTTTTTTAATTTGGTCCCCAAAATTAACATTAGAGTTTTATGTTACTAATAAACTTTCAGGGAAGCCTTTCATAATCTACTGTCTGAATTTTAAATAGTGTAGTTTCTAAAGTGGGAAATAAGTCGATATTTAAAATTTTTTTAATATCTTTTAAACAAATGATTTAAAAATATGATATATTCGTAATTCACATAATGAGCCTTTTATTTGATATATTACATGATGCGTTTGAAAATTTTTTAAAGATTTCTCCTTATTCTCCAGTGAAGTTCAAGTGAGGCCCTATATATCTAATTTTATGGCATATAGTTTCGGAGATAAGGAGGAATAAGTAATTTTTTTATATTTTTGTATATATCTTTAAAATAATCTATTTTAAATAAATGAAAAAAAATATATATTTGCTATCGCCATAATTAGCCTTTTCATTTGATATATTACATGATGGTTAGAAACAATTTTAATTTTATATTTTCCATTTAATTCTGTAATTTTCCCCTCAAAACTCATATTAGAGGTTACTCCTTATTTTTCTGGTAAAATTCAGGTGAGGCTTTATTACTGTAATTTTTTTCAAAATATTACCTAATATAGTTTCGGAGATAAGAGAGGGAAGGAAAGGTCGATTTTTTAGTTTTTCATCCCAGAAGTACCCCTAAAACAAAATTTCTTCATTTACGATATGTAATCCTTATCGGGTAACCAAACTATACACTGGAACCAAATTTCAACCTTTTCCGTCCAGTAGTTTAGGAGAAAATTGCTGTGATGTTAAAGAGAGAGAAATCCGGAGTGATCTATATATTGTATATACGGAACCCTAAAAACGAGTTTTATAATTTTACAGCCATGATAATTAAGAGGCTGATTCCTTTCTTTAAATAAAGTAATACGTGTTTAATTATTTTCCGAAAATTGTAACGTTGAATAGGGCAAGTGGACTCTCATTTCCCCATTCAACTTTACAATTTTGGCAAAATAACGGCAAGTGAATAATATCAAAATTAAAATATCGTACCGTTGAAGAAATAAACCAGAGAGTGAGTTGATCTCATATTGTCAAACGTGATAATAAAGCAACTTCAATACCGGAATTTTATATAAGATAAATGAAATATAACATTTTTTGGATTTTTTTAATGAACTGTAAAATGTGTACTTTCTGTTTAACCTGTGGGACCGTGAAATGAGTTCAGAATAACTTACAGGTATATTTCAATTATCACATATATAGATTTAAAAGTTTTTCAATTTATATTATCAAAATTAAAATATCATTTTTTAAGGTCTGACGAAAGAAAAAAAATACATTTCTTTAACAAAAAAAATTTTTTTTTCTAGTAATGTAATAGTGAGACCAGTTTGTTACCAAAATGAAATAAAACATTTTTCTGGATTTTACTATTGAATGTTTAGCAATACCATCTAGTTTAAGTTAATGTGTTTAATTTTTATAAAAATATTTTATTGTTCAAAATGTGAAAATATAAAATGAGTTTTTTTTTTTAAATTTCAATAATAACAAACATGTCAAATGTTTTGGGTTCGTTTACAATCTTTTTATGAAATAATTTTTGAGTACCTTGTGAATTTACACATATTTAACATAATTATAATAAATATTTCATAAAAATTAAATATATATCTGTTAGATGGGTAAGAAAGGGTTTTCAGAAGGCAATTATGTAAGAAAAATTACGTTCACATATTAGTGAAATTTCAAGCAACGCTAGGTCGCCCAATTAGCCAAATCGGTTATTAAAGTGACTTTTTTAAATATTGCCACAACATTTTGATTAGGTGAACTGTTATAATTTATATTATATATATATATATATATATATATATATATATATATATATATATATATATATATATATATATATATTTAAATGAAGTATTGCATTACAGATTAGATTAATAGTTGTATCGTAACAAACATGTTACAATTATTATACATACATGTTCAATTACAAGAATGACACAAAGAGCTAGAACCAGACAGGGAGATAATGAGAGACGAAAAGTTTATTTCGTAAGAAGCTTTCGCTTCGGTCGTACAGTCACAATGAATGCAGCTCTTTTTTTAAATTTTATTTGTCGCATTTCTTAAAAACATGTTGCCAAATTTTGACCTTATCATTTGGAAGTTTTTAAAATGTTTCTCTAAAGCAGAAGTAAAATATTAATAATGTCCCATAAAAATAAATACAGCCAATTCTTATAAAAAAAGTTGACCGAAAATTATTAATGTTTGTAGGGACATTTTGTTTAGATATGATAAACAAGAAAAATCCCGACCATCTGGCATTTCCAAGTGCTGACATAGTTTACTGAAATTTAAATATTTACACCAAGCTACTTTTATTGAAGACGCGAGATATAAAGACATCTAGGATTTTCGGAAAAACCAGCAAACAGAGGTTACGAATCTGGAGCCGTTCCCTGTATTAATATTGAATACTATCTTCGAGGTGTCATTCTTTTCTACGCAAGGCAATATATATGATATATATTGGTTCTGGACGGGAACCTTCTACTGTGGGAAGAGCAACTGATGAAGGTTCCCGACCACAAACAATATATATCATATAAATTATCTTGTGTACAAAATAATAACAACTCGCAGAGAGTACTACTTTTATTGGCTCAACAGCCTTTTTTCCCAAGTAAATTTATTAGCTCATATTAAAATATAAATCATTTTCTGGCTAAATACGCACTACTGGATACAAGGTATATTTAATTCTGGATTAAGTGCAGTTCATTAAAATGTCCATTTTGTAAAAGCGATTTATTTTCTTATCTGAATAAACTACCAACACAAGTGAATTACCATTTTAATTAAGATACAAGTGATTCAGAAATAATTATCTAGAACGAGTTCATTTTGTGTTTGGGCTTGATTAAATTAATTCGTTTATTAACTGATTTTGGAACGTAACCATTTTGTTATTTAAAATTTAGGATTATATCATTACCAATGCAAATCTATGAAAGACAGGCGTGATGAAATTTGCATTTATGAAACAATAACATCCCGAAAATATTCATGAAAGCTAAATTTTAATGTCTACTTCGAGGTAAATTTGAAAAAAACAGGTTATTAATTTTTATATATATTGTTGTACAATTGAGCTAAAAGTAGGTAAGCTAGACCATACTGCATACTATGACTTGATGGAGGTAGTTTGATTATGGAGCCAGAAGGCAGCAATTTAAATTGAATAATAAAATATTGCAACCTCATAGAATTTCGGTCTGCTAAACCTATAAACAATATTTTACTTTATGTCGAAAATATAGAGTTAAATAGTTAAATTTAATAAAACATAATCTACTCAAAAATTATATCATATTATTAAAAATAATTCACCAAAGAAGTTATACAATAAGCAATGTGTATGTAACCATCTATTTTGTAATTATGGGCAAAATAACTACTTGTAATAGTCGCATATTCACAGTTATAAATTAATTACATTCCTATCTGGTATAATCTTGACGTCTGTGAGAATAAGTCCTATAATCTTGCATTTTTTTCGTACATATTCATTTACTAAACTAATTGTTGTTTGGCACCGACCTCAAAACCATACCGATATGTAGAAAATTATTTTGTACATAAAAATTATGTGTGATTGTCCGTATTTATTACCTTTGTATAGAGATCTAACAACCTTATTGAAGTCGGTTAAAAATTGATGTAAAAGAAATAAATGATGTAACTCATAGACAATAACTTTATAATTGTTTTCTAAAGGATATCTGTGCCACATTTTTCAATGTTTAAGCACTTTTTGGGAAATAACACCATAAGTCACGGAAAATACTGTATACTTCCAAAAGTTTCGGGGTCTAGGTCAGACCCGTTGTCTATGGATAAGAAACTATGAAAACAGGCACAATTCTAAAATTAAAAATAAATTAAAATGTTTGACAATATCTATTTATTGACTTCTAGAGTAACTAAAATTTACAGGGTAGACCAGAAACGTCTAAAGATCATATGTATATAAAGTTCCTTTCAAATTAGAAGAATTTGAAAGGAACAATTTTATGTGGTGCTACTTTGTTAAAAGGCAGTCGCCAAAAATGCGATGAAAGAATTTTGTTGATTCAGTGATCCCACTAAAATTATAAGGGAAAACCGAGGAAAAATCTTATGAACTATCCCAATATAGGGTTGTTCACAAGGACATGACCATTAGCAATTTCTTCCTTAATCATCAGCAACCAGGAACGATTGAACTCTACGGAGGTAATAACGATAAAATCGTTTTCATTTAACAAAATTAAAGCAGACTCTTTTAGTTTTCGTTTGGTGTTGTGTTCTTCTTTGTGTGATATAACTGAATTTTGAAATTGTATTTTATGACCAAGGTCCCAAGCATATTCAAAAACTTTTGATTTCTAAAACTGTCGTTATTTTATGTAATTTTAGGTTTCTCCAATATAGAATTTATTACATTCACAATAGATTTTATCTATATATAAATAGGCAAAGACAAAACGGTTAGGTACCATTTTCTCCTCTGTCTGTCAACCGATTTGCTTTATGTTTGTTTTGTTTAGTAGCTACAGACGACCTTCAGTTCAGAATCCTAAAATATAATATTGGATCAATAATTAAATAATAATAAAAAAATCATTATTTACATCCATATTGTCAATGCTAAACAGTGCCGCCAGGTAGCTAAGAGAGAAAATCATAAGATAAGTTGACACCAATGTGAAAGACAAACTAAATTAACTGTAAAAGTAAAAGTATTGACACTTCACTAAAGTTATCCTACATAGTCATGCTATTGAAATAGGACCAACGAAAAATTATAATACATAATAATTGCCATTTACTGGGCGCCCGCAAGTTTGCAGTTTGCAACTTTCATTGCATTGTAAATATGGTTTGTCATATAAAATCAGAATTATGTTGCATCTCATCAATTTATTTCGGATAATATCTTCTTTATTTTAACCTTATACTCTTAATTTAGAGTGCTTTCATATAATTTAACTAAAATTACAATAAATTGTGAAATTATGCACAAATTCAGGATAAATAGGTAAATCTGGCAATCCTGAATGCTTGGCCATCTGCCGGAAATTTGATTTAATTTTTGACATTTCATTATTTGTAGCGATTAGGAAAATATTTAGTGTTGTAAATTATTGATCAGTATTGCTTTTTCGGACAAGTAGTACTAACTTTCGTAGAAAATAATATTTGGAATTTTTTGTTGTGATTGTAATTCTATTATTATTATAATAAAATTTTCACAACAGTCCAAAGGTGTTGTGCAACAAATCATCAATCAGTAGACAATGGAAATGACTTTAAATATCGGAGTTTTCATTGGGTTGTTTGCCATCTCTATTTTTAAAATCGCTTATTTGTAAATGACGGAATCTATTAGGTTACAAAGAAAATTCCTCCGATAATTCGATCGAACATGTTACATAAACAAATTAAAAAATTTTTTTATAAACGTAATCCAAATAAAATAATATGGATAACAAAGGCCTGGCATACTTTTCTAATTTCTATATCTTATACCGACAAAATAATGTCAATAATATTCAACTCATAATTTTAATGAATTAGGGTCGAATTTCGACCACTGGGCGACCGATAGTATATGTATATTTTTGTATTTTAAGCTGTGTTTCTTGGTTTTGTTTTTGTATAATTGATTTTAGTGTATTCTTGTTCTAACCATGTTTTAATATTATATCTGTTTCCTTCTCTTTTTAGTCTAAGTAGTTTTAGTCACTGACACTCAGAAAGTCTGAGTGACATGTGGTGTTATTTCCCAAAAAGTGTATAAACATTCTGATTGAAAGAACTAGAACTATGAGCATGTCCTTGGAAGAATTTTCTCAACAGCATTGACAATAACAATATACTTTATATTGATCATTTTACACATTTCTGACTTGTTAAAGTGGAGATCTGCCGTGTGTCTTCGATATAATAATAAATAACAACAATAAACTGGCACATAATGGTGTACATTTTTCCAGGTTTATGTATCAGTACAATTCTAACATTTTTTCTATTTACGTTCTAAACATATAAAACGACAATAAAAACTATTTCTAAATATGTTGCTATTAAATATAAGACACCTTCATTCTTTTCATATCTTTGTTAGCGATTCGCCTCTGTCCAAAGAATGAGCGTTTGATATTGGCCACTGTACATAACCTTAAGCCAAACTTAGAGCTACCCTTTTTGTTAAGTCTTTAATTTATAAGTTACATATGCATTTATCTTATTCATTTTTCGTGAAGTGGAGGTGGGGGCCACTGTAGCTTTTAATATTCTGAAAAGAGAGAGTGATACACGTGTGATTGAGTTTTACCGCTCTCCGAAAAATTTCCGATTATCCGATAGAGGGTGTATTTGTTTTAGAAACTCACTATTTTAAAAAAAATATTATAAATTAAAATTTAATTGAATAATTATACATAGTAATATAGATAATTTTGGTTCCCTTAATGAAGAACTCCTGACTGACTCACTGAATTAATTATAATCAAGGCACAGTCGAAACACTGGAACCAGAAAGGTGAAATTTTGCAATTTTAAAATATGAAAAAAACAGGGGAAAATTCAGGATAAGAGCGTCAGACAAGACTCTTCGACATTTGTTCACAATGAACACACTCCATGGTTTGCGAGTGCCCAATATACAGTGTGCACCTACAGTATGAAACATACCAAATAAAATCTGTACAGACAACCTTAAGTTGGACATAAAGTGATTTCTCATGACGTCAGTAATGTGGTCTGTATGACGTCATACACAATTTTTTTAAATGGCAACATCAAGATTTGATAAATCGATTTGAAAGAACTAGTAATGGTAGGAGTACATACTGGACGTTTAAATTTCAAATCGAATCGCTTATATAACAAATTTTACTAGAAAACAAATCTCTTTTATTCACTTAAACTAAAAATCAACTGAAAGGTAGAAATGTAACAAGATAATAAAAAAAATCAAAGCAGGTGTTCAGATTGGTCACCATTTACTTGCTGACAATTAGCAATGCGATTTTCAATTTTTTTGTAATCTTAGTTGGCACCTGAGAAGTGATTAGTCTGATTTCTCTTTATAGTTTTATCTTTCAATCTTCATAGGGTCGAGGAGGCAACAGTGTTCACTTTTTATTTCTAGTGAGCTAAACTGGATTTGGGAGAGTAAAAGGCATAGTGTATAGTGTAACTAATGCATATTCATTATTTAAAACGATTTAGTTCAACAAAGTAATAATTTGGGAGATCACAAATATTAATAAAAAAGTAATTTGATCCACTGTGTACGGGGGATCGGAGACTGGGAATCGGCCCTTAGTTTACAGTGAATCATCAATAATAAAGTTCAGATAAAACATTTTTGAAAAAAATATAACCGACTTCTACCTACAACTAAAAAGCTAAAAATAATTATAACAAAATACAACTCTAGCAAATAAATAACACATTCAATGTTGTAAGGTACCTACCCAGGAAGTAAAAAATGTAAACATTAAAAGGTGCTCATTCTATACAAATTAATTACCTACCAATCTAGTATATTTTTGAAGTCGGTGCCAATCAAATCTAAAATCCTTCATTGCGTACTTATCTACTAATTCATCAAACTTGATTGTTGCTTGGCACCGACTTCAAACTTATACTAGATTGGTAGGTAATTAATTTGTATAGAATGAGCACCTTTTAATGTTTACATT
Source organism: Octodonta nipae (assembly GCA_034190945.1). Taxonomy (NCBI): domain Eukaryota; kingdom Metazoa; phylum Arthropoda; class Insecta; order Coleoptera; family Chrysomelidae; genus Octodonta; species Octodonta nipae. The sequence continues at coordinate 45,570,084 of CM067218.1, read as the reverse complement.
TTTTACTTCCTGGGTAGGTACCTTACAACATTGAATGTGTTATTTATTTGCTAGAGTTGTATTTTGTTATAATTATTTTTAGCTTTTTAGTTGTAGGTAGAAGTCGGTTATATTTTTTTCAAAAATGTTTTATTTTCAACTTTTTAGTTTTTTTTTAACTCAGGTAGTTTTCATTCTTTATTTTTTATTTTGTATGTATAACCTTAATAGACAGAACCAGGTAAACTCGAAAGCCTCAATATTACACAATGATACTTTATCATTTAAATTGACAGGTAAATCGTTACGAACAAAATGTACTAGTACGCGTTGACTTAATAAGCCCAAAATATATTTATGCCTTATGGACTACGCCATGTAACCTTTTTTCAACTTATTTTGACAACCCTGTATATCTAGATAATTCCACTCCAACCTATGTACCAACCAGCCTCTACATACGACTGCCCACGGACAAGCATAAATTTGTTAGCTGCCTTCTGTAAACTATAGGACGGGGTAAAATCCATCGTATATTTACGGAGTCAAATCCGTCCTATATTTCAACCATAGTATATAACTCCTTGTGGGCTACCCCATAAATTATTTCCTTTTTAATATTTTATGTTATCGCCCTGTGTAACATTAATTCCTCTCCACACTTTATTCAACTTCTTATGGGCTATAAAAGAAAAAAAAATTTAATCACACTGTATGAATATAATTCAACTCCAGCATATATTTCAACCATACTGTATATGATTTGCTAATGTTCACATCATATAACAGTTTTTTAATAACCCTATATAATTTTAATTTCACATTTTTTTCAACATTTTTATACCACCAAACGTCCAGTCCACCCTATATTCCAACCATCCTGTATATACGGCTGCCTACGGACCACTATCATTCTAGTCCGTCCTATATTTCAATCTTCATATAAATGAAACTCCTTCTAAAACTTTACTTTGTGATTTTGTTTGCTATAACTAAACACCCTGTCAATAAGCCACCAAGTAACAGTTTAAAGTTTGGCATGTGTTGTCACTGAATTTTCTATTAGGCCGGGAGAATGTAACAACCAAAAGTACCATCTTCGCAAAATGGAAAAATTTGCATTTAAATAGGTATTTACCTGGTATACAAACAAAACGAGCTTGGTACTCATTAATTTAAGGAGCCGAAAATACTATGCTTTACTACCTATAAGCTTGAGATGTACATAGAAAATTTTCAAATTCGCAATTAAACCTTCCAGTGCCTAAAATTACCGCACTATTACGTTGGAATTAAAATATTTATGAGAAAATGTCCGTTATGTCATTTCGATGAAATTTTTGATAAGAATTTTGGATTTTTTGGCGATTTTCTGGAAAATTGCAAGTTGCACGTCGTACAAAAGTGTATGAGATCACCTAAGTATCTTCCTTAATAGATTAAACGTTAAAAAACTATACACATCCATAAGGAGTTATCGCAAAATTGACTAAAATATTAGGGATATTGGTCGATTTCCATGCACGCAGGTGTTCATTCACAAATTTTATCACTTTACCAATAGAATTCTTTTCCAAAATTTGAAGTTTCACCAATCCGGATATATACTCTATTAAACAAGACCATATTCGTTCAATACGGTGCACCACAGGAGAAGAAATCAGGTAACATACATACAAAAAAAAGCGAAAAAAAATACGCGACGAATTGATAACCTCCTCCTTTTTGGAAGTCGGTTAAAAATAATGATTTTAATCAACAAATTGATAATTGGCAACTTGAACATAATTGACTACTTTAGTCTCTAACATCCAAACCATTTTTAATACAATAAAATTAATAAAATAATAGAATAAATAATAACAAATAAATAAATAATAATAAACAATATAATAAAAAAAAAACACTTTTCAGTGAATATTGAGCAACGATAAATCTATAGCAAAAGATATAAATGATTGCTGTTTTGATGTGCTTCCAGTAATATTGCGCTTTGTTAATATCAATTTGATATCATATTTTTAATATATGAAACCATCTGGCGCGTTTGGTACGTGATATATATTTTTGAACTTCTGACCTATAAAACTAATGTAGTATTCTAACTTGCATTTTCGACTTTCTAACACTTTTTCTACGTAGTAACCAGAACATATTCACCTTCTGGTGGTATATGAGATAATGACCTTCTCAAATAATTTGCATTGATAGGGAGAGGATCATTTTCGATTTCTCCATCAGGCCAATTATTATCCTCATCGGACTCTTGGTACTTAATTTTTTCCGGGGTATTAATTGCAATTAAACTAATGTCAGCAGCGCCTGAGCGGGAAGTGTTGGTAAACTGACCGTTAGTATGCTATGTGTTAGTTTACAGATTTAGCATTCAAAAATTAAGTAAACGGAGAGCAAGTTTGCAGGAGGTACGTATGCAGAGTGTGTTAGTAAACAGAGTGGATGTGTACTAGGGGTAAGTAAATAAGTTGAAGTGTATGTAATTTTTTATTGGTTGTAAATGTAGAGGAATTGCGTATACGTGATTATATTATATAGGTTGTAAGAGTAGAAGATGCTTGTAAACTAGGTGAAGCTATTGCGCCAATAACATGAGGTTAATATTTAGGATACACACACACTCTTATGTGTACGTATACACTGCATATTAATTATTAAATATAAGTACCATTTAACAATAATATTCTTTTAACTGAAAAATGTGCTCCTGTCGGAAGTCCCTCTACGTTATGCATGAAAATTAAATTGAGACGTTGTTTTTTGTTATGTTTTATCTCGATTCCACAAAATTAGGAGGTATTACATTAACCAAGTGTAACCAATATAAGGGGGTTCTCATTTCAAGTATATCCAGATAATTTTACTTGCTGCAAGTGACACCGAGGGAAACTGATAGTAAAATTATATTTGGTGACTAAAGTTTGTTTTGGATGTGTGGTACCCAACTATAGTCACCTATGAATGCGATTCATCTTTATTATCTATCGGGAATAAAGTAAAAAAATATTGTCTTAGAATTGATGAATTTTATCCGGTAATACTTTATTGAGTCATGGATATTCATTATTATCTATGTTAAAAATGTAATATGACTTGGACTACCGGTAAAGATGGCGAGACAGTCACATATACATAATTTTTTCTAAAACTTAACGTATTAAGATAATTTTGTGAAATATTAAATAAAATGTGAATCATTTGTGAATAAAACAAATGATTCATGTAGGGGACGCTTCTTAAAAATGGGGTTTTTGTTTTTGGTGTTGCTTAATAACATTTCGATGCCTCTGTTTTCAATCTCCTTATAAATAAACTCCTAGAAGTGAGAGATGCTTATATACTGCTTAGTGGCTGTCCCTAAAGTATGTAAATAATGTATATAAAATATAATGAAGATACGATCGATAGTAAACAGGTTACTGAACATTAAGACCATCAACGGCCTTAAGGCCAAAGTTGTGAAGAAAAAGACGCAGTATGACTTTAGTAAACAGTATACTTGTCTGGTCTGTTTAGAGATTTGAATAATATCTAAACAACATTTTCAGTGTATTGTTTACATTTATTTTCAAACAATTCTTTGTTAATTAATATAAACGTAAAGAAAACTTGTTTCTATCCCATATATTTTTTTAAAAACCAACTAACAGCGGTCATTAAAAATATTCTTAAATCTTTCAAGTATTAATATAGCTTAAATTGAAAACACTGTCATCCAGAATAGGTAAAGAAAGTTCGAAGTTAATTATAATGAGCTGGTGAAAGAATTTCTGTAGTGTAGGCTTTGTTTAACTCTTAGCGAGCACCATCGCCATTCACAAACTTTTCTTTGTGAGAGGTTAACACAAAGAAGGCAAGAAAATGTTTCAGAACATCCATTTACAGTAGAGACAATATTTCGTTGTTTTATTTCATTAGTCTCAAGAATGCTAATAGAAAGTTCGTTGTAATTGAAAAGTACACTTTCTCATTATAAAGGAAAGAAAAGAATAACATAAATCTTGCATTGGTGAGAAAACAATTCTTACTGACACTGACAGGTCTGAATTGGTAAACAAGGAACTCCATGTTCTATAGCTGCACTAAACTTAAATAAATGAGACCTTTACATCTTTGCTGTGAAGAGTAGGGTGAACTCCTTTTCTTTGAAAAAAGTAAAACATACCTATTTTAGATAGTTATGTTTCTATAAATCTGGCATCTGGAGATAAAATTTTAAGTGAAATTTGGTATGGGCCGAGCACAAGTGTTCATAGATCAGAAGACATGTGTTATGTATATGGTATCCATTATACTGGACGTATAATATGAAACAGTAATTATTGCGATATAGCAACAATAGTGTAAGCTTGAACCACCAGTTTATAGAGCAAAATTTAACATATTTTCTGACGTAAAATTCGCTTATACCATTACGTCAGTAACAGTTTATTAGTGTTTATAGATAAATATTGCTAAGATTTTGACAGCAAACTCGTAGAAGTTAACTATTTTAACAATAAAAACCCGCAAAAATACGAATTTCTTTTGTTTTTTGCTTATATAATGAAAAGTAATAAAGGACTCGTAATGCCGTCTACAGGAAAGTTATGAAGAATAAGAAATCATTCTGAATGAGTGTTTATATATCCTGATTGGAACATTTTTTTCAGAGTAAATTCAGAAAAATTGGTTAAAAGTGGAATTTTTCAAAAAATTATAACTAATACTGGAATATTAGTCATCGCCAAAACGATAGTTTATGATATTAAGTTTATATGAGCTCAAGTTGGATACTATTGAACAAGTATTTTTGAAGAATTCGATTTTATATAATTTAGAGAGCTATTTTTCACATCCCACTGTAATAACGAGACTACTTCGACCGGGATATACCAAAGACATTTTGATAGTTCATACATCCCACTTCAATTTGTCTATCTGGGTTTTTTCGCTATAATACTGAGAAATTGGTTTAAAATAATAGTAAACATTGCATTAATGTACGTATATGCGACCAGCATTTTATTTTGTTTCTATTTACATAACTATTGCCTGCCCATATTGGTCTATTTTCCCAATGGGTTATTAAGTTAATTGTTACCTGTAAGCAGATTACTGATATTAATTAAACAACTTTTTCCACTGACTGGACCGCCACTGTCAAGACATTAATACGATTCTTTCTGCAAAATATTTCTACAAATTATTTAAGTTGCAAATCACCAAGATGTACATAACGTACAATATCGATCTTGAGCGTTATTAATCTCAATCTTATAAGCTATCGCTAGGAGGCAGATTAAGGTCCCCGCTATTATTGCAACCAAGGTGTGATTTTTTTTAAATCACTCACTTTATATCAGTTTATCCAGCTTTTCTTTATATATAAATGCTACAATCAAAATGTATAGATACTCATTTTGCAGATTTTCTGATTCTCTACACTTTGTCAGTGACGACATTATCATTACATCTTACACTATAAGCAAAAAAAAAACGAAAATACCGAATATTTTTTGGGGATTTTAAGGCTCAAATAATTTCCTTCTACGACTTTGCTGTTAAATTTGTTAAATTTGTCAGTTATGACATAAACTTTTATTTATGTAATAGCTTATGAACTTAAAAATCTCTATACACTGGTTCACTAAGTTGAGAGAGAAATAAGAATTATTTTATATGTCACAATGTCACAAAGAACTTCATGAATTATTCGGTTACATATCTGTACACTAATTTGCAGGATACATTTATGTTATACTTTCATTTAAATAGAAGAATTGACCAACAGTAGGAGAGAAGGGGTCAACGCGTATACAGAATTTGGAGTGAATAGGTAAACCTATGTTCACCAGTGAATATAATATAGGAATTACTTAGTTCAAGGACTCTTACAAGCTACCCCGTTGTCAAATTTTTAGGTTTTGTAATTTCGTAGATTAGATGGGCAATGATCGATTTTGCTCTCATATGTTTAAAGTATACATTTCGGAATGTTAAAAGATATATATTTTTATTTCATTTAACAAATCCTCTTATTTGATATGTAATAATATAATATTTTCAAAATTTTTGTTTAAATTTTTCTTATAAACTTTCAGCAAAACCCTTTCACTCTCTATTTGATAAAGTACAGTAGTTTCGCAGATCAAGGGTAATGAGTTATTTTTCATTAGTAATATTTAAACCATACATTTTACAATTATATGAAATAGATACGTATTAATATTTTTCATGGCGAGACTCATGTGCTGCTCCTGACATATTCAAAATTTTTGATTTTCATTTATTTTTTAAATGCTCCTCATAATTTGAACAGATTCATTATGATTTCCGTTTATGGCTATCTGTATCTTTGGGAGAAACCCACTTTTTCCTATTTAATTTTTCATAATTGTGGGCTCAATATTTTCGGTTGTAAGGTGAAAGTAACGAATTTTAAATATTTTCTTTAATGTCATTTGACATAATACATGAACCTTTGTAATTTTTTAAATTTTTTATTTAATTTTCTAATTTACGCTTTAAAATTCCTATAACAAATTTCTGTTATTTATTTCAAAATTTTATGACCAATGGTTTTAAATAAAAATGGAGATTTTGTCGACTGTTGAGTGTTCAATTTTATCAAAATATATTGTTTTGTATTACTCATAATACGCATCGCGTGAATTTGAACAAAATATTTTGAGTGATGTTTTGTATTTTTCATTTTACTTTGGCACATGTTTTCATATAACTATTTAAGCAGTCTCAGTTGGCCTTTATTTATTTCATACATCTAAGCTCTATAATTTATATGATAAAATATAAAGTTTTAGAAAATTTGTCCCAACGTTACTTACTTTTACCCATAGAGATATACAAGAAGAGATGCCAGATAATATTTGTACCAAAATCTTTAATGACATTAAGCGCTCTCAGTGTTCTTGATTAGGTTCTGGTTTACGGCAAACACATGCACCAAGTTTACTGAAATTCCCTACATTAAATACGTTTAACACGGGTAATTTGAACTTGCGATGAGGGAGAATCTTCACGAACAATTAAACAGACTCTAGAATTAACGCAGGACTTTTTTTGTTTGTTTTTGGTTTGTTAGTCTTTCAGCACTAATCTGGAGTAAAATACACAGTTTGAAAATACTACTTTAATAAATGCAATTCACAAACGTTTTGCTGTGTCTACCGAACCATTTCACTGAAGCACTCCAAATTCGTTCTTAATTTTACTTTCTATTATTTTAAATACATAAAGTTATATCAGTACGGGAACAAGGGTGTATCAGCAAAACCGCTTCAACGGTTTGACGGTGAGGTGCTTCTCTGCGATTTGAACATATTCTATTTCTTCGAATATTGTTTAAAATATAGTTGATCTGGGATGAAACTCATCGAGTACAGTGTCTTTCGAGCTCTTGTCTTTAAGATTTCCTCATTATTAGTTTTGAATTTACTGACATTGTGGCTCTTGGGAGGGGCGAACGCCCTATTGCTTTCTCTTTGGATACACCGATAGTCATTAAGAACTGTTGAGTACATCACCTGTTCAAACTTTTATTGAACGGGAAGGAAAATCCGGATTAACCAGTTTCATAATTATCTTGGTTGTGTTAACATATGAACAACGAAACAGTTAAATGTATAGACACGTATTTCATCATTTTGCAATAACTATCTTTATCCAAAGCACTAAAGTAACATAGCATTCAGAATTGTTACTATTCATCAATTGGCGAAACTTTGATTCTAGAGTGTGCAGCAAAGAGCAAATCTTTAAAAAAATGTTATATTTCGAATTTTATTATTAAAAAAATAGAAAAAAATTTCATTATTTACAGAAAATAAAATTTTTCCATATGGTAGATAGAAAGAATTAGCATCTAAATTATTTTTGTCAAATGAATAAGCTTAGGTTTTGTAATTCGCAAAATTTCGGCGATAGTTTAAATGGAATTTTTATCGTTGTTGCAAAGCTGAGATGAAACGACATAGAGGTTATTATTTGTCTAAGTATACGTTGTATCTACATAAGTTGGACTCATATGGAATACTTTCGTATTAATAACATTAAGAACAAGTTATTATTCACAAAAAGGTCTGCATGGTACAACACTTAAACTAAAATCACCATACTCACTACACAACTGTAGACGAAGTCTGGTAATACCAAAACTTATTATAAGAGAAAAACTGATTTTACAATTAAATTAAATATTAAATGAAATGAATGTGATTTAAACTAAAATAAAATGATTAATTATTAAAGATCGAGGTTCTCAATTTGTCTGTAAATACATTGTGCCCACTTAAGTTGGAATCATATGCAAAACTTATTATATTGTGACAGGAATGCATCCCATATTTCCTGAAACCCAAGAGGTTGTTCGTCTGGCGCCTCTAAGTGTGAGAGTCCATGAAGGAAATATCTCGGCGGCTCTTTGACCGTATGAAGACTTCTGAGGAGAAACTTAAAAATACAGAGAGCTGACGAAAGGATTTATTCAGTTTTTATATTTAAGGATATCCCATATAAATTAATTGCTTGGCCTGAAACCTAAAAATTACTGAAATAACATGAATGATGCAGAATATTTTATTTGTCAATATCGAAAAAATAAACTGCGTCCATTTTGTCAATGCAAATTGTAAAACAAAAACCAACTTCAAAAAGACTTCATAATAAATACTTAATTGTTGGAAAAAATATATTTTGTGTTTTTTAAGTAAATTTATTTGTGCAGTGTTAAAACTTACCCGACGAAAAAAAATTAATGTCTAATAATATCTTAGAAATAGGTATGTTAGAACTGTATTTCAGAGTTAATATAAACTCTAAAAACACTTGCAGACTGGTGAAAGTTATGCTAAGTATTTTTTTCGAATGGTAGGCAAAAGGTAGAGACCACGCAGGGAAGTAAGCATTTTCCTGAAATTCGGAAACTTCGAGAAACCGAATTACCAAAACCATTGTTACTAAACCTTGGACAAATTATATATTACCCATTCAACCAAATTTCGAAAATAACCCTTCTATTAAATTCTTATGTTCACTTTTCGCCGTATAAACAAGATTGTGTTGCTTTTCATCGATATTAGTTACCAGGTTCTCCAATTCTATTCTACGTTTTACATCAAAAGATTTCACTAACCTTTGTTGAATTTCCTCTTGATGTTGTTTCTCTTTTTTGTCAGGTTTTTCCAGAATGTTGAGGATTCGTTAACATTTATTAGTAGATTAGTATATTTAGTTTGGAACAAAAGTTTTGGAGTAGCAGTGTAATTCCGAATCTTTTCTTTTGTATTTTTTTTTGTTTTTGTTGGTGATTTTTACGCGCACACTCATTGCCAAAGTCACTTGATCAACCGTCTGGGACGGATAGACACTCTCGCCCGTAAAAGAACTAATCTCTCTAGTTCTTCATTGCTATAGTTTTAAGTGAAATCAGACCGGTCGTGAAATAGACACAGTAAAATCTACTAAAGGGCAGTGCGGGGTCAACTCCTCAAAATACAGTCCACTTCAACACAGAGCGGTCAGCAGAGCAAGCGAAGACAAAACGTAAGTACTCTGGCATGATCGTTCTTTAAATTGTTACCAACAAATCATAGTTAAACCCCCATTCCATTTGGACACTTCGAGCTCGGATTTGCACTGCTTTTATTAGATAATAGCACGCATATTTTGCGATCGGTAAAAATCCTCAATTAAGTAAAATATCAACGTAGAATCTCGTTTAAAACTCTACTTGTTTTTTTGCGCTCATAATAAGGTAAACATCGTGTACACTACGTTTCATTAAAAATTGCTACAAGACAAAGTATTTTATTTTGATTTCGCTAATCGTTTCTCGCTCATTTTTCTGGAAAATTTAATATTTTGTCATTAGCATATAGTGGATATAGTTTTGTTTTTACTTAATTAGGGTTTGTTTGTATTCGTATAATCGGATTTTTCAACTCTCTCTCATTCTCTCGGTATAAATATAGGTGAAGTTTGTTGCAGTTGAAGAATATTTTATTTTATTCCCTCATTGTTTATTGCTCTCTCTCTCTCTCTCTCTCGTTGGTGAAAATAAAGTATTCAAAACAGACTGCATCGAATTTGTAAAATAACTCAATTTCTCTGCTTCTCATTTTTTGTTATTATTTTCGGTTTTTTACAACACACAGTGTAAAAAATATCGCTTTCATTTCTCATTTAAGTAAATAAGATGGCGGCGGCTGCACAAAAACGAATTGATCAAGCCAAAGCACTCCGGGATTTATCAGTTGAAAGAATTTCGGAACTCTTTTGTTTAACAGAAAAGGCTAAAACTGATGTATTTTTACGCTCTAATTTCAAAATTCGTTATGAAAATTTGTTAGATCTTTACTCGGAGTTTAATTAATAATAATGCTAATATCTTAAGTAATTATGCTCTCATAGAAAATCCCGAAGTTTCGGAAGAAAAAGATATTAAAAAAGATATCGATCAGAAATATTACTCAATTAGGTGCACATACGGGGAGTTATTTAAGACGGAAGTGTCGGCTCGTTCTCTACAAGAAAGTAAAACTTCTAAGGTGAAGCTTCCGAAGTTAAATATTCTTTTGTTTACAGGAGACATAAAAGATTGGTCACGATTTATTAGTTTGTATAATTCGCTCATTCATTCAAATGATGACTTATCACCGGTGGATACGTTTCAATATCTGCTCTCGTTAATTTCAGATTCGGCTTTAGTGGAAATTAAGCATTTTGAAATTTCTCCTCCTAATTACAAAGCGGCATATGACAAATTAGTGAAAAAATATCAGAATAAACGAATTTTAGCTACACTTCATTGGGAAACTATTGTTGATGCGCATAATGCTAACTCAGATAATGATTTGAAGATTTTGTTAGACACCTTTGAGGACAATCTCATTGTATTAAAGAATCTAAACTTTCCCGTTGATTCATGGGACTTTGTTCTTTTCAATATGTTAAGTAAAAAGATTTCTCATAGTTTACTTAAAAGTTTTGAACTCACTGTAGAATCATCAGTATTACCTACATATCAAGCTCTCTATGAGTTTCTCCGGAAAAATTGTAAAGCTAACGATTCGGTCGCTATGTTGCAAAGAGGTTTTAAACCTCCTCTGAAGCACTCACAAGTAAAACATATCAAACGGTTCTCTAAAACTGCATTAATCAGTAACGCAGAACTCTATACGGATTCTCGTATTGTACACAAATGTAGTTATTGTAACGAGGAACATAAAATTTATAAATGTCCTGCGTTTAACACTTTGTCTCCCAAAGATAGATTTGAAATAGTGAAGCAGCGCAATTGGTGCTTTAATTGTCTCGGTGCTACACATATAAGCAGACAGTGATCTTCCACTTCTTGCTGCAGGGTTTGTCACAAACAACACCATACTTTGCTTCACTTTGATACCTCTCCTCGCACTATTGCAAAAATGGTTACCTCAGATTCACACATTAGTACTCCAGCTATTCCACAGCAAAATCAGCCCTCTACTTCTCAAACACTCAGTAGTACTGTACCTACGGTTGATAGTACTAGTCGAAAGGTTGTTCTCCTCTCTACTGCTTGTGTGGAAATTTTGGATGCTTTTGGAAATTACCAAAAGATCAGGGTTTTATTAGATTCCGGCAGTCAAACAAATTTTATTTCCGTGCCATGTGCCCGTCGACTAGGTTTGAAACGTTACAAACTTCCTACCAGTGTTGATGGCCTTGGACAGTTGGGTTTGAAAACTTCAACTGCACTCTCATCCACCATAAGACCTGTATTTCAAGCAACTCCTACCTTCGATATTAAAGCTCTTGTAATACCTAAGATTTGTGGAGATATGCCTCAAGTACCTGTATCTCTTGAAAGCCCTAATTCATTCTCTAACCTCATTTTGGCGGATACACATTTTGGTGTTCCTGCTCCGATAGATATGTTGTTCGGAGCAGATCTCTTCTCAATGATTCTCAAGGATGGAAAAATTCAAAGTCGAATAGACAGTCCTGTTGCCTTAAATACTGTTTTTGGCTGGATTATTATGGGTAAAGTCAGTGCCTCTGTTCCAAAATTGAACTCCTTTTTTTGTACATTAGAAAACACACTCGCCAAGTTCTGGCAGTTAGAGGAAGTTCCCCACTATATTACCTCTTCTCCGGAGGATATAAAATGTGAACAAATTTTCACTGACACTCATACTCGAACCCCTTGTGGTAGATACATTGTCTCTCTTCCTTTTCGTGATCTCGAACCTCTTTTTCCTGATACTCGATTTCTGGCACTTAACAGATTCCTTGCCTTGGAAAGACGGCTTTTAGCTCATCCCTCTCTCTATGATAGTTATAAAATCTTCATGCAAGATTACCTCGATAAAGGACACATGGAAAAGATTTTAGAAGAGACTCCTCCTCGGAGTTATTACTATCTTCCTCACCATGCTGTTATTAATCATAATAGTAAAACTACGAAACTCAGAGTGGTATTCGATGCCTATGCAAAAACCTCTAATACTCTCTCTTTAAATGATACTCTCTTAGTTGGACCTAAACTTCAAAAGGATATTAGTTCTATTTTCTTACGTTTTCGTTTACACTCTATTGTTTTCACCGCTGACATTCAACAAATGTATCGACAAATTCTTGTAAATGATAATACACCAGAACTGCTCGTAAATATTCCTGAGGATTGTAGATTATTAGATCCCATGTCATTTTATTTGGATGATGATACTAGTCTGAAAGTTTTAGGTCTGCAGTGGCAACCAAACTTGGATACGTTCTTCTATCAAATTACGCCTCTAGATCTCTCTTGTTCTAAACGGAATATGCTCTCCGAATTAGCCAGGACGTTTGATCCCCTCGTATTATTATCCCCTCTTTCATTTCTTCCTAAACACCTCATTCAAAAATTGTGGTTTTTAAAATGTGATTGGGATGACTCACCTCCTCCAGATATCCGTGAAAAGTGGAAACGATATAAACAGGAATGCCCTTCTCTCTCGAATCTCATGATATCTCGAAAAATAGTCTCGACCTCATTCGTTTCCTGTGAACTACATGGTTTTTCTGACAGCTCTGAGTTGGGATATGCTGCTGTAATTTATCTTAAATTTCTCTATATTGATCGCCCTGCTCAAGTGTCTTTACTATACGCAAAATCTAAAATTGCACCGCTTAAAACCCTTAGCATTCCTCGATTGGAATTATGTGGTGCTGTCCTCTTATCAAGTTTGATCGAATTTGTTGTCCATACTTACAAAAATAAGTTGAATATAGATTTGGTATATGCCTGGTCTGATTCAATGGTAGCTCTCACTTGGATCAAATCCTCTCCACATCGCTGGAAAACTTTCGTTAGTAACCGAGTCTCCTATACTCAGGATAAAGTTAAACCTGAATACTGGTTTTATGTGCCCTCAATAGACAACCCGGCGGATTGTGCTTGTCGCAGGTTGTTTCCTCAATCCCTTGTAGAAAAGAAACTTTGGTGGAATGGCCCTACATGGTTATTGTTATCAAAGGAATGTTGGCCTCAAAAGGATATTCTGCTTCAGACAGAATGTACGGTAGAAGAAAAACCAGATATTTTCTTAACTCTCTGTTCTCTAAACTCTATTGACACATTACTCAATCGTTTCTCCTCTTTAAACAAACTCAAAAGAATTTTGTCATATTGTAAACGCTTTATATACAATTGCAAAAAACTTAACTCTAAGTTATTTACTCATTTCAGTTCACTTGAGTTGTTTCAAGCACTTCTCATGTTAGTCAAAAGAGTACAACATCTCGAATTTTCAGATATACTTGACAGAATAGAAAATAAACGACGCTTACCTAAAACTCTTAGAAAACTCAACCCGTTCATTGATAGTGATGGTTTCCTCAGGGTGGGCTGTCGTTTACAAGCCTCTGCACTTCCCTATGACAAAAGGTTTCCTCTTTTGTTGCCTCAAAATCATCGTCTAACTCAATTGATTGTTGAAAATTACCACATAGAAAACCTACATCCTGGTTTTCAAACTCTGTATTTTTTAATCTCTCAACACTTTTGGATTTTATCAGCTCGTAGAGTAATTAGGCGTACTCTCTCTAATTGCTTACGATGTTTTAAGGTTAAGCCCAAAGCTCTTGAACCCTTTATGGGTAATTTACCCGCATCACGGATCTCAGAAGTCAAACCCTTCTCAGTTGTCGGTGTTGATTACGCTGGACCTTTTCTTGTGACTCCGTGGAAACGACGAGGTGTCCAGCCTCAAAAGGCTTATATTTGTCTCTTTGTTTGTTTTGTTACGAAAGCTCTTCATCTCGAACTGGCTTCTAGCCTCTCAGCTGAAACATTTCTTTGTTGTCTCAAACGTCTCATAGCGAGACGAGGAAGATGTTCTTATGTATTCTCTGACCAAGGTACCAATTTTGTTGGTGCATATAAAATCCTCAATGATTATATGGCCAACGCAGTAGCTACCGAGAATATTACTTGGGCGTTTAATCCCCCTTTGGCTCCACATTTTGGAGGCCTTTGGGAATCTGCTGTGAAGTCAGTAAAATGGCATCTTGTAAGAATTGTAGGATCGCAAATTCTAACATATGAGGAATTCAACACAGTTCTTACCCAGATCGAAGAAGTTCTAAACTCACGACCTCTATACCCTATGAGTTCGGATCCTAATGATTTATCAGTCCTTACTCACGGACATTTTCTCACTTTAGCTCCGTTAACTACTATTCCTGAGCCAATTGTTACTCACATTCCTTGTAATAGATTGAATAGATGGCAATTGCTCCAGAAAATACATCAGGTTTTTTGGAAACGTTGGCATAACGAATATTTACACACGCTGCAGCAACGTCAAAAGTGGAATGACATGTCGCGGTCTTTGCATGTTGGCGATTTAGTACTTATTAAGAGTGATAATATACCGCCACTCAAATGGCAGTTAGGGAGAGTTGAAGAACTCCATCCGGGCTCTGACGGGATCTCGAGAGTGGCTACAGTTCGTACAGCCACTGGGTCTTTACAAAGACCTTTCGTAAAATTATGTCCACTACCCGCGCCCTCCGGGTTAGCTGGCTGAAATACCTTGTATTTCGGTGGGCGGTTTATGTTGAGGATTCATTATCATTTATTAGTAGATTAGTATATTTAGTTTAGAACAAAAGTTTTGGAGTAGCAGTGTAATTCCGAATCTTTTCTTTTGTATTTTTTTTGTTTTTGTTGGTGATTTTTACGCACACACTCATTGCCAGAGTCACTTGATCAACCGTCTGGGACGGATAGACACTCTCGCTCGTAAAAGAACTAATCTCTCTAGTTCTTCAGTGCTATAGTTTTAAGTGAAATCAGACCGGTCGTGAAATAGACACAGTAAAATACAGTCCACTTCAACACAGAGCGGTCAGCATAGCAAGCGAAGACAAAACATAAGTACTCTGGCATGATCGTTCTTTAAATTGTTACCAACATATCATAGTTAAACCCCCATTCCATTTCACAGAATGTTAGTTATTTTTCCATCTAGTCCTGTTTGAATATTTTTTTAGTAATCTCCTCTATTTCTGCCATACTTCAATTTACAATTTTCACTTCACTTAAGCCTTCAATTCTAATACCAATTTGCAATAAAGTCCGTGGGTCAAATTAAATATACCTTATGTATAAACTAATGCGATTTGCGAATTCTAAAACTGCGAAAATATCGTTCTATTAATCGTTAGCGGTTTTAATTATTGATGATATTGGAATGGAACGTTGCTCTTTACATTTTTATCACGTCAATGAAGGTCTTTCTAAGAAAAAAAAACGACTACGGAGGGTGATCTTTTATTCATGGCCGTATTTCTTTCCCCCTATTTATTCAGAGTCCTCCGATATGTTGGGTGTCGATACTCGACACTCCTATTAAATACCATTAAGAAAAGCGGCTGCCTGAGATTTCCGTAATGTTGTTAGGAAGGTAAAGTAACTATGAAAAAGAATTGCCGTGAAGAACTGAATGAATATAAACTATAAACCATTTGGAGCGGTTGCTACTCTTTTAATGTCTTAATGAAATACTTCAAAATTTTTCTATAATAAAAAACGGGAGATAGGTCGTATTTTTATTGAAGATTGTGTTGAGAATTTGGAATTATAAAGATAGATAGCATTACTGATTCCTGGTGGTTGTAGAGTATCTCACTTGTTTCATAAATTTTATTCATTAGTATGTAGAAAGTTTCTTTATAGGTTATATTGTATTTTTCATCAATTCCCATGTTAATTAATTACATTACGCTCGGTTTTTTAAGTACGGCCACTATTTCGTTAAGCCGATATCTGAGTTGTTTAAGTCTGAGTTGAGGAAAGAAAAACAAAATGAACAACCAAAGTAGATCGTTACTACTTCAATCATTCAGATATTATTTAACTAATTAAAAGTCATGTTGGTTCCAGTAAAAAAAATAATAGCAAAAATAAACACTTTAAGAAATAACTGAAAGAACTAATAAATGAGAGAATTTTTGATACCAAAAAATATGAAACGGCAAAAGTTTTAAACGAATTGAGAAGAAAGCAGCAAATTTTCAATTTGTATAGAAGAGCGGTCGAAAGTGTTAAAGCGACACAAATTGATATTGCTATGTGAAAAACATCTGAAGAGGTATACTGCAAGTTTCATCCAAATATACTTAAACAATGTGGAAAAGGCATATAGTGTACAGCGGGAAACAGCAAAAATACTCAAAAGATTAAGCAGAAAATGTTTGAACATGGAAATAAGATCAATTTGAATGATGTTACAAGGATAAATTTGCAAAGATATTTATATACCAGGAGAAAATGTAAAAACCGGATTGAAGAAGTTAACAAAAAAGTAATTTGATATGAAAATTTTATTACTTAAACAACAGGAATAATTAAACTTAAAACTCTATAAAATAGAGATTTATGAAAGACTAATAGCAATAAACAGTAAGACAGGAAATAGGTAGTAAAAATACTACAGCACTGATAATGAAGAATCAAATAAAGACATAGAGGGCACACATTTGGATTTCGTTTATCTATGTCTGACATGTAATTATTGTTTACTCTGTATATCATGTAAAAGAAAGTTTACTTCAACTGCACCCAATCTAAATCTATATATTTCTTTGAGATAAAGAGATTTACGGAAGTAAATTCACAATAAAAAATGACAACTGGCACTCGATGTATTGTGCCAGTGCAAAAATCATGTCGATTCGCTACTGTGCAGAAGTACATCCAAAGTTAGAAACGTGTTACTCACAACAACAACATTTACATTATCTCTAAAGCTGGGCTCACACGGTCAACACTTCTGCACTTCAGATTGGGCTAATGTATTCGTAAACAGACACAGTTTGCGTTTCATTGCATTGTAGAAATATATTTCTCAGTCCTTCTGAGATCACGGAAGAAATAATTCCCGTTCAATTTGGGGGATCATAAATAAACAAACGTCACTAGAGAATATGGCAGCAGAATTATCGATAGCGCAATTCATCATCGAGGTGAATGGAGAATGGACATAATCGCATCTATCAGGGGAGATTCACTTTGTTCATCATTTCTCCTGATCCGTTTGAAAATATAAAACACATTAGACGTAAAGATTAAGACTTAACTCGGGGCAATATGTTATTAATTATTCTTCCGTTTTTGTATATTTTATCAAGACATTAATGTTTATTTTGTTCGCACTATTTGTAACAATATTAGCCATTAGCCTGAAGAGGAACCACAAAAGTAGTCTCTTTAACTATCCGATTCGCAGTTTCTTATGCAGAAGATCGCACTTCCCAATGACATGTCAGTAAGAGTTCATACCAGACACTGTCTGGCAGAATAGACAGACTTGTCAATTAGGAACACCAAAGAAGTATAATACTGAAGCAACAAAACCCAGTAGCATCCACTATATCAATTGTTTATTAGAAAAAAAAATAACGCAGGCCGACATTAACTCTTTCAGCATCAATATTTAGCAATTGCAGGCGACATGTTTATCTTGTAAACTTTAACAAAATCGAGCAGATAAAAGAAAAACAAATGACATGAACAGAAAAACGTTTTCCAGTAGATAGGTATAACAACAGACAAAAATGTAAATCCTGAATTCTGAGAAGATTTTTGTACTGTTTTCATTAAAAAAAAATTATTACAGGGCTATAAAATTTGTACCTTCAATGGTTTTAAAGGTATATTACGCCCAAAAGTAAATTTTGGGCGTTATATTTTAGTACTTGCCTAACTAAAGCCTTTTCCGATAAAATGAACCGTAACTTTATTAACAAAACAACTATTAAAAAATTTCTTGATACTCTTAAATTGAACAAACAATATTTTTCAACGGCAACCGGTGTCCAGTTAGCTAGAACAGAAATTGTTTACTATCTTTGAGAAAAATATAATTATTTTCTAAAGAATGTAAATACTGTGCACCTGTTCCTTTTAGGGTATTCATATTCGCGAAATAAATATTAATATTGAATACTTCATAATAACATCTTTGAGTTCCTGATAGATAATCAACTAAAGAAAATTAAGTTCAGAAAACTATATCTTTATAATTCCCCTGGTTTAGGAACAACATTAAGTAAATTCTTGTGTTTCCAAGATAAAATACGGTGAAAACGTTGGCCTTGATATTTCTCCTCTTACCTTTAGCAGTATGCTCTTGAAACAGTTTGTGGTACCTACAAATAGTTTTAAATAAGCTTATAAAGTTATAGAACCATGGCTGAATATACCTCTGAAACTTAACATAATTTTCAAACTTTAAATTAATTCCATAGTTTATAAATAACACGGAAACAAAAGGTTAGTAAATTAATTCCATGAAAATTTTCCATTTTAAAAGTTTGTTTTGTTTTTCAGGACGAATAGATTTGCCAGTTCTGAAAATTTACAAACTAAAGTCTCAGCTAGTGTTTGACTCTATTAGTATGTACATTATCTTTTTTGCATACACAGATTTTTTTTATTTGATTATTGAAATTATCAGTTTGTAAATAGTCCATAAAATTATGAATCGATAGATTTGTTTTGAAAACTACCGAGTTGGTTCTTTTGCTGGCCAACTAAAACTCATTACCTTGATTTTAGGCAATTAAGTAAATCATCAAATCGAAAAGACGTTTAGAAAATAATTCTGTCTATTCAGCTGATAGAGGTATCGTGCATATTCTTCTTCACTAAAATATTATACTAATTTAAATTTAAAGCTAATTGGTTTTAATTAAAAAAAAAAAAAACATTAAATTAAAACTAAAACTAAATTTGCATAGGTGCCAGGTAATGGACGAACAATAAATCTTGTTTATTGATTTTAATGACAACTTATGAAATTAAACTTGACTCCTAATTCATCATGAAAGACGCGGACAGTTAATTGAATTAGTAATATGTCTATTTCTTAACCACTTAACATACAGGTAAGTTTATCAGTTTCATGTAAAATATTACAATAATAAAATATCAAAAATTAAAACCAGAGATGGGTATATAGGAATAATGTTAAAATCTTACTATTATTATACGAATGATGTTAATAATGGAAAGTTCGCTCCAATGTTCGGTTACCAAAAAAAAAATATATGATTCCAACATGTCAGTCTCAAATCCCTCTGTGTGTACATTGTTAAAGTTCAAAAGCGAATTAGTTCCCAATGCAAAACTAGATGAGTGAGAAGTAAAAATATTTTCGACTATTTCAGCTCTGCTAATACGGATGGTTTGGTGATACTTGAAAATGGATTTGTTGGAGATAAATAAAAATTCACTAGAGAATTGGGTAAATATAAAAACTATTTTGGATCAGGTAGTTATATGAATTAACAAATACATATTTGTTCATTCAGGGAATGTTGGTTTTATATTGGGTTATCAAAAGTTCCTGAGCATTTTGAACCCTCATTATTAACTTAAATTAACAAAATATTGTTTTTAATTATACTTTAGCTCGCAATAATTACTCCATCCGAAAATACCTACAGAATATATTATCTTTTATGGCAAGGTAAAGAAGTAAATACGAGACTATATATGAGAACGAACGAAATTGACAAAACGTCAATCGAAATAAATGACAAAACACAGAATAGCACTTCTGAAATCGGTAGCAAATCATTGGAATGCGTATATCACTCATTACCAGTTAAATGTTTAATCGAGTTCCAAGTTGAAAGTAGTCTGTTCACTTGAACTAGTCGATGATTTACTTGTATAGATTTGATTCATGTCTCATATCCTTTGGATTATTTTTCATTCGAATTCTTTGATTCCATAATCGAAATATGCGAGTGATAATCGAATGATTGATTTTTCATTTGAGTGGAACGCTCACTAATTGTGTTCAACTGATTTATTTTTGGAGAATTCAAACACCTATAGACAAGATTGTTTTAAAAAGCCCTAATGTACGATTTTTACGGAAAAAAGTTGAAAAAAATATGCGAAGAATATTTTCGGTACGCTAAACAGATGAAAGTTGAAGTTAGTCGTACTGGTAGTTTTGGCATAATTACGCAAAAGTTATTTTGTCAACATCAATCAGTTAATTGAATTTGCGAATTACTATCCGAAATTATAAATGTAGTAATATTTTTATAAAATTCATTTTAGCCTTCAAAAATTAAGAAAGCTTCTAAATTAATCATTTTGATAAAATCATTGCGAAAACGAAATAAAAACGTCTGTATATAAAAAAAATTAACAACGGCAACCTCGAAAATTCCATGGATGTAAAAAAGCCAGACTAGAGATCAAATCGGACTGGATGTGCTGAAAATATGTTATTTGTGTTCTTACTAATTTCCATTTCAAAATAAAATTAAATATATTAGCAGTGATTTCGTTACAATAAGTATACTGTTTTACTTTTTCTTGTTTTTTAACAAAATTTATCTGTCGTTGTTACTTTTTTAATGCCATTTATGTTATTTTTGCAGTCAAAGGTATTAAAATTTGTTTTGCCAAATTCTATAATAATGTACTGTGGAAATGGTAGGATCTTGCTAATTAATTAATTTACTGAGGATAAGTCCACAAATGTCGATTTTGTATCTTAGTTTTATACTTTTTATTTCAAAATTTAATTTATATTTCAACATCTTACAAAATGTCACGTCAGCGATTATTTAACTTTAAATGCATCACCATTTCTCATTAATTAACCATACCAAATAAGTCATATCGAAAAACCAGATAACATGTTTTTCATACTAATTGAACCCCTCCTCCTACCATGTAACGCCTTGTAAACATTTAGTCGACCCCTTCGTGTGTTACGTAACTTTTAATCGATAGTTATAGCCACATCATTGTCTTCAATCCAGTTAGCTTCATCGAAGATCACATTTTGGAGAGTACAAAGAAACTCTTTGATGCGTCGAGCAAATTACTCGATTTTGTCCTTCTGTCAAACTGAGTTTAGGCTGTAGCTGTTTTATATGCAATTGAACATATTTTATTAAGGGTAAATATTTTCCACGTAGCAAATATGTTCTATTTTGAAGAACATTTTGAATAGTTGAGTAATAATAATCATACCCATATTATATTAAAAAATTCGCTACCGAGATGACCCTAAAGATAAAGAATGCCCCAAAAGAAATGGCGCAGAATAATTTTCGTTTCCAGACTCAGGAGCTTCTATCGAGGAAATGCACTGCTTCAATGAAAATGGTGCAATAAGGAAACCAATTTGATTACACTTGGCGTTCCGGAGTGGCTTACATTCTCCATCAATTTATTTAATAATCTGTAAAAAATAGTGGTTTTATACATCCCGAAATAATCAATTAATTAAGAATTGAAATTTAATCAGTTACTTCCACCCGAATAAAAATTGATTATTCAATGCTGAAACTTACACGTAATTGTATATATTCAGATATTTATATATATATATATATATATATATATATATATATATATATATATATATATATATATATATATATATTGGGATTACACTATCTACAATTTCATTCTCTATTGATTTAGCTCTGGTTTAGGATGCAAGTTATAAAATGTATTTTCATGTTGAACAAGCATTTGCGGTTTCCATTAAATTAAACATTACCTCTATTGGCAATGTTGGCACAAAAGAATAAATTTCTGTTGGCATATCTGATTTTGCATTACAAATGAATGCCCGAAATTTGTGTTAACTATTATATTGGGACTAGAAAATAAATAAATTGAAAAATTCCTTGTATGTTAGTTGCTGCAAAATAATTGTTTATTAATTACATAATAAATATGTATGTATGTGTAGATACCAGGCTAATGTATGTTAATATTTGAAGATTGATTAGCAGACTGATTGGCAAAATATGGCCGATGGCCCGAGTAATTTGAGAATTTTGGTTAGAATAAATATGTATGTATGTGTAGATACCAGGCTAGGCCCCGAGCTGTTCACGATTGTCCTTTGGATAAAAAATTTTGACAAATTGTGACAGTGTTGTTGTGCCTAGAGGTTTATTATCTGGAGTTTAATTGCTGATAGTACCTAGTGGATTTGCTTATAAATGAAATCAGTAGACCAAAGAAGGTTTATGAAATATTTGCCGAATGTAGAACTGATAACTACTACGATTCGTGATATATATATATATATATATATATATATATATATATATATATATGTTTTAGGTGGTTTCCGGGAATTCATCCGCGTAGTTGATAACTGATCCCTGCCGGGATCGATGGTAAAATGACGACGTTTCGGCAGAGTCACATCTGCCCTCTTCAGGTCGGTTAGCATAATTCTCGTAGCCTTCTGCTTTCGCTTCTAGTTACTCGAATACTAAGATTTTCTGAAGCGAGCGCGCTGTTATATAGTCGCGGCTCGGCGCCTATCGGTTGACACCGTGAACAGCTGCGTGTGATTGGCTCTTGGCGCTCAGTGGGCACGGCTCCATCCTGCTGATTTGTTATTTCCGGTTGAGTTGTTATTGGACGGGTCCGGGCCGGTACGGTGTTTAATAGGATTTTCCAACAATTCCATAAGTTCTGAATTTCATTGCGTGCGTTTAGACTGTGTGGTCTCTTCGCTATTTGTTTGTGGATTTGGGGTCCTACCCATGTGATTTTGTGAAAGGGGTTTTCGCATTGTTAGTATCTATTCAATGTTTAATTTCGTTTGTTAAGGTCAGTTGATCGCCTACTAAATAGAATATATCGAAATATTCAAGGGTAACTTGAGAAATAAATTCATCTTTTTCGTCGTTCAGATCCTCAAACCGAAGTTGTGACATAATTGTGGCTTGTCTGTCAGGTTTGATTAAGTATTGTGAGTAATTTACGAAAGGAGTATTTACGGAAAAAAAATTGTATGGATTCGAGTTTCAAATTGTAGAAATTAACAGTTTTGAGGATAACAAAATTGAAGTAAGGAATTCACTTTTTGGTAATTAAATTTATCCAGGGCATGGGGAAGATAAACCGTTTCTATTTCGAAGACGATAGGAAAGCCTCTGTATTACTGAGATTACATTTAAATTTATATATTTGTTCTGTTCGGGGTTCTAAAGAAATTGTATTAACTGGGATAAAGTTATCGAAGGCTGTAGAGTTCTGAGTACGCATGACAGTATCATCCGTAACTTTGTAGAGAGGTACGATTTTAAAATTTGTCACAAGTTGTTTCCTGTTAAAGTCTACATATAAGGCATTTATAGTGTTCAATAAAATCTGAACCTAATAAGCCGTCGAATTCAATGTCGATGTTACAAATATACAGCTTGTGTGGGTCAGGAACAAGGGTGTATTCGTTTATTAAGATTTTCTGATCTGTGATTCCTTGCATTTAGGGGAAATCGTTCTTTAAATCGTTGGCAAGTGTTCGGTATCTTAATATTCATCATATTGTTGATTATAATTATTATTTCAACCATTTTCGTTTGAATAGTATTCGAATTTGCCATGTTTTTGTGTACCATGGTAATAATTCTCTGATACGGTTTCGTTCTCAGTTGGTGTTTGAATACTTTGTTGGTCATCGTAAGAAAAATTATAGTTATGTTCATAGGCATATAACTTTTGGTTTTTTAAGAGATGAGTTTTTTGTTGTTGGTTGACTAAACTCGGATTTGGCCTGAAATTACTAGAAGTTGGAGTTTGTTTACTTGCTGAGGGTTGTTATTGTTAGTAAGAAAATTGAGGCCTATTGTTAATATTTGAAGATTGATTAGCAGACTGATTGGCAAAGTATGGCCGATGGCCCGAGTAATTTGAGAATTTTGGTTAGTCTGGGATTGTCTCATTCTGATCTTTGAGCAAAACGAACATTGTTTTGGGCGTGGACCATTATTTGGTATACGAGGCGGTTGGGGTGGATTTCGGTTTACTGAAAATTTTTGAGTTTCTAGATAAGACAACTGCAACTCTCTTTTAATACGGGAAATTGCGGTCAAGATATTTTTGGAATCACTGGCACGCCCTTGTAAGTACTGTACCTGACCCACACAAGCTGTATATTTGTAACATCGACATTGAATTCGACGGCTTATTAGGTTCAGGTTTTCTTGAACACTATAAATGCCTTATATGTAGACTTTAACAGGAAACAACTTGTGACAAATTTTAAAATCTTATCTCTCAACAAAGTTACGGATGATACTGTCATGTGTACTCTACAGCCTTCGGTAACTTTATCCCAGTTAATACAATTTCTTTAGAACACCGAACAGAACAAATAGGTAAATTATAATTAACAAATGTGAATTTCTTACTTCAATTTTGTTATCCTCAAAACTGTCAATTTCGACAATTTGAAACTCGAACCGATAAACAATTTTTCCGTAAATACTCCTTCCGTAAATTACTCAGAAAACTTAATCAAACCTGACAGACATACCACAATTTTGTCACAACTTCGGGTTGAGGATGTGAACGACGAAAAAGATGAACTTATCTACCAACTTACCCTTGAATATTTCGATATAATCTATTTAGAAGGTGATCAACTGTACACCGTACTCTCAACAAACGAAACTGACGATGACTAACGAGATGCCGAGACAGAAAGTCCCATTAATTTCCAACAAATCTGAAGAATTTAGAACTTTTGTCGAGCGATATCAAACCGTTTCACTAATAGATTACGACAAAATTCAATTTTCTGATTGCCAACTCTTAGACCGAGAAAACAAAAACATTATAGTGTTTCCCCAAGGCTTTCACATGAAAGATTTTCATCATGACATCATCGAAGACATTTTTGAGGAAAATGCTGATTTCCTCACCTCAAGAGTAAATGTCTTTGCAAACAAAAGTGTCAGATAGAGACCCTATTACATCGTCCCTCTCCCTTCTGACCCAGAAATAGTATAATAGTAAAGATATGTTTATCGAAAACGAAATATACTGTGTTGAGAATAACATTGATTTGCCTATTCTGGAAATGCATTCGTTTATCTTTTTCGGAATCGATATCAAATAGAAAGTTTGCTAAAATATTATCCAAACGGTTGAGAAAGACCAAATACCATTCTCGACCGATTTCATAAAGGCAATATACATCTAGTTATCAATGAAACCATCCGCAGAATGAAAGAAAAATACAATTGGCAAGGACTGATTATTTTATAATAAACTGTCAAACGTGCGAGAAGGCAATAGTTTACCGAGAAAATCTCGACAGCCCTCTTGTCTACCCCGAAACTCTACGGACACCCTTTGAACGTGTCAAAATCGATATTCTAGAAGTCGCGACAAAAACTATGCATTATCTATCCGGGACGAACTAACAAAATCCTCCCAGGCCTACCCCATAACGACAAATCCGCAAAAACCGTTGTTAGTACTTTACTACTATATTTCAAATGTAGGACATCCCCAGTCAAATGGTTCGTTAGAACGATTTCACTCGACTTTACTAGACAAGATTAGAATCCACAAATAAGAAAATCCTGAGAAACACCCATTCATCATCCTTCCTTATGCAATGATCGCATACAACCACTCTGTAAACAAAACTCACGGATTCACACTTTACGAACTCGTTTAGGGGGATACTTCGAGCAGGATCCCCGAAACTCCCTACAACCAACAACCATTGATAACAAAATACATCCCAGATCTCAACAACCGTATCTCACACTATTATAAAATCGCTCGTGAAAGAACGGAAGTTCAAAAACACAAAAGCGAGAGCCCCATTTGATAAACATGTTTCAGAAAATCTCCCAAATTATCAAATAGGCGATAAAGTTTATATTAAAGAATCCCGTATCAAGGACAAACTCCAAAATAAATTCAATGGTCCTTTCGAATTAATGAAAATTCCCAAAAAGTCCGAAACCTTACTAAATCCAAAAGCCAAACAAAAAACTAAACTAAGTTTCGACAGAATAAAACCGTTCTCAGAAACTTAATTTCTGTTTCAGTTTGTGCTTGCTGGTGGGATCAGCAGTAGCTCAATATCAAGTCGAACCTATAAATAACACATTAGGGACATACTACCACAGCGAGGCACAAATACCCGTTTCTAACAATAAATAGACACTTTTAGTCCACAAAAATATTTCAGCCCTCGAACAAGTTTTCACAACAAACAATAGACTTTTACAAACTCTTATCATAACTGTTAATTTTAAATCTTTTGCAATGAATTATTTCCACTCAAATGTACAAACACATATAAATCTTCTAAACCAAATATATGCCACAATTAAAGACATATTTATGGAAATAAATATGGACACCAAAGACCAAAACGCGGTATACTTGATGGCGCAGGTAGTCTTTTCAAAGCAATTACCGGAAACGGTCAATAATTTGCTGATAGTATAACTAGGCTCAATCAAGTTCAATTACAAATCGAAAATTTACTCAAAAACCGAATCAATTTAACTATCTCTCATTAAAAACTTCAACGAGACCGTCCAGAAACTTCATTGACCAAAAACTCTTTAACAGGAATACGAAAAACTAGAAACCACAATACGAAAAATTAAAGATAAAGTCGGTTACGTTGAAACTAAACTTATGTTGCACGAATTATGCCAGAAACTAATAGAGAAATTACCTTTAATTGGAAAATAGCCTAAGTGGTGTGCTAAATTAAATTACTTTAGGGCGTCTTAAAATCATACATTTATTTTAACGAAGGAACATCTCATTACCGCATTGTAAGAAATATCTTGACCAAGAACATCTCTTGGTTTACTTATACGACTATAGCTCTCGTCATGATCATTTCAGCTGTCATAATTTTGACCACTATCAAAAAGAAAATTGAAGAGCGTCCAAGAACACCAGAAGGTAGCAACCAACCGACGACGCTTTCATCGTCTCTAAGAATGCTGCCTAAACAAAGGTCAGTATTAAAACCAAATCCAATTAGAGAGACAACTGTATAAACATTTCATTTATTTTTCATATGTTTTACCTATATTTTATATATTCCCATTTTTATTTTATTAACCGACTTCCAAAAAGGAGGAGGTTATCAATTCGTCGCGTATTTTTTCCCTTTTTTTTTGTATGTATGTTACCTGATATCTTCTCCTGTGGTGCACCGTTTTGAATGAATATAGTCTTGTTTAATAGAGTATATATCCGGATTGGTGAAACTTCAAATTTTGGAAAAGATTTCTATTGCTAAAGTGATAAAATTTGTGAATGAACACATGCGTGCATGGAAATCGACCAATATCCCTAATATTTTAGTCGATTTTTCGATAACTCCTTATGGTTGTGTATAGTTTTTTAACGTTTAATCTATTAAGGAAGATCCATAGGTGATCTCATATAATTTTCTGCGACGTGCAACTTGCAGTTTTGCAGAAAATCGCCGAAAATTCCAAAATTCTTATCAAAAATTTCATCGAAATGACATAACGGACATTTCCTCATAAATATTTTAATTTCAACGTAATAGTGCGGTAATTTTAGGCACTGGAAGTTTTAATTGCGAATTTGAAAATTTTCTATGTACATCTCAACCATATAGGTAGTAAAGCATAGTATTTTCGGCTCCTTAAATCAATGAGTACCAAGCTCGTCTTGTTTGTATACCAGGCAAATACCTATTTAAATGCAAATTTTTCCATCTTGCGAAGACGGTGCTTTTAGTTGTCACATTCTCCCGGCCTAATAGAAAATTCAGTGACAACACACGTTTATAGACAGGGTGTTTAGTTATAGCAAACAAAATCACAAAGTAAAGTTATAGAAGGAGTTGCATTTATATGAAGATTGAAATATAGGACGGACTAGAATGATAGTGGTCCGTAGGCAGCCGTATATACAGGATGGTTGGAATATAGGGTGGACTGGACGTTTGTTGGTATAAAAATATTGGAAAACATGTGAAATTAATATTATATAGGGTGATTAAAAAACTGTTATATGATGTGGACATAAACAAATCATATACAGGATGGTTGAAATATATGCTGCAGTTGAATTATATTTATACAGTGTGATTAAAAAAATATTTCTTTTATAGCCAATAAGAAGTGGCATAAAGTGTGGAATTAATGTTACACAGGACGATAACATAAAATGTGAAAAATGAACTAATTTTTGGGCTAACCCACAAGCAGTTATATACTATGGTTGAAATATAGGACGGATTTGACTCGTAAATATGGGATGGATTCTACTCCGTCCTATAGAAGGCAGCTAACAAATTTATGCTTGTCCGTGGGCAGTCGTATGTACAGGATGGTTGGTACATAGGTTGGAGTGGAATTATCTATAGTTATACAGGGTTGTATAGCTATAGATTAGATTATATAGACAAAAAAGTTGAAACAAGGTTACATGGCGTAGTCCATAAGGCATAAATATGCTTATTAAGTTAATGAGTGCTAGTACATTTTGTTCGTAAAGATTTACCTGTCAATTTAAATAAGAAAGTATCAGTGTGTAATGTTGAGGCTTTCGATGTTACCTGGTTCTGTCTATTAAGTTTAAAAATACAAAATAAAAAAATAAAGAATGAAAACTACCTGAGTTCAAAAATACTAAAAAGTTGAAAATAAAACATTTTTTAAAAATATATAACCGACTTCTACCTATAACTAAAAAGCTAAAATAATTATAACAAAATACAACTCTAGCAAATAAATAAAACATTCAATGTTGTTAGGTACCTACCCAGGAAGTAAAAAATGTAAACATTAAAAGGTGCTCATTCTGTACAAATTAATTACCTACCAATCTAGTATATTTTTGAAGTCGGTGCCAAGCAACAATTAAGTTTGATGAATTAGTAGATAAGTACGCAAATGAAGGATTTTAGATTTGCTTGGCACCGGCTTCAAAATATACTAGATTGGTAGGTAATTAATTTGTACAGAATGAGCACCTTTTAATGTTTACATTTTTTACTTCCTGGGAAATGTGTTATTTATTTGCTAGAGTTGTATTTTGTTATAATTATTTTTAGCTTTTTAGTTATAGGTAGAAGTCGGTTATATATTTTTTTATTAACCTTTTACACTTACCCTTATTATATATAAGTTTGATTTTTGATTTATTACTGATGCTAACATATTTTATTCTAACAATTTTATTTTTTTATTTTCGAATTACTCTTGTAATGTGTATATTATGATTTGATATTTTTGACGATATTCTGCTATTTACAGATGTTACATGTTATTTAAAAGTTGATGTAAAGCGTCAACTTTTCATGTATAAGGGGAGCTGTTATATGAGAACTTTACTGACTTGCAATTCACAGGTTAAAGATGCAATAAGTGCTTGAATTATAATAGATTTCACACAGGTATCATATTACAACTTCGTAGAATTCTTAGAAATCACGTAGACGCTTTCTTCACAAGAGAACTGATGACGTAGCGTCAGCACTTTTATTTTATAAATGTAACTATTCACAGAGCGTTCGTTATTGTCATATAATTTCAGACGTATAATATTGTATTATGTAACTTAAATTTATGACTTTCGTTTAGCTTGGTTGTAAAATATGAGAGTGCCGCTTAATTTTACAAAATTTTCGAGGTTTTCATACAATGTTCTTTAATATGCATCTTCACAAAATATATTCGTTTTTCTCTTAGGGACTCCGTTTACTTAATAGTATACTACTGCTCTTGATATATTTTTTTAACCTGTGACTACGAGTGAGACACTGTGGTCATTTTTCTAAGTATTGTTTTCATTTTTTTCAGCGAAAAGAACTGGTAAGTTAGTTTTCTTATATTGTCTTTAAAAACTTTAAACTAAGGTTGTTTCATGGACTACTTAAAAGTCGGAGATTAGAGAAGTCTATTGAATAAACATGAACACGTCCTGGCATCAAAAGCTCCTATAGAGTCGGAATGCCGAAAATGCCGATTACAGGCTATGAACACTCGAAATATACTGCAAAGAATGGCAACTTAATATTAAAATAACAAAAGTTTTATATCTGAAAGGGAAGCGAATGAAATACACATTCGCAAAAGCAAAAGACAATAGTTATCAAGAGGTTAATCAGCAATTGAAAATGCCAGTTACGCTGATTGTCCTTAGAAATTTATATAGATTGGGCACTCGAAGAACAAATTTTAATATCCGTTGAATTATACGGTATAAGAGAAAAGTATGGTCGAAGCATCCGCTGCTCCTACCATATCCCTAGGCTTTTCTAAAAAGTGAATATCGGATATCAAGGATCGAGCACATGACAAATACGGAAATAAGACCCATAACCTGATGAGTATACAACACTTCAGGTATGTTTGAAAATTGGTGCAATTTTATTGGGACTTACGAAAGCATGGGAGATAGAGCAGTTAATAAGAGGCCACCAGAATACTACAGTCAAGGCAAATGTAAGAGAGTCAGACCAGCAACTTCTTGGTTATATTGTAATAATCAATATTCGAGTAACATAGTAATGGAAGAAGAAGAGTGGCGAAACATGAAGGTTTGGGGTCGAAAGGCAACATGAGACAAAAGTTGTAGGATTCTTAGATATACATACATGCTTATTTGCTAGAAAAAAAGAGAAGTAATTTTTTTCACATTTACCTAAAAGTGGAATTTGGCAATATTTGGAAACAAATGTTTATCGTACGCATTTACCAGCCTGTAGAACATAGCGCTCGACATTTTTTTGTAGTAGAATCAAAATTTTATAATTTTAATTAACAGGACTTATTGTACAAAAAATGCATAACATTGATCTCGATAAAGGTATTACATATAAAAAATTACAAACCTTCTACGTCAGTTAAAGCGGTTTACATATACTAATAGCTTTGTGATTTCTCCTTTGCATACAAAGTGTATGTTCGCGAAAAACTTCGCCTTTTCTCTCATCAAAAGAAAGGTTATGCAAATCCACATTTATTCGGAAGTTGTCTCGTTCGCTAGCTAGCTAGCAATTGGAAGGGCACAATAATTTAAAACATAGGTGAAGGCGTAACTCCACGAAATCTAAATTGAACTCTTGCCTGTGTTCAATTTCCTTTCAAGAAAATTCATTATTATTTGAAATAAATTGAATTTTTTGCTTACTTTTAATTATGTTGAGGCATTTGTTGATATAAATTTAGCACAATAATGATCATGTTAGTTATTTGCAAAATATTATGGAGGAGGTCATTAATTATTACTAGCTGTCGCCCAGTGGTCGAAAGTGTCATTATCTCTGGCAGGTTAAGTAACCTGAAAAATTTTATCGTGACATTCTATCCTAGGACTCTGTGTAATAGTTTTTTTCAGATAAAATTCATAGGACTTTATTTGTGTTCAAATTCGTAATTCTTAATTTAATATGACAACAATTCAACCGCTACCCAACATATTTATTTTTTCTAACCTCCCTGTATAGCTATAATTGCACTCAATTCTCTAACATTTATTAAAATCCTTATTATAATAATTCCATCTCATTATATATGTCCACCACCCTGTATATGCAATTGCTCATGGACCACGCATAATATTTTTTAACATTTTTGAACCACCCGGTAACCCATTCTGTATATGACACTGCCTATGAGCCACCGTATTTACTCTTTTTGTTTATGAAATTTTTAACTATCTGCTGTAACTATAATTCTACTCCGATCTATATTTCAATCATCATATATATGGAACTCTTCGTGGGCTACTCTATACATCATTTCCTTTTCTAACATTTTTTATTATCATCCTGTATATCTATAATTCCTCTCACCCTATATTTCACCTTCCCTATATATACAACTGCGTATGGGTTACGATAGGTTGCATTTCCATTTCCGCCACCCTGTATATGCATCTATGTATAATATTTTTTGCACCAGCCTGTATAACTGTAATTCTACTGCACCTTCTGTTCATGTAAATTCAACCGCTAATGAGCTTCCCTATATTAATATTTTATTAGTTGTAATTGCACTCTACTCTATATTTTAAACACCCTATATATGCAACTGCTTATGTGCCACCCACGAAAAAAATTATTTCTAACATAATATACAACGATTACTTTACCACTAAACAATAACAACGCTTGCATGGCACTTTCAGAAGTACTGCTCTAAGTATATAACAGCATTGGTCCCTCTATATATAATTACTCAATGTTTGAGTCTGGCGGCAGCGGCACATTCAGTTGTTTGGGGTTGACATTATGGGCGTAAATAATAATTTTTATTATATTTTATTTAATGAATGAACCAATATTATAAATTAATATTAGCATTCTTCACTGAAGGTCGTCAATAGCTACTAAACAATATAAAAATGAAGAAAATCGGTTAAGAGACAGGGGAGAAAATGGTACCTAATCGTTTTGTCTTTGCCTATTTATATTTAGATGCCTGTTCATTAGTGTTTTCCCACCTCAGTCCTTCCTGCAGCAGATTATTAGTTGACATTTTAAGTATGGAAAAACGTGTATCATGACAAGTTTGGAAAATTTGTCGGTATTACTGGGTTTTGTGTACAGTAATACATCCTTACAGATATTCTGAAGAAAGAGATGTAATACTTATCTATGCTCAAAGACATTTCAACGTTGGATTTGTTATCAGTGGCTGAGTCTGTTAGATGGAGGTTTATTCTTAAATTCTCGCATTGATACAATTAGTAATTGTTTGTTAAAAAATTAAGAAAACAGTAAGAATATGGCGGGTTTAAAACCATTTTAACATGGCATTCATTTTCTTGACGGTTAATTTTTTCAGGTACACTTATAACATATGGAATTGTGTTCATACTTTTGTTTCATCTTTGTGTCTGAATGGTATTAGTGATGGGTTGGTTGTTTCTTCTGTTTTTGTTGCGATTTTCGTTCTAGTTTAGAGCCACAATCATCGTTGGTAATGCACTAAATATTCTCATAACGTCCAAAAGATTATCAAAAACATTAAAATTATAACTAAAATCATTATCTCTGTGACGTTTTCAACGAAAAATGCTTCCAAAACTTTTTGGGCCCTATCACGGTTCGACCACAACCCTACATCGCATTAGTGATGGGTTGGTTGTTTCTTCTGTTTTTGTTGCGATTTTCGTTCTAGATTTGAGCCACAATCATCGCTGGTAATGCACTAAATATTCTCATAACGTCCAAAAGAGTATCAAAAACATTAAAATTACAAATGAAATCATTATCTCTGAGACGTTTTCAACGAAAAATGCTTCGGAAACTTTATGGACCCTAGCACGGTTCGACCACAACCCTACATCGCATTAGAAGTAATGCTGAAATCTGTACACTGATGATATTGTTCAAGTGACTAAATATCAACCACTAAGATAAGCAGGTCACCTATCTGGTCTTCGTTATAATAAACTTTTTTCTGTGGAAACAGTTTCAAAACGGAAAAGACCACTCTGGCGCTCCAGTATGCGTTGGAGAGTAAATATTAGACCAGACCATAGCCGGATGGTAATCCGCGTCTGTTGAACAAACACATGTACAGTCAGCCAGGTCCCATCCAAGATGGTAGAGCTAGATAAAGAAAGGAAAGCAAAGCAATAGATTTACCAATAATGGAATTTTATGTAGACTCATATACCGACAATGAAATTCCCTAGTTGACAAAGTCCGGCAAGATACTCTGGATCGAAAACACTTAATATTTTGCAATAAACCTATTACAAAATTTGATATATTAATTTTAACATTGTACTTCCTATCTTTTTTTCTACATAAGTACGATTTCTAGCGTTTTTAAACTTTGAATTGTTTCCGAAGAATTAGTTAACTTTTATTACCAAAGAATATGACTACGAGTTACTATGTACAAATTCATTTTATTTATTGTATCAAAAAAGTTAGGTACTATTGTATATAAAATGTAGAGTTATCCTAATGTATTGTGTATTGATTGTTGGACGGTATTAACGTATTATTAAAGTAATAATTAATAATTAATATTAATATATATTTGATAGGCTGTTTTCGTCAGGAAATACTAACCAAAATGCAGAACAAAATAATTGCATTAGGAAATTATATATATTTAGAATTTTTGTCAAGAACAAGGATTAGTAGAGGAGGTGCAAGTTTCGTTCTTTGATATATGGATGGTTTGGTTTAATGTGCTGAATAAACCCTAGAGCATTTTAAAAATAATATTTAGATAACAAGATTCATGATAAAGACTTGAGTGCCATTGTTGCAGTTATAATAACTACAGCTTCATAACACTGCTAAAATAGTGCCTTTAACTTTCAATTGCAATCTGAAACAACAGAAAAGGAAGAGATAACCTTAAACCTATTAAGCTCTCAATTACGTTTTCAAACAGAATAAAACCTTACAAAATCCTAAAACTTTGTCATAAATTAAGGTCTATTAACTAAGTTATTCCTAGCATACTTAACAAATGCAATTGCGAATCAATATTTTTGATGTTGAAAGTGATACTGGGATGACATACGTTAGCATTATAAATAGAGTTTTTTATGAAAGGTCAGAATGCAATAAATAAAGAAAATTTGTAAATGTAATAAAAATTTATTATTAGAAATACTAATTCACGTTTTCTCGTACTGATATTATATTTAAGGATTTTTGAAATGTGTTTTCAGTTTGGAGATTAACTTGTCGTTAGTAAATGTTAATCATTCTGAGGTCATTATTTGTAAAAGACAACTAATGTAAAAAGATTATCTTTACATATTAGTTGTGTCAGTGAGATGACAGACAAGTTTCGATGATTTCACAAACATTTTGCTTAGATTTAAGTTTAATTTGGATTTCAACTAGCATTCATATAAATAAGCAAATTTGGATGTACCGATCAGAACCAGAATAAAGATAATACACGTAGTGCTCGAATTTAGAACCTTATTTTAAGTTAATAACCTCCGTGTAAAACATAAATTTTGAGGTGTTTTGATGAGTGTTTGACAATAGAAAAATCTAATTTATAATGTATTCTATCTCGCTGTACCGAGGATATATGAAATAATATTTCAAACGCATTATCTTTGTATCTTCAATAATTGATAATGCTATTAGCCAAGATTTCTAATATCTTCAAATATTGAAAACAATATTGTCAAAAGTTCATGTGTTGTTTTCCACATACATTTTCTTCAGTAGCAGAAAAATATTGGTATGTACCTGGCTAAAACGTTAGTGATTCGTAATCATAGCAATGTTTTGTTTTACAGAATAGTCCTTTAATTATTGTAACATGACCTTTCATAGTTTCGAATTTTAAAACCAAATTATGTCATGTTTGAACATTGTCATTCCAGCTCACTTTCTGATTGATGTTTAATAATCAAACAAATACCAAACATGCATTCCTTACCTTAAAACCGTCGTATGTCCAACTACCAAATTTGAGGACGCACGTCTGCTCATCGAATGGAAAATATTCGACGTCGATTTCGCAAGAGCTCTTGTATATAGCCGGAGGCTTCCACTCGACGAGGCCTTGATGGTAGATGGTGGCCTTGGTGGCCAAGGTCACTTCGAAATTCCCGTCCGCGCTGTAAGGGAACCGAACTAACGACCAACCGCCAAAACACTAACAACTACCTGCTGTTAGCGTTACTTGGATTCTTTGGAAGCCAAGGAGGATGTACCAGATAAGATGGACGAAGTTTGTTCGAGTTTGATATCAATCTAATTAAGTTAAGGAATTCCTAAATTAATGATGAGTTTATGTCAGGGAACTATAATAAATACAAATATCTATATGAAAGTTTATTACAATCATTACATGATATTATAACTGAAACTTTAATAATTTTGCTTTTTATATAAGAAAATTTCTTAATGCTGCACATCGAATATTGAAATAAGCTACACAATCAAAATCCCGTGAAGTTAACTTAAGCCTATTATGTTTTGTTCTGCAGTATTGAACTAATTAGAATAGTAGCCGACTATTACATTCCCACTGCTGATAATGAGCTTCTAGAAATATTTTCTGTGGTAAACAAGAGTTAGCTGGGTACGTAAAGAATAGAATAAAGTTAGTGCTTCTCGGCAAATATTAAATGATACTGTTTTATACCAAAACTTTTAATATATGAGATCGTAAATGGAAACATGGTTATATTTTCAAATTTGTTTTGTACGTATCCAGCAGTTGTTTTAGACAGGGGCAAATCAGAAAAAAAATATCCTAGAAAGGGACAATTTAGAAAAAAAATTGGCCGCAGGCTTTTCAGGTCCAAGGGGGCAGCTTGGATTGGATATAGTGGACAAGGGCAGACCATTTCGGTGCAATACTCAGTTTCCATGGTTTCTAACTGTAACTTGTGCTAACATCTCCTTGAAAATTTCACAGTTTGTCGTCACCTTTAAAGTTTATTGCTCTTTCTAGCCAACTGATCTCTCTAGCAAATTCTCTCTTTTAATCCTAATCTTTTTGCCTCAGTAATATCTACTGTATTAGATATATGTATTGCACAATGCTTGTAGGCGCTAATTGGACTGTAAACTGGATTTTTTCTAGGTTCTAAGCAACTAAACCGGAACTTCATACAAATATCATTTTCAAAATCAACTATCCTTATTCAACTAACTTTATCTCTATCTTTTTTCTGGATTATTCTCGAAACATCTATTAGAGGGTCGATAAATATTTAATTCAGTGCATTTCTTAATGGAATGTCATACTTTAGTAAGCATTATAATTTGAATTTAAGTCAGGGAGGTGCATGTCTAGGCATGGGCATAGGCAAACATTCCGTTGTGTAGTCCTTCCACATCATCGATAATTTAATTTGTAGGTTGCCTGCAAGGAGCATTCTGTTAGCAGGAACTCTTTTTGGAGATATCCATCGGTGTAATGGACGTCGATTACTATATTCCTTAGCCAATTCGTTATTTTTTCAGTGCTATATTTACAGAGACAGGTTCACTATGATTTCACAATAGACACATATTTACTTACTGGTACCTACTTAGTACGCGGAACAGTCATTAACTTTAATCGTTCGCTATGTGGTGAACTAGCTCTTTTTAGATCTCTGGAAGACTCAGCACGATCACATTAGAGCATTTTAGGGTCTAAAGTTCCTTGTTCTGATGTGCGGTATCCAAAATCGCTAAAATTGTATTTGTCATAATTCGAGTCTTGACTTCTTTAAATGAATGAGAATCTTACTAAAGCCATGCGGTTGCAATAAAGGCAGGTGAATCCAAGTTCCTTATCTACGAATCTTAGCTGATGCTGACTTCACCTAAATGCTGCTCTAGTCCTGCTCCTCTACAAAGGAGAAAGTTTTCGTGTAACGCTCACATCAAATAACATGCCCTTGGCCCTAGACCCCAGGTCCATAGAGAATCTTCAAGAAAATGGTCAAAAAGAAAATTATATATAAATATGTGTATTTCCAATAGTATTATAGGTATTAAATTTTGAATTTACTTTAACTCAAAAATATTTTATTAAGAAAGCCAATACTGTGCCCAAAATTAAAAAATAGATGTTTTAAATAAATTAATATTAGTAATATGTATTGTTTACTAAATTTAAAAGCAACGTTACAATACATATATTTGAATAGTGCTGACATCGGGTATGCAACATGAGAACTAAGAATTTTTCCGGGCATTAAAATTCATTGTTTTACAATTCTTTTTTAAACCAAAGGGAATGACTTACAGTTGCATATACGTCCGCTTCGAAAACATTTTGCTCTGACTGGTCTGACCTAGTTACTCCAGGTCGTCTAATCCACTAATTTCAATGAAAACTGGCGAAATATGTCTTTTAACTTGTTGGTTGCTTTCTGGTACCTATATTACATTAAAACTGCTCATATCATTTACAAGAAAAGGTTCAATCTCCAAATCAGAAAAGTGGTTTTCGATACACATCGACCTACCAATCAATTGCAGGCTTTACTGAATTCGTATCCCATAATATGACTGACAAAATTTTGGGTGGATGTATCAAACACTAATATCTAGCATCAACACCACACATTTTTGAGTCCCTGTACTGAGTCGAATTTGGAAAACTGGTCTGAAAAATGTTCTTAGAACTAAATCTAGGAAACACAACGGAGTTACAAATGCAGACCTAAGAAGACAATTCAACAATGAGGACATATGAAGCACGCAACTACTGGTCTAGGTAGGAGCATGGAAAAGTGATCGTAACAAAAGTTAGATTAGCGTTGACAAATTAACGTTATTTATAAACTCAGTGAATCCATTAAACCATTTTTAAATTCGAAACTGATCAAATTGAGTGTTTATATTTCAGGTTCGATAATACTAACCAATACTTTAATTTTTAGTAATTTGGAATTTGGATCTGGGTTTCAGTCTATGTCAGTCCAGACAAATATACTATTAAACGCTATTGATAGAAAATGTTAAAGTAATTAGTTTGGTAGTTCAATTTATCTATTTCGCTGCAGCAGTCGGCTTAGTTATCATCAAAGAATGTCATTTCAATTTGATCGATTCCCTGCCATAACTAACATTTAATTTTCTGAACCTCTATTATAGCTCTTATCAAAATGTCAAATGCAATAACCTCAAACTCACCGTCCATCTTATCTGCTATGTGACCAAAAGAACATCAATCATAGAAATGATGAAGTCACAATACCTTTAATGAACAGGGACTGTGCGAGCTGGATTAAAATGGTGATATGACGGAGTCTGAATACAGTTTTTGCAAAAATCTAAATTAAATACGGCGAGTAGAGGTAGATAGAAATGTAGGTACATTTAGGCATGCATTATTCTAATGAAATAAATGACATGACATTGTGGTAGAAATATTTCACATATACGACAAAAAAAATTTAATGGAGAATAGATTTACAACAACATTTACTGTAATATAATACTTAAAAGATGTTTATAAGTGCATGAGATATCAAATATGAAAATTTGTGTCGAATGGCCAATAACTAATTCCTTTTGAAAACATTATATTAAAACAAGTTAAAGTTAGTTAAGTTCTGTATATATTTTTCGTTTAGATAATTTCATATTTTATTAAAATTAGACGTATGAAGAAAATTTACTACAAAATTCATTAAGAAAGAAACATAATTATAATTTCGTAATATATCTAATTCAATTGTTTTCTCAAGTATAGTTGTGGCATAGATAGTCAATGTTTAAGCACTTTTTGGGAAATAACACCCCGATTCACGAAATTATTGTATATTTCCAACCATTTCGGCGTGTAGGTCAGATCCCGTTTTCAATGACAAATAAACTGTGAATAAAGGCACAATTCTAAAATTTAAAATTAAAATATTTGACAATAGTATTTGACTTATGACGTAACTAAGAGAATTTATTTGGATAAAATATAAAATTATGAAATTAAATTCTCGTAAGTGCTTAAACATATCTAATGTAATGCTTTAATATAAGAATGCTTGTCCACATCATGAGACAATAATTATCTATATAGAAACTCCTAGTTCAATCCATGATCTGTAGAAAACTAGTTATTAGCCGAGTGGAGGTCAATGTTGTTGTGATGTGGTCACCATAATCATGTAGATATAGGATGTTTTAATCGATATCGAAGGTCTTCAAGAAGTTATGCCGAAATTCACTATATCCTACAAAATTTTATTATATGAGTAATTGTCATATCCTGGCTTTCCCTTATGACTTCAATGGGATATTTGGAAGCTCAGAATTCTTTGGTCGACCATTTAAAGAATACTAAAATTGCATGACATTGAATTCTGAAAATAGCTCTTTAAAATCTTCCAATTGGAAATTACGTCGTTTTTTATGTTGTATGATCTTTGCATGTTTTTTATTGTACTAACTACCCTTTTTAGGTCAAATATCACTAAATTCTTTTAGTTACGTCAGTTCATATGGTTAAACATTATAATTTTAAATTGTACATTTTCATATAATTGCCTTTGCGAAAATTTTTGTGTTTAGTTGTCTTATTTGTCATAATTGTTTATAGGTTTTGAAATACATAAACTGTGATTTTGTTCCGAAAAACAACATAAAAAACAACATAAAAATGTGACACCTCCATATTCAGAGCTATGTATCAAATACATAAGTATGACCAATTGTTTTGGGCACAAAAGAACAAAATCATAAAGACAGTTAAAATTAATTTTAACATGAAATTGCTAACTGGGAATACATAGAACGTAACAGCAATGAACCTGAACGGCTCTAAATTCAGAACCCGTCTGTGCTTTTTTTCCTTGAAAGCCCTAGGTCGAATATTACATGTAATTTTCTAGTTTTCAAATTTGAGATACTTGTTTTGTATATAGTTGTACGTATGCATCTGTATGTGCTTATATAGCTATTTGCTTTTTCAGTTCATTGTAATTAGATCTGTCATAAACAGTGTTTTCTTCTTCTTCTTCTTCTTCAAGTAGCCTTACAGCCTTTTTAGCACAAGGCTAATGGTCCTGGTCCTTTCGGCCTTAATGACCAGACACAAGTGAATATGTTTTTTTTTTTAAATACTCTCATAATCTTTACATAACCTTCACCTTATGTACAAATTTTTGTTTTTTGATAATAAATAAAGCAAGATTCTTGAAATATATTAACTTTTCATTCCAATCCATAACTATTTACATGGCGAGATGGCTCTTGAGTTCCGGTATACTATATCACTAATCACTTAATTTACACTACTTTCATCACTGTATTAGCGTCTATCACTTTTTAAGCGTTTATCACGTGTCTGAGTACTAATGTCTAATTAAAAACTTTTCAAATGCGGTTGAGGCGGATATAGGTCTGGTGCATAATTTCAAATTTTCTTCACAAAAACCAACTAAACATCTCCTATACTATTTCACTATATTGTATTCTTCCTTATATACACTTTCTATACTAATAAATCACTGTGAATATCAAATAAACTTATGTATTCTTAATTTTTATATACAGGAAAATATGTACATGTGGCCATCCCGCCATTTTACCGGTACTCCAAACAGTGTTTTAATTAAAGACAATAAATGCTTTCATAAAACTATGAAACTATCATTTTGTATTAACTTTAAATAAAATGTCCACTATTTGCGATTGTTGAACGTGGTATAGTACCAAGTTATTTTTTTTCATTCCGAGTAATGTAGTTTTTGAATCAATTCTTTTATTCTAGTTTTAGGTAATAATCGGTCGTAAATAAAATTACGACTATGCTAAATAAGACCTCTGTAATCTATGCTGTAGGCTATTAACATGACGTAAATTAATTACGAGGTTATATAGTAATGTTTGGATTGGTTAAAAATGATAAGGTTCCGATGTTGTGGAAAACAGGTTTTTCGTTTTTCTTGGCCCCAACGAAAATTTTAGAAAAATCATTAAAATACATTTTGGACGGCATTAGCAAGTTTGCTTTTTCTTTTTGCAAAATTCAAAAAATTTGTACATATTAATACTAATTATTCCAAAAATAATTTTTTTATTATTATAGATTGAAAAAGAAACTGTTCTAAATTTCTAATAGAATCAGCGTCTGTAATTAGATGGGTTCATTTGTTGCTGAGATATTGCAATTTTTTCGTCCAAAACCCTTAAACACAGTTACTTTTTTATGTATAAGTAATTTTTACCTAACCGACTTGGATCAAATGGTGCATTTTACATGTTGCAAAGAAAATACTCACTTTTTAAAATATGAAACGTAGTATTAATTTTTCAAACTAAGGCGAATAGAGAGGTTCCTCCAAAATTAATTGTCTCCTTGTCATAATTCACAAACTTGTTGTGGGCTTCCTACTCTATGAACAACTGCTTTGCTCTCGACATTTGTATTCCAAACAAACCACTATAATTAACAATGTATATTTCATTGAAAAACAAACTTATTTGAAATGTCTATAACGTTATTATTTCTTCCATTGTTAGTTACTCGTAAAATGAAGTAACAATACGAGCCAAACAGATAAAGTATTTATTATTTTAAGTTTGGACAATTAAGGATTTACTGCAATTTTATTTTCTAGTAACCCGTTTTTTAAAACAATAAGCAAAGTATAAAACCTAATTTTTTTGAGTTTAATAAAATAGAGTACATGACTTAGAGAAACAATATTTAGAAATTACAACTACTCAGCAACAAATGACCCAAACTAACAGAAGCTAATTCGATTTAAAATTGCAGAAACATCTTTTTCAAAAATGAAAAATGCTAATTGTTCTTACCCTTGTCTCAATTTGTATATCTTGCTAATTACTGCCTAAAATTAAATATGAGCTTAGAGAAACGAAAAACTTGTTTTGACCAACATTGAACCTTTTTTATTTTTAAAATTCTATGAGGATCCATAGTTTATCTCTGTTCTCACTGAAAAATTGCCTTTATCAGGTGATTCGTTTACTTCATGAACATTACTTACAACCTTGGCTGCTAGTTCCATACATATGAAGCCTGTGTGGATCAGTAGTATATTAATTAATGCCAGTTAGCATCAGTAGAACATAATTTCTTCCTAGGGTACAAAAATGATCTCATTAATTATTTTAAATTATTATGTAATATTTTCATTAAGGTATTACCTGACATTCAATTACTCTTAAAAAAGTAATTTCGATTGCTAACTAAACTGCCTTTCAAAGGCGATCATTAAATTTCACTTACTCCTCATATTTTAAGATTAATTTTCTCGATAAACGAATAATAGCGTGGATAATGATCTGTTTTATGCATTCGCTAAACCATTCTTAGTCAGAAGAGTTCTTGCGTGTGGAAAGTAGTGGAGTAATTTCCATAAGAGAGAAAGCATTCCCATTGAAAAAGTTTCAGATGTTGGCTTAGGTATCACGAAATGTGAGTTAATTTCCGACGCAGGCCAGATTTCACACGATAGGCTCCCACAACGAAGCGGTTGTATTGTCAAAAGCCATTATTATGAGAAACTTTAATGAATGGGATGATTAAAAGACGAATGGCAGAGTCAAAGGGATTCTGAATGGGAACATTTATTAGAGGGAAAAGAAAAGCGCCTTGAAAATATATTTCTGTAGAAAGTTTTGACAAAATTATATTTATCTTTAGAAACTACACCTATTCTCTTTTGTAGTATTACAAAGAGGGGAAAATAGATAAAAACACAACTATTTTAATTAATGTAATGAACTTTTGCATAATCATAAATAACTGTTAGACGAAATTTAATAAAAATGTATCACTGTGTGTTGGTTCAGAAGAAGATTTTGATAGATTAAGTGGATATACATAGTGTTAGAAACATATAGATATATATTTATTCTTAAGTTTTCGAGGGTATCAAATCACTGATTTACGAGAATTCATCCGCATAGTTGATAACTGACCCCTCCGGAGATCAATGGTAAAGTGACGAGGTATCGGCAGAGTTACATCTGCCCTCATTAGGTCGGTTCACGTAATTATGTTATCCGTCTGCTCACGCTTCTAGTTCTGGA
The DNA here is from genome assembly GCA_034190945.1 of Octodonta nipae. Lineage (NCBI taxonomy): Eukaryota > Metazoa > Arthropoda > Insecta > Coleoptera > Chrysomelidae > Octodonta > Octodonta nipae. The sequence goes on along the minus strand of CM067218.1, from coordinate 45,526,303 downwards.
TTTCATTGTGTGCGTTTAAATTGTGAGGTCTTTTAGCGATCTCAATTGTCTCTCTTATCAGTCTCGATTTCGGGTGTTGTGTTTTATATTTGCCAGTACTTTCGTCATTCTACCAATGGGAGGGATCAGTTATCAACTAAGCAGATGAATTCCCGAAAGCCACCCGACAAATTTAGTACCCGAGAAAATTTAAGAATAAGTGTAGGGAATCTCTACGAGGAGAATACTGTTGATTTGTATAAAACATTCGAGAAACTACGCGTTAAAAGAAGCTAACTTTTGTACTATCTACATTTCTTTCAGCGATTCCATGAACATGACCGTAAAGTTCTTGAAGAACAACAGAAAAACACGAAATAATGTAAGGAAGCCAGTTTCAAGTTGAAGAAGCCATACGTGATGCCAAAAGAAATTTGGGTGATTTAAAACCTAAGAGACAGTTATGAATTTTCAAGAACCCCCGACATTCCAAAGAGGAATGGACAATGTTTTCCACAATTTTCAAAAGATATTCTTTATGTATATGGATTACATTTTTGTATTTTTCACTTCACTTACAGAACACATCAAAAACTTGAAACAATCAATCTCAAAGTACAAATTGATTAAACTGAATTTTTAAGAAAATAACTACAATTCTTATCACACATCATAACATCAACAGGAATAAAACCAAAACTAAAGAATATAGAGGAGTCAAAATTTCCCAAGTCTAGAAAACTCATTGAGAAATCAAAAGTTTCTTAGGATTCTTTGGATATTTACGAAAATGTATCAGAAATTTGACGAAAATAGTTAAACCCCTTACACAAAAATTAAAGAAAGCCTAAAATCACCGGCGAAGAATTCATAAAAACGTTTAATTACTGTTTTAATTTATGCAATAAATCTTTTTAGAAAATCCAGATTTTCAACTATGGTTCTAACTTAGCATTAACTCATGTTAATGTAATTAAGTCGTTGATATTTTTTTTAACTATTTTTTTAACAACTTTATTTGAACATTTAAATGTTACACTTCTAAGTTATTTTTATATAAATGCAAAAATCACGCCCGAGTAGTTACAATCACATCTACTGGAAATAAATAAAAAAGCATACCGAGCACGTACAAGATAACAAAAGATGCAACCGCTTATTACATATTAAAACAATCTATATATTCTTAATAATTAAGTTAGTTAATAAGTTATGACGGTATTATATTATTTTTTATCACAAGGTGGACACCCTTTTTGATATGCCGCAAGCACTTTACACAAAGCTGAAATTAATCATTCAACAATAGAAAAGGAATTACTTGCTTTGTTTAGGACTATCTTTACTTTAGTCCATATTTGTATAACCAAAAGCTTATAGCGCTTGGTGGTCATAAACCCTTAGAATGGTTATTCTTATCAAAACTCCAAATTCAAATTTCTGTGATAGAGATAGTATTAGATTTTAAAATCAAGAAATGACAGGAAAATCAAGAGCATTTGTCAGTTTCAAGAGTAATTCTTGATGACGATATAAACATGAAAACTATTGGTGATCAAAATTAATCAATGATAGATAATCAAGCAGATGAAGACATGTATCAGAAAATTTTGGACTTAGCAAAAGAAGTCGCTAAAAAAAATCGACAAATTAGTCAGGAATCTACAAAGATAATATAGCACAACATCTCGATTAATTTACTTCACCCCTTATTCATATTCCAAATATTCTCCGAATTTTGGAAAAAAATTAAAATGATGAACTCACTTCATATTACACATCTTGTGAAAACTCAATTTTAGAAATACATCCAACAGAAAGATCCACTCATAGAAAGACAAATAATAATTTTACGCAGTCCTAATGCTTAACTAATAGTATGAGCTACAAGAATTTGGCAAAAGACATATTTCCTACCTTTAGCTTGATCCACAAATGAACAAGAAGTAACTAATAGATTCAACCAAATTGTTGCCCCTGATAAATTATCTTATCCATACTTTTTCAGTGAACATGATAATGGCAAAATAAAAACCATTATGAAGAAAAATTCATGAAATGAAAAACTCTCTCAAAAAATATTCCGGGCCTACCATGGAATTGTACTCAAAACTTTATATAAATACTTGCCACCTTTTTCTGTGAACATAAAACATTCTTAACAATAATAGATAGTTTCGTAAAATTTGGCGAAGCTCTACCATTAAAGGCAAAACATTTATTTCAAATTTATAATTTTCTTATATTCATTTCATTTCATAGATTAGCACGAACAATATTTTGCGATAGTGGACAATAATTTTGAAACCACTTTATTGTTGATTTTTGTAACCCCCATACAATCACTACCCCACGAAATTCAAATTCCCGCTCTCCAGCAGAAAGATTTCACTCAACCCTTCTAGACGACTTGACATATCTTAGGAAAGAAAAACCTAAAAAAGACATAGAACCTTGAATGAAATTTGTAACCATCAGTTATAATAATTCAATTCACAGGGTTACCCAAAATACACCGTTCAATATCTTATTAGGTACCACAAATATTACGCCCTTTGACATTTTTGAAAAAACTATTACAACAGAATATGTTGAAAATCAAAAATCTCTAACTGATAAAATATTGATAAGGTAAGATTTTGTTTCGAGCACAATACAAATAGTTTATTAGGAAAGAAAACGAGAATAAAAGTGAACCCAAAACTGTACAAACCTAAATTTCTTAAAACACAGGTATTAAAACACTGGGTACGCCCCTAGCTTCAAATCAGAACATATTGATGAAACAATGTGAAAAAGCTTGGGATAAACTTAAAAGTTTATGTACAGCCCACAAGGTAATTACAAAAATGCAAAACATATTTTCAGAAATTTTTATGAATTTAGATAAAATTTAAGAATTTGTAGTTGCAATAGAAATTACGATTATATTTGCACATTTAAAAGAATTACACCCAGGTATTTTACCAAGATCAAATTTAATTGTGATTTTAAAAGAAGTAGGTTTTTTTGCATGAGAACCAACACTTTGTCTTGAAGATACCAGAAATTATTACAATTTTCAGTTAACATGCATACTAAAGAAAATATATTCAATTTTGCAATTTATGCTATGCTTATACAATTTATTATATGCTTAGTGAATTTAATTTCTTTCACAGCTTTCCAATCCCTTGGAAAAACCATACATTAATAATACCACACGCTTATATCCTTGTGAGTCTTACTTAGTATTTGATACCAACTAGCGCCTACCCAATGGTAGAAAACACAAACATATGCAGAGGTCAGCCACCGCTAATAGATGATAGTTGCGAAATTTCAATAAATTAAAAAAGCTGTTCCGCCCCATGCATAAGCAGAACCACAAGGTTATCTTCAAGCATTATCGAACAAGTATCCCAGAACAAAATGTGTAACCAATTAAAAATCCTTTCAAATGTCAAAGGATATTGGTATGTAACTCATAACATAGTCAAGCATCATCCCGAAAGATACCAGATTTAAATAAACAGTCAGATGTTCTGAAAAATAAGAGAATTTCTAAAAATCTTGAAAATCACTCTTCCAAAAATAAACACGCCAGAAATTCCAGAAAACATTGTCATCAACAACATTCAGCTGTATCAAATCCAGTTAGATGAAGTATCAGAACTACACAAGATATCCCACGATATTCAACCACTGTACATCACCCTTTGGAATAGTACTAATAATAAATAATTATTGAAGTCAAATTGTACAAGTTATACATAAAATGGTTTCTAAAATATGGCTAGAGAATTCATGGTTGGAAGAATTTGAAAAATACAAACAGTGTGATACAGAAACTTCATAATTTACAATGTGTAGACTCTGACAGACGAGTATCTTTTTGCCACTAGTGCAGAAGGAAGAAATGATTACAATTACAATAAAAAAATATTTTCGACAGATTTATCAATAGTGGATAATTTAATCTTAAGAACAATCATTTCATGTACGGTTTTTTCTAAATTTGTGGTGGGGTTCACTTAATAGTCAAACAATTCCTATTGTTATGGATGGCAATCCGAATCAAAATAACTAGATATACTGGAGGTCGTTACGGATAATCAGACATTACTTTATGCAAGAAGGTGTGGTGCATGCTGCACATAATTCTGTAATCGTAGGACAAAACTTAAACCACTGTGTTCCACATTATTGGATTGATTCAGAACGAAGCCATCAGATGGCCTCGTCGTTCACCATGCTGAAATCCTTTAGATTACATTCTATGGGCTTTTTTATTATAATGAAGTATATGGTAAAGGTTTCCCTAATAACAAACAAGAATAAAGATCAAGAATCCTTGATGTGGTTAATAAAACTAGCGATCGCCCAGTGGTCCAAATTCGACCAATTGTGTCAATTCCTAAAAAAATTCAAGTTGTTTTTTATATGCAATTAATAGGACTTTATTTGTGAGGACATTCTTAATGCTTAACTTAATGATATAAGGTATAGCAATGAGGCAGTAGGTGGAAACTAAAGACAAAAATTTGGTCAACATGAAATTTCTTTAAATTAAATAATTCAGCTGTTAACCGGTAGGATAATATAACAAATAAACGTAATTGACAATTCTATTTGAATAGAAATTGTAAAATAATCTGTTTCATTTTACTATTAATACATACTCAATTTCCATTTGTATGTTTAATTAATAGTACATGGGTGACCGAGCTTTAGTCGTAAATTCAAAGATTCATGAAAAATGTTTGGTAGGTACATACTTATATACATATAATACGATATTTGTTCTAATTTATCTCAAGATGAAGTGATTCAGTTTAATTTGAACTCTCTAACACTCATTATAATAATTCCACTTTATAATATATTTCCACCATTCAGTATATGTAACTGCCTATGGACTACCCAATATATATATATATATATATATATATATATATATATATATATATATATATAATAAACAATGTGTATGCAACTGCTTTTGGGCCACCCAATAAAACATTTGGTTTCTAACATTTCTGGAATCACCCTGTATAATTATAAGCTACACCGGCTTATATCTCAATCAATTTATATATGCATATGTAACTGCTTAAGGCAACTTCATTGAGTGCCTCAAATTTACATAAGAACAAATAACTTTTTACTCATTAAAAATCGCCTAACCATCACTTTTTACTGTAAATCTTGAAAGGTTCAACTGTAAAAATGTAATGCTAGAAATATATCAAGTAGTGATAAAATTCATATAAGATCCTACACATCAGTTTGTATTGAATGAAACATAATTGTCACAATCTCCTTCTTTCTCGGTTAAAGGAATGATCCCGACTTGTACATGCCAAACCCCAAAATGGAAATTCGACAAAATCGTAGTGCCGATTGCGAGAATTACATATAAATAAGATGCATGTAAATAAACAAACATTATAGGTATTATATTATTAGACAAATAAGAAAAATATATTTGCAGCATATCACATCTCGTTAAAAGATCATTAAACAATTTTTGACTGACTGCTAATTTTTAGATAAGTTGTTAAAATTGATTTATGAGATTACCTTATATCAAATGAAACTGCAAATTGATTCGTCTTATTTTATTGCTAATACTGTAATACTTATTCAAGTTTTATTTACACATGGCACAAATGTAAATAATTAAAAATATATTTGCGTGAACACATCTCCTGAGTATTTTAGTACCTTTTGATAATGGCTGCATATGCAGATTGTTATTATAGATTTGTGAGATATTCATGACTAAAAGAATATACATACTTAATTCTTGTGGTTCGGAAACCAAATGTAACAGTTAACTTTAAAATCTCTAAATTGTGTACTTACATAAAACTTTTGATCGGGATTCTTCTGTAAATGCACAAACTTTGTACTTATAAACACATTCATTCTATTTGGTTACTTCGGTAATTGCTGTAGTCATCGTTATTGTAAAAAATTAAAACGTGATAAGTGAATAGAAAAGAAGGCTTTTACAGCATAGCACAGTCTTTGTAATTTGTAAGTAAAAGTCGATTATTTTTGGATTGTTTTAGAATATTTTTTACATTCGCAATTGTCCGCAATTGGATTTTTACTGTTGACTGTCAAATTTACATTAGATTTAGCTATTTGTTCATAGAGGGCGCCACTCACTTGAATTTTATTAATAATTTATCTCTAAATAACTTATTTTCAAAGATATAAATAAAGATTCTTTATATATTCTGCACTGAAGGTCGTCAATAGCTACTAAACAAATCAAAAAAAAGTAAATCGGTTGAGAAACAGCGGAGAAAATGGTACCTAACCGTTTTGTCTTTGACTATTTATATATAGATTACTCTAGAAATGTTTGATGAGGCTACTTTGTAGATGTGTTTTAAAAATTAATTTAAATTAATAATTACTTAAGGACAATTTAATAAGGACATTTTGAGAAATGTTTATAAAATTAAATCTTTTTCTCATAAATTATAATGGTTTTAAATTTATTATGGGTTTTTATTAGTTATCAATTCATCTAATTATTTGTGGTAAACCTATGAAAATAGGAATAAGACCGTCTCATAGAATATTGCAAAACAATTTTACGATAAATCATAGAAGGTAAAATAATAAACAATTATTATGAATGTGTAATAAACCTGGATGTTTATTTTCAACGAAACGTATTAACAATCCATCAAATATGATACGCAGTTTATTTTGAGATGCACTTAAAAATTAAAGAAAAATACGATTTCCATATATTTACAAAAATAAAGTTGATGGTTAGAACGGAAGCGTAGTAACATAAACTTTATAACAAATTGCTATAACACAAATTTATTCTAAAAGTCATATTAGCGACACTAGACTTGAAAAACGAAAATGACACTATTATGATTTCGTCGGATATCTCCGTCAGAATTTGGAATATTAGCAACATTGCTGAGCTATTTTAATCTCTTTTAGCCGAATATGTATCCCATACGGTTTACAAGATCGCTGTATAGGCAATTAAAATATGGCCACCCTTTATATACTATTTCATTTCTCTATTTAAGTTAATTCTAATGAGAAAGATTTCTAATATAAATTTGCTATTTGCTGTTTTTATTCTTTACACATTTTTTTGAACATGGTATATTTTAAAGCAACATGTAAACAAGGACACCTAAATTAATTAAAATAATAGCAATATACTACTCTAAAAAATCTTTTGAGAAACGTAAACGGGCTTGCAAGCGAAATAATAAGTTCCGAAACGAACCTTAAGATACAGAAGTGATATACCGTTTAATTTTTATTTTGCAACTAATCTGAACAAACAAAAATCTGTTCATCAGTTCAACATACAATATTACTTTGAATGGAAAATGAAAGCCTTTGAGTGTTCTCGATCTAGCAAGTGTGAATTTTTGGTGTAAATGGGCAATAAATCGAGACTCTCGAACAACACTTTATATCGAGTACAGAGAAAGTTCTCAATCGCTTCAAAGGAATGAAGGGTTATACTTCTATACTGCTACGGTTTGCATAACTCTTTGACAATATTTCAAAGAGTATAGGGAGTGAAGCGATTAGAGCTCTTATAAAAGAAAGTTAATCTTTATTGATAACTTTCAAGCAATCACAAAAAACGTTCAAGTAAGTTCAATTTGATTTGGTTTAAAAAATTATATATGTATAACTACAATGGGAACCAAAATAATAGAACAATAAAGAAACTATTAGAATACATTGTAAACACAAACAGTAAACAATATGACAACATATGTATCAAGTAGAAAACGTTCAAAACAGTGTGTATGCGTATGAACAAATTTTTGATTGGCATTTGCTGATCTTTTTTTATTAATTGTTTCTGCCCTACCAATTACTCTTTGTCGTAATTTCTTCGGATTCTTGATTAACGAGTTCAGCTCAGGCGAACTAGCAGGTCATTCAGTACACCTCTTCGTCAAATCTATAGATAAGGAAAGATTTTGTCTAGAAAATTGATAATTTGTCGCTCACAGGAAGGGGGTGCTCTGTCTTGCTAAAACGAACATTCACGGCCAATTGCCAATTCGGCTCAAGAGCAGGACCAATTTGTCTGCGTTAAGTTCATAATATTTTTGTCCTGTTGACGTATTCTCTACAGATAATTTATATTTAAAAAATAACCGAATTCGTCTGACTTAAAAACCGTTCAAAAACGGTGTGCATCAATCACTATTTTCAGACATATCTTCTTATTTATCTAGGTACAATTCTATTCAATATTTTAGCCTACTCTTACCTCTCTCTCTACCGCCCCTCTCTCTTTCCCTATTTCTTTCTCTCTCTAATTTGTATTCTTTTTCAATATTTTCCAAATATTTTTTAAATTTTTGTGTTTGTTTTATTATTTGGACCACTTTCTATAAGTGTAATTCTAATGCATCTACACTGTATATGCTTCTGTGTATTGGTCACCCCTATATAACTTATTTGTCTATCATTTAAAAACTAATTCAATTACACCTTATTTTTCAACCAGCCTATGTATGCAACTATTTATATAGCACGTAGTCACATGCATGCACGCGCACACCTACAACCGTATGCCATATATAGAAGATCACCGACATATCAAATTTTCGATAAACTAATGGAATATTTTCTGCCATTTCACGCTACTATAAGCCCCGTAACTTAACTTCGTCTCTAAAAGAAACTGACTTCAAAGGAATCAAAGTGAAAATCATTACAAACACCCTGTACGATATACTTTCAAGGCATATCTTGAGATTTAAACTAGATATTTATGATGAAAATATGACATTTACATTGATGATTACAGTTTTTTTGCAAAAATATTTTTCCGATTTTCAGAAAAATGGTGAGTTTTACTTTATAGAAAAATATACGGAATCAAGCTGGAACATGTCTTTGTAGAATACAATTTAATATATTCAAATTGCTTCAGCCGTTTTAGAGAAAACTGAGAAGATTCATTGAAATTCACTGCAATGTAGTCCCTCAATTACCTTTTTTATGATTTTGTGGAAAACCGTAAATCTCACGTTACAGACAATTATATGGTATCTTTCTGTAATGTCCTTAATATAATGCAGTTTAAATCATCAACATTTCCCAATTCTCATAAAATTACAAAATTGTAACCAATTTACAGTACAGTTTTACAAATTGATTGGTTATATGTGTTGCAGTAATCTGTTGCCGTACATTTCTTTTTTATTGTATAGGCTCCAGAGGATTTTTAAGAATATCAAGAAATGCTTGGTACATATCTGTCTCAACAACGCTTGCTGAATAATGTCTTCACTTAAATCTATTATAAACTAGTAGCGTCAAACAGGTTTCTAGTCCTTCTACAACATATAGAAATAATATCGACCATATGATTTGACAGGGATTTATTTCTCTTATCAGCACAAATAAAGACAATCTCCTAGTTCTTCTGCTACGTTCATATTCCAGCACATTTGGTCATGCCTCTCTAGTTTGTCTTTTTTCTCCTTGTAGTTTTTGAAGAATTGTTGCTTTGTATGTTCCTGCTAAGGTTTACCTGATAAATGGTTGAAAGTTACAAAACGATTTTTGTTTTTCTGCCATGAAATGTACATCTTTATTATTTAATATGAGCGAAAACTTCGTCACCGAGTTACAATTAACTGAGTCTGTACATACCATGGTCTAGGCAAGGCCGTAGCGAGAAGATTTTTTCGGTGGGGTGGGGGTGAAGAGTTTAACAATTTTTGATAAGATGGATGAAATGATTACAACGCAATAGTTATTTTTCTATTCACGTATTTCCAATATGTAAGAAATGAATACAATAATAATATATTTTGATGAAAAAAGTTGTTGCTTCGTTAAAATTGAATCTTCAATCCCCAATTTCGAGGTTTTTCAACCCCCGCCCCTTGTGTCTAGGTAAATGCTAAATAAGAAAGTACTATAAATTCGAGTTCGCTACATTCGCCAAAAAATGCAAATATTTTGAGGCGAGCTTACTAAAATTTGCGTGTGACGGATGTTTTAGATGTAGGCCAGTGTTTGTTGTTATCGAAGGAACAGAAAATTTTTTACCGACAAATGTAAGGAATTTTAATATACTTTGAAGTCTGATAGTTGTATATGTTTTACAATAATAACTTAACTTTTTTTTATATAGGATAGGTTCTTGAATTTAACAAGTATTAAAACAGTAACAAACTTACAAGATAAATAGCCCCAAAATATTTTCAATTTAGATACGACTTGATTTTTTTCATGTAACTTTAAGCTTGGGGTTTACATATAAACCGGAGACGGACTTTCTTAGTTACTGGTTTCCTACATAATACCTTCTTATATAATTACAAATTTTGCTATTCTTAGACTTTGATTTATGATTACAATAACTCATAGTGTAAATAACCGTTTTGGGCAAGAGTTTCATAAATTCAGTACTTAATGGGTGTGTATGCTGGGTGTGAAATTTCAAGTCAACCGGGCTTTGAAGTATAGTGTAGTAGATGCCTAGTGTCACTTTTAAAGGATAGGACAACTAAACAAAAGGACTGCTCAGTAACAACAACTTCTCTTAAAATAAATTAAAAATATGTAAAAGAGAATCTCATGCAGAAAAATAGTGCCATAGGCCAAGTAATTTCGAAATTGCCCTACTGTACTTTGTCTTCATTAAATATTTTCAATAGTTGTCTGTCACCAAAAAAAGTGTAAGTAGAAAGTCCCGGTGAATAGACAGACTAATATAATTTGTGATTTGAGGTAATTAGCTTATCTGTTCTTTTCTAATATCAAGGCAAAACATATTTTTAATGAGATACAAACTATCTGAAATTTCAGGTTTTGGACAATAATAGATGCTTAAATTATTATACCGGGTCTAATTTTTTTTCAAGTTATTTCCATTTTATTTAGAGTTGTAGTGGGATTCAGTTATCCGTAGGTTATTTTTGCCCTCTGTAAGTTTTGCTACACTTAGCACAAACGTTATGAGAAATCAAGCCAATAAATAATCCAGAAACCTTCCTGAAAACACCATTTAGGACTATAACAGGATTTCACTTTGCCACATTTTGGAGAAATCCGTTGTGAATGAGAAAATAAATTTTAGCAAGATTTGTCGCTTGAGTTCTCTACTACCAATTATTACCTCGTTCGGATAATAAAATGGCTATTCTGAGTTTTAGAGCACGAAATTATTGCTGGTTCAATTTTGTGGAATAATTCGCAGAGGCTTAGCAATGTACCCAAATTCCGAGCTTTATTGTTTACATTGCAGTAGATGAGGTTAGTATAAAAAATTAACATATTAAGTATTTTATTGAAGCCCTTAAACTGTTCTAATAGAGAATAGAAATTATTGGGATTTTGATATTAAATTTGAGTTTTTCCGTTATGAAATAATGTTTTGTAAAATTGTAAAGTGATCATAGTTCATAAAACCAATTTTAAGAAAGTCAATAAAATTAAAAATAAAATTCCAGGTTAGGACATAAAACGAGAAATTCAAATCGACAAAAATATGGAATTTTTCTTTAAGTATATACAATATCTATCCTAGTTGAATGACAATATTTTAGGGGATTCTTGGGTCAATTTTAAGAAGCAAGGCATTTTTTGATGTACCTCATTTCTTTTTATATCCACCAATGACTTTTGCTCTTTTTTCATACTACTGCTTAAGTTTGATATTATTGTTAATTAACTATCAAGAAATATAAAAAATGATCTAAACATAACAGTCACGCAGCAGATTTTTAGCGATTCGATCCCGAAGTAAAATGGTTTTAGTTTTTAAAAGAAAACGTTGCTTGCATCCGATTAGAAAAAATCAAGTGATAAGATCGAGTTAGAAATAAATGGGGATTTTAAAAATGTTTTTTTTTTATTTTAAGCGATATCCGTGGCTTATCATCAAGGTCTGTCAAAATATGAATGGCGGATTTTGCCCGAACGCTATATACATATATACCGGGTAGAATCTACAATTGATAATCGAAAACACTATAAGAATTCTAATTGAGCACTAATAATCGGAAAACGACACATAACCGCTTTAACGGACGAAAATACTCGAATAACTGAATGAAATAAAATAATGGAGTACGTCATCAAATTCAACAAAGACCTATACAAAGCCACGATACTCTTGAAATATAAATGTCGGAAGAGGAAATATTAAACGTACTCGTGGAAGAAGTGGAATCAGCAATCAAGAAAATGAAAAATGGCAACACTGCTGGCAACGATGGAATAACGGCTGAACTCCTAAAATCCGCTGGTGGAGAAATTTGGAAATGATTGGCAAAAATATATACACACTGCCTCAGAACAGTGCACATTCCAGAACATTGGACTAGCGCCGTCATAGTATTAATCCATAAAAACTACAGATTGATAAGTTTTCTGCCGGTAGTGTACAAGGTAATCACTAAGATCATACAGAACACAATATAAAATACACTAGACTTCGAAGTCGAACCAATGAATACCAGATTTCTTGACCAACTAACTCACAGGTCAAGGGAGCGTTGGACACCACATAACCGAATGCAGGCACGAGCTTCCTAAGTGAGTAAGGGGTGATGAGGAAATAGAATCGTTTGCCGATATATTCATGGAAGTTAAGCCCAAATTCAGAATATTTAAATGAAGTGGGAATTTTTTACTAACAGAGAAAGCGAACTCAATATTACCAATCAATTCACAGCGGCCTAATAAAGAATCTTTCCTAAGCTCGGCTGGGAAAGACAGAGGAACTGTAAACAGCAGTCAACCAAATAAAATGCAATAGTCGCAAAAATAAATTTTAAGAAATAGAAAGCGATTTAGATCCAGCATTTTTGAAACAGATCATTATATTTAAGGTCTTTTTTATTTGAAGTCAAATAATTGATATTGTCAAATATTTTAATTTTACATTTTAGATTAGTGCATTTTTTATAGTTTCTTAGCCATTGACAACGGGGTCTGAACTAGACCCCGAAACGTTTAGAAAAATACAGCAACTTTTGTGACTTGCGGTGTTATTTTCCAAAAAGTGCTTAAACATTCAAAAATATGACACGAATATCCTTCAGAAAATAACTAGATTATTATGTCTAAGCCAGATGATTCTTTCACTCCTCCATTACCAAGCAGCAAAGAAGATTGTTCAATGTTAGAAGTCACCTAATTGATAATACTAACTTGTCGAGATCTTTTCAATCCATTGAACGCAAGACAATATATTGTTTCTAGTCGAGAACATTCATCAGTTGCGCTCCCTTCAACTGATTGAATTGTCGAATAATTATTTATGTATAAGTACATATAAGTGAATTTAATATTTTATCGCGAAATGAATTTCGACATCCAGGAGTTTCCTAAAATACCTAATTCATAAACCATAGTGGGTTTTAATAAGAAACTTAAGAAGGGACAACACCTCTTTAGTATGAAAATTATACCAATATTATATTAAAGATAAGCAATAACAACAAAATGCCGAATAATGTATATTTTACTACCTACATGCATAATTAGTATATGGTCAGATGTCTAATAAAGTCATTTTCCGACACAATTTTTTTTTCATGTTTTTATTAAATATTGTACCTCTAGTAACAAAATTCAAGTCAAAGAGAAAACATAATATCGAAAGTGCGATTGTTTTCACTGAAACGTAACTACAAAGCTTCAGCTAGAACACACACACACACGCGTTGAGATGTTAACTCGTTTAATGTACTATTGAATTTGCTCCGTAACGAGACTATCGCAAAATTCCATTAGCTTGGTTAGATCGCTGCGAAATGACGTAATTTCAGTTTGATTGAACACAAAAAACAGAATGGATAGGAAAACGGTTGTTATGGCGAAGCAATCAGACTCCATGAATATTTTATAGTTTCGTAATATATACTCCATGTGACAAAAACGAATGTGAGGGTGATAAAAGAGCACAATATAGATCGCCAGGGATAGGCCATCACACAACAAATGAATTATACGGTTATTTTTATCAGTAACAACACAAGAAGAATTATATGTAAAAATAATTAATCTTTAGTTACGAAAACTCTAACATGCTGTAACAGCAAGCAGAATTTAACAACCTAATTTTTACTGTTTATATTTTGTTCAGCTACGATAGAGAGCCCATTAACTCAATACAATTAAATGATTTTGAATTATGTTTAATATATACGAATAAGTTGATGACTTTAACTATTTATAAAATGGAGTCATTATAATACTAAAAATAAAACTCCACGCTTATTTTAATATAAAATGAATGTGCTGGTCATCCACTTTCATCTCTTTATGTAGAACTGGGTGGTTCGTTTTGAAATGAGAGCCCTGTATATATGTCTTGAGTTATTATAGCATACGTGTAACATTTTAACAAATCAAACTTATCAAAAAATTCTATTATTTATTCAATGCGTACTTACTGCCATTTATATACGTTTTGTAAAATAATTATAATAATATCGTAATAATCAAGTCCATGCCAAACAATAAAATCTCTACATGCTGACTACAATAAGGCCTTTGATTCAGTTCCACATGATTGGCTCATTAAGGCACTGAAACTCTATAAAGTGAATAATTGTATTATTATTAACTTTAGAATATGCCATGTCCACGTGGCAAACCAAAATCTCACTGAATGAAGGCAACTCTTTGATACACACTGCCCCATTGCAATCAGAAGGGGTATATTCTAGGGAGACTATCTTAGCCCTCTGCAGTTCTGCCTTCCCATGAACCCTCTCTCAAATAAACTCAACTCGACTAATTTTGGGTTCAGTTTCAAACACAGTAACGTACAAGCATTAAAGATAAACCCTTTCTTATATATGGACGACTCAAAGTTGATGGCAGCTATGAAACAACAGCTGCATGATATGCTTGAAATAGTAGAAGAGTTCTCTAGTGATATCCATCTGAAATTTTGCCTAGACAAATGCCTAATTATTAATATAATTAAACGTATTGGTCAGTTGACCATGAAAAAGGACCTAACTGCAGAGTTTTATAGAAGAGTAAGATGACTGTTGAAAACCAAACTAAACAGTAAAAATATGTTTTTGGCTATTAACACCTATGCGTGTTCAGTGCTTAGTTACTCTTTCGGTGTACTTAATTGGTGCAAGACTGACATTGAACAATTACAACGACAAGCTCGAGTTTCACTAACAAAAGCTTAAAATTGCCATCCAAAGATTTCTGTCGAACGTACAATTTGCTACGGTATGAAGGAGGAAGAGGATTGGCAGATCTAATCAAACTATTAGATCTACAAATTTCTATTCTGCGTAGTTATTTCCAGAAACTCGCAGAATTTTCTGATCTACAGAGAGTAATGTGCCAGGTTGATGACTCAACACCACTGCGACTGACGCAACAACACGTCCAATTACACCACCAGACCACTGATCAAAAACTGCTGAAACGGAAAAAGAAGCCCCTTCGTGGAAGACATGTAAATGACGTCAACCAAGGTTCTGTCGACAGTGCAGCGTCGAACTACTAGTTGATCTATGGTCATATGTTTCCTGAAACGAAAGGCTTTATATTGGCAATCCAAGATCAAGTTATTCCAACTAAGAACTATCTAAAGTACATCGATAGAAACCCCCTTATTAACAACGAGAGATACTGGTACGGTTGCCATCTGAATCTATCCAGCATATCACAAGAAGTTGTCAAGCGTTCGCTACAACTGAATACAAAGAACGACAGGATGCTGTGGCAAAAATACTGCATCAGGAACTAGCACTGAAACTTGAACGATCACAATCGGTGAGATTACTATACTATAAATAAAAACCAGAATCTGTTTTAGAAAATAACAACTACAAGCTGTACTGGGACCGCACGATGCTGACTGATCGGACTGTTGCTCACAATAAACTAGATATAGTTTTGGTAGACAAAGTTTCTCGGAAAACAAGTTTAATTGACATAGCAATCCCTAAAAACAATAATATTAATATGACGCAGACTGAGAAAATAACCAAATATATGGATTTGGAATTTCAAATAAAGACTCAGAGTGACATGAACAACACACAAACTGTACAAATTGTTATATCAACGACAGGAGTAGTCCCAAAACATCTGTTAAACATTTTAAAATACCTCGGTCTGGACGAACATCTTTACAAACTTGCAAAATATAAAAAATGCAAAAAGCCGTCCTGTTAGGAACAGTCCGGACGGTCAGGAAATTCATGGAAAACTACCGCCACGACTTCAGCCAAGGGTCTGAAACCCTGGCAAAGGCTCCCACGGAGCTAAACACTTTTGATATCCACGATATCTGGGGTTTAGTGAATTTTTTCCTAAAGACAAGCTATGCGTTCCTTAGAGGGGGTGTGCTGCCATACATTATATGATCAAGCCGGGAATCATAATAATAATATATATAGCACTAGAAATCCCAACCTTGGTAAAACAACAACAGAAATGGCTAAGCAAACCGTTGTATGGAAAATATCTTGCTGGAATAGAGCACGATGCTATCGATAAGGAAGCCTCTACAGCTTATTCAAGATGCGGGAATATCTTTGTCATACAGGTAAAGAGTAATAGGCGAAAATCTGCCGAACCCTCAGTGCCGTATGTGTAATATATATGATGGAAGCGTGGACCATTTAATATCAGGATGCACAATATTAGTTCCGAAACTGTATCTAGAGCGACATGATAAGATTGCAAAAATTGTTCTTCAAAGAATAAGGGAGAAATATATGGAGTTCAAGGAAATTGTCCCTTATTACTTATGCGAACCCCCACCAGTCTGCGAAACCCCCGGAATTCTTTAGTATTGAAACCGAAAAATACGGACCGACAGTCCAATACTAAATAACTTCCCAGAACTAGTATTGTAGTAATTGTAGCTAGGGGTGAAATACCCAAAACTTTAAGGAGAGGTTTTGAAGAACCGGGACTAGAGTGGAATATGTTTAAGTAAATGTAAAAATTAGTTATACTTGATATATCCAGCATTGTGAGAAGGGTAAGTGGCGATAAACAAACGTATTTTTAATACATCCAGTAAGCTGATCATCTGATCACAGACCGATGAATCACAGCTTCTACCAACACTTTTGTGTCAAATATTGATGATAATCTGTGTCTTCGTTGTAACAAAGAAAGGCTAGAAAAGGCGAAGTTAAAGCATAAGCTTTCTATCTTAACCCACAGACGAGTTTGAGTAATCACTAGACTAAATAATAACAACAGATAACATAGAGTAAATAGTAACAAATTTTTGTACATATAATACCATCACGTGTAAGGATCATTTTAATTATCTTATACAGTTTAGATTATTTTAGAAGTAAAAATTAGCAAATTGCAAAATTATAAGCGGTACATATATTACATTCTCAAAAATAGATGATATTAGTGGAATAGATAGAGGACATGAACTTTTTTGGATGGAGATGTTATAAGCGTTCTGGAACATTGTTATAGAGTAGAGAGATTTGGTAAGTTAAAGATCGCTCCTAAAGGGTAGTTTTGTGGATAGCTGGCGTTATTGTATACTTATACCGTAAGTCTAATGCATAAGCATCGAATCTGAATCAAATTTTCTGGTAGAGGTTTTTACTAGATATTATTTTGTTAAAATTTACGAGGGAATGAAATATTCTCCTTTCTGTCATACTTTGCCACACAATTTCTTTTAGCTTCTCACTCACACCTCTGTCACACTGTCGTATTCGTCCACTTAGACGCACATAACAATTTTGACTTAATTGAATACGCCTTATATCAGTATCTAGAAGACACTGATGATATAAGGTACTACAAAAATTAAATTGTGAAAGCACTAAAGAGTCACAAAAAGACTTTTTAATACTTTCACTTAAAATTCGTCTATTGCTATATTTTAGTTTTAGATTAGCAAAAGCTCTGCTTATGCACATATTTCTATGATCCGAAAACCGCAGATTAACATCTAGAAGCAGTCCCAAATTTCTCGCACTATTGACACATTGAAGTGTCTCATTACTTACTATTAGATTAAGAGAGCATTCCAGTTGACCTCTACATTGGGTACAACCAAATAATAGAGCCTGACATTTGTAATTCATAGAAGGTTTAAAAAGAATGTTTATATCATTATTTAACTTTTCGTTTGCTTCATCTACAGCTTCTGGTGAAAATAACATAGATTTGCCTGTCATCTGCATACATATGAACAGAGGAGTATTTCGGCACAGTTGCCAAGTGGGAAGTATAAATCGTAAAAAAAGAGGGCCAAGAATAGGCCTCTGAGGTACACCACACAGAACATTTAGAACCTGTGACTGGTTACCATTCACCTTTACAGACTGAATTCTGCCGGTAAAGTTCCGAGTTACAATCTTGCCCAAGTTTTTACTAAAACCAATACACTCTAAAATGGCTAGAAGCAGTTGGTAATTGAGTCTGTCAAAAGCCCTATAATAGTCTAGGAGAATCAAGGCGGTAACTTCCCCACGGTCTGCTGCTTCTAACATATCATCAGTTACTTTTAACAAAGCTGTAGCACAGTTGTGATGTTTGCGAAAACCTTACTGCCAAGTAGGCAGGATATTAATTAAATGTTGAACATATTTACGTCTTTGACTCTCCATAACTTTTTCTATGATCTTTGATGGCCTTTCAGTTGTTGAATCTCTAGGCCTTGAACCTGTTCAATTATTTTACCTGTGTTAGAGAGTGAAAAACTAGCGAAATCAAGCAATAATTTTTATTCTTTTAATCGATCAACTCTTAATTTTTCCAAAAAAGTTTAATCAAATGTGTAAAACTGAGTTGTGTTAAACAGAGAGTTTGATTGGCTTCAAAGTTAAGGTACCACTCGGCCCCTATTCCTATTTAATATTTTGGATTTGGGGCTAACTGCCGCGAAAAAGGAGAAAGTTCAAATGACAAAAATGTTGATATCTGCAAAATCTTTCTCCCCTGATGTAAAAATCTACATGACTAAGCAATTCTTTTGAAATGAACGTTGAATTGTCACCAGTAATATTTTATAATGCATTAATAACTTCCCTTATAAAAATTTAAATGCAAATAGAACATCCTGTAAATAAAACTAACACAATAACTCCTTCACCACACACAGAATCATTAAACGAGTTCTCATTGCCAAGGTGGATGTTGAATGCAAATTATCCTTGTCAAAAGTTACCACTCCTAGTTGTCAAAATGGAGATTACGTGTAATTATCCAATTTAGCACGCAGTTCCAGTGTCATTTATTGATTGTCGGGCGCAAATTACAAGACTAACTATTTGGCTTTTAGTACGCTATTTGGCCGATTAAATTCGAGAGTCTACATGATTTCGTAACTTAATCTGCTTGTTTCGTGCTCGGGATCTGTTCTGATTAAACTACAATGAAACTGATTACAATTGAGACAACTGGAAACCGTTTAAATTCGTATACTTTGAAAAGTCATTTTTAACCGACTTCCAAAAAGGAGGAGGTTATCAATTCGTCGCGTATTTTGTCGCTTTTTTTTGTATGTATGTTACCTGATTTCTTCTCCTGTGGTGCACCGTTTTGAATGAATATGGTCTTGTTTAATATCCGGATTGGTGAAACTTCAAATTTTGGAATAGAATTCTATTAGTAAATTGATAAAATTTGTGAATGAACACATGCTTGCATGGAAATCGACCAATATCCATAATATTTTAGTCGATTTTTCGATAACTCCTTATGGATGTGTATAGTTTTTTAACGTTTAATCTATTAAGGAAGATCCTTAGGTGATCTTATATACTTTTCTGCGACGTCCAACGTGCAGTTTTGCAGAAAATCGCCGAAAATTCCAAAATTCTTATCAAAATTTCATCGAAATGATATAACGGACATTTCCTCATAAATATTTTAATTCCAACGTAGTAGTGTGGTAATTTTAGGCACTGGAAGTTTTAATTGCGAATTTGAAAATTGTCTGTTTACATCTCAAGCATATAGGTAGTAAAGCATAGTTTTTTCGGCTCCTTAAATCAATGAGTACCAAGCTCGTTTTGTTTGTATACCAGGCAAATACCTATTTAAATGCAATTTTTTCCATTTTGTGAAGACTGTGCTTTTGGTTGTCACATTCTCCCGGCCTAATAGAAAATTCAGTGACAACACATGTCAAACTTAAAACTGATATTTGGTACGTTTATAGACAGGGTGTTTAGTTATAGCAAACAAAATCACAAAGTAAAGTGATAGAAGGAGTTGCATTTATATGAAGAAGGAAATATAGGACGGACTAGAATGATAGTGGTCCGTAGGCAACCGAATATACAGGATGGTTGCAATATAGGGTGGACTGGACGTTTGGTGGTATAAAAATGTTGGAAAAAATGTGAAATTAAAATTATATAAGGTGATTAAAAAACTGTTATATGATGTGGACATAAGCAAATCATAAACAGGATGGTTGAAATATATGCTGCAGTTGACCTATATTGATACAGTGTGATTAAAAAAATATTTCTTTTATAGCCCATATGATGTTGCATAAAGCGTGGAGAGGAATTAATGTTACACAAGACGATAATATAAAATGTAAAAAATGAACTAATTTATGGGCTAGCCCACAAGGAGTTATATACTAGCGTAGTCCATAAGGCATAAATATATTTTGGGCTTATTAAGTCAACGCGTACTAGTACATTTTTGTTCGTAAAGATTTACCTGTCAATTTAAATGAGAAAGTATCATTGTGTAATGTTGAGGCTTTCGATGTTCTATTAAGGTTATACATACAAAATAAAAAAAAAAGAATGAAAGCTACCTGAGTTCAAAAATACTAAAAAGTTGAAAATATAATATATATAATATAAACAAATAAATAACACATTCAATGTTGTTAGGTACCTACCCAGGAAGTAAAAAATGTAAACATTAAAAGGTGCTCATTCTGTACAAACTAATTACCTACCAATCTAGTATATTTTTGAAGTCGGTGCCAAGCAACAATCAAGTTTGATGAATTAGCAGATAAGTACGCAATGAAGGATTATAGATTTGCTTGGCACCGGCTTCAAAATATACTAGATTGGTAGGTAATTAATTTGTACAGAATGAGCACCTTTTAATGTTTACATTTTTTACTTCCTGGGTAGGTACCTTACAACATTGAATGTGTTATTTATTTGCTAGATTTGTATTTTGTTATAATTATTTTCAGCCTTTTAGTTATAGGTAGAAGTCGGTTATATATTTTTTTAAGTGTTTTATTGTTCCAAAAAATATTAGTACATTTTTTCTACGTTATCATTACTTCCATTTTCATTTTCCCTAATTTACATATTTTGAATAATTCGAATGACAGTTGATATTTAGTTTAATTTTAAGTGAAACTTTCTACACGTATGTTTGTGGGTTGTAAATGATTTTTTCCATCAGCAAACCACGCTGAAACAATCTTATGTACTCGTATATTATTCAAGTAATTTATTAACATAGCTAGCCTCGAATAAAACTATTTCGTCTCTGTAAGCCAACTTAATCCCTAACGAACTTGATTGTTCTTCATTGAGTTTTCGTAAGATGTAAGTTTATCATCAATTAAACAAATTTTGTTTCTCAATAGTTTTGGGGAATTTAACATAGAACGCAAACGAAATCAACGGAAGTTGCTCAAAAAGTAAAAATTCGATTGATGTTGCAATTTCATAAATTAAGTTAATGGAGTTCTAAAGATTTAGATAGATTTCTTCAAAAAATGATGAGGCAGTAAGTATAATGGATTGGTTATTTCAGGTACCAAAATCCTGTAGGTACCTTTACACATGAAAGTGGAACTTATGAAGAAAATCTTGTTTAGTTGGATTACAGAATGTCGTCCTCATAAAGTAAGCTCCGTGAAAACTTTTCTTATGTAAGGCTCTTAGTTTTAAAGTTAAAGGTTTTGAGCTACAGTACAAAACTTTGAATTTGAGTTTAAACATATAGGGTGCTCAAAACCAGCCGTTCACCCCCAACAAAATGTCCCCAACTCATTTATTTAAATTGTTGAGGCATCCATCGGTAAAACAGGTATGCTGTATAGATAAGACGCAAAATTTTAAACCGGAAGTTTATTTAAGTAAGTGACTTAAGCAGACAGGTATTTAATTTTTTCAACTGGAACATGAGTATTTTTATCGCAGATTCGGATTCTATGTTGAAAAATAGACATCTTTTGTAAGAATTTTTTTAATGCATTTTTAGTTCACTGAAGTGCTTTAAAAAAGTATATCCGAATAAAACAGCTTTATATGCAAAACAATCAAAACACAACTTCAACCAAGAGTATGAACTCATCGTACGAGAATACGCGAAATGAAGCAATAAACATTTCTGGTTTCTTCCGTAAGTGGAAAATTCTAACGTTAAGTACGTTTTTTTGAGCCAGATATGTGTATTCCAAACTTGGGTTCAGACTCTATGTAGAAGTAAGCGAGCAAGGCAAAATACTCACTTAGGGTAGTAACCGGAAGTGGAAACTCAAAAAACATACGATATCTCGACATAAATTATTCTGCATTACCACGCTTACTTCTACATTCAAGACTGACATGTACATATCTCGCTCAAGTAAACGTTCTTAGGATAGAATTTCTCCGTTTCCGGATGGAACCGGAAGAAAATATTTTTTTATTTCCAGTACTCCCCGACGAAGAGTTCATATTCTTGATTAAAGTCGTGTTTTTTTGTTTGGCATATAAAGCTGATTTCTACACAAACCTCTAACCGTCCTTGAAAACCCATTTAACACTTTAAATAAATGGTGCTTTTAAAATGATTTGAGATAAGTTTCCATAAATGAGGCTCATTATGATACAACAATTAAAATGTTGCTGCTGAGAATGCTTCATTGGGTATGACTAACAAATAGGTGATTTTTCCAACTCTAAAATAGAGTATAATATGGCAAGAACACATGTCAATATTAAGAACTTAGTTACATTGTTAACTATAATACATGGTTCATTAACAAATTTATTGAACATGACATTGTCTGGAGTAAATTCGGGCATTCGGTAGTTTTTGTGAGTTAATTCATTTGAATGAAACTATTAACCGGTTTATTTTTTTTTTCAAATTACGAGAATAATAAAGACTATCAATTTATTAATTGTAAATTGCGAATAGAAGTATAGTTTTACAAAGTTTCTACAACAAACCGGGTCTATTTGATTGCGTAAACAGCTGGTAATGTTACTAATTAATTGCAATTTATAACCTTCTTGTGATTATCGTATACAATTTGAAAGCATTGTGAATGACGCATACCTGATGTTCAATGTATGAAATAAATTCATTTTGAGTCGTTTTTAACCGACTTCCAAAAAGGAGGAGGTTATCAATTCGTCGCGTATTTTTTCGCTTTTTTTGTATGTATGTTACCTGATTTCTTCTCCTGTTGTGCACCGTTTTGAATGAATGTGGTCTTGTTTAATAGAGTATATATCCGGATTGGTGAAACTCCAAATTTTGGAAAGAATTCTATTGGTAAAGTGATTAAATTTGTGAATGAACACATGCATGCATGAAAATCGACCAATATCCCTATGGATGTGTATAGTTTTTTAACGTATAATCTATTAAGGACGATTCTTAGGTGATCTCATATACTTTTCTGCGACGTGCAACTTGCAGTTTTGCAGAAAATCGCCGAAAATTCCAAAATTCTTATCAAAAATTTCATCGAAATGACATAACGGACATTTCCTCATAAATATTTTAATTCCAACGTAATAGTGATGTAATTTTAGGCACGGGAAGTTTTAATTGCGAATTTGAAAATTTTCTATGTATATCTCAAGCATATAGGTAGTAAAGCATAGTATTTTCGGCTCCTTAAATTAATGAGTACCAAGCTCGTGTTGTTTGTATACCAGGCAAATACATATTTATATGCAAATTTTTCCATTTTGCGAAGACGGTGCTTTTAGTTGTCACATTCTCCCGGCCTAATAGAAAATTCAGAGACAACACATGTCAAACTTTAAGCTGCTATTTGGTGGGTTTATAGACATAGTGTTTAGTTATAGCAAACAAAAACACCAAGTAAAGTGGTAGAAGGAGTTGCATTTATATGAAGATTGAAATATAGGTCGGACTAGAATGATAGTGGTCCGTAGGCAGCCGTATGTATATACAGGATGGTTGGAATATAGGGTGGACTGGACGTTTGGTGGTATAAAAATGTTGGAAAAAATGTGAAATTAAAATTACATAGGGTGATAAAAAAACTGTTATATGATGTGGACAAAGAAAATCATATACAGGATGGTTGAAATATATGCTGGAGTTGAATTATATTTATACAGTGTGATTAAAAAATTATTTCTTTTGTAGCCCATAAGAAGTTGCATAAAGTGTTGAGAGGAATTAATGTTACACAGGGCGATATAATATAATGTTAAAAATGAAATAATTTATGGGGTAGCCCACAAGGAGTTATATACTATGGTTGAAATATAGGACGGATTGGACTCCGTAAATATAGGATGGATTCTACTCCGTCCTATACTTTACAGAAGGCAGCTAACAAATTTATGCTTGTCCGTGGGCAGTTGTATGTACCGGATGGTTGGTACATAGGTTGGAGTGGAATTATCTATAGTTATACAGGGTTGTCAAAAAAGTTGAAAAAACGTTACATGGCGTAGTCCATAAAGCATAAATACATTTTGGGCTTATTAAGTCAACGCGTATTAGTACATTTTGTTCGTAAAGATTTACCTGTCAATTTAAATGAGAAAGTATCATTGTGTAATGTTGCGGCTTTCAATGTTACCTGGTTCTGTCTATTAAGGTTATACATACAAAATAATATATATATATATAACCGACTTCTACCTATAACTAAAAAGCTATAAATAATTATAAGAAAATACAACTCTAGCAAATAAATAACACATTCAATGTTGTTAGGTACCTACCCAGGAAGTAAAAAATATAAACATTAAAAGGTGCTCATTCTGTACAAATTAATTACCTACCAATCTAGTATATTTTTGAAGTCGGTGAACAGTATTTCTATTGTTTTTTGTAATCTCTAATTTAATATTTCGACCTGTGTTTTTAAATATTATTTATGTGTTTACAAACTTGGTTAATTCATTAAATCAAATAAAGTGAAATATTTATTCCTAATATATAGAGCTGAATAAATTCTTGGGGCAAAAATTGTTAGATAAATTGACTAAAATCTTGAAGACCAAACAAATTAAACATATAATATAAAATAACGACACATCATCAAAATTTTTCCACATAGGCACCCTTATCAAGATCGAATAATGGTTGTTGTTGGAGCAGTCTTAAGTTTGAAAATAATTTATTCCTTTTGAGAGCATATTTTAGTGTAGATTTTGTTTATTTTTACGGCATATATGCGTAAAGAATAATGGTTTATTTTAAACCCAAATGATACAACACAATTTTGGAAAAAACTTAAAAAAAAAGTTGTTTTCTGAATGATAATTGAGGCATCTCTGGCTTTTATTTTTTCTGAGTTCTCTGGGAATAACATCACATAAACTTGAAAGTTTTGTAACTTTTTAATTTCTTGTTCATTTGTGTTAATACCATTGAAAACGGGGTCTGATGTATACCTTGAAACGTTGGACCTTTAAAATATACAGACTTTCAAGTTTATGTGGTGTTATTCCCAAGGAACTAAGAAAAAATATAAAAAAATAAAAAAACTAGGTAGATAGATAGATATCTTTATTTGTTCTAATTTTGTATAATATAGCCAAATGAACTCTTCGAGGGTGTAGAACATGTCAAAAAATTACAAAAAAGAGGTTTTTGAAATATCTTTATAGAAAACTAAAACTATATGAATAAAAATGTTTAAAACAGAAGTATTTTAATTGTTTTTGGATACATTATTACTCCGTTACCGCTTTCTTTCTGATATAAGAAAATTAGGGAAAGTATATCTTAAATGTGTGTATTAGAAAATTGAATGCATTTACTGATTACTAGGTACATTTGTTCTTAATAATAATAAATATAGGAAGCATTCGACTGTTGTCTCACAATTGTCTTATGTCAAACCTATAAATCAAACAGACAACCAGGCTAGTAATTTTAAATTTTTGACAACAAATTATTGCTGAAAGACTAATTGAATAACTTAGAACAGAGGAATTTGAACTGACGGAAAAAAGTATTTTGTAGATTAGATTTTATATAGTTGTACAGGGGTAGACATGGACCTTTATGGGTTGCAGGCTGGGGAAACTTCTATATCAAAGGCCTCTAGCCCCAATAACCCCACATAACAATATTGTGAATTACAAAAAATCTAAAACTAAAACTTCTATTTACATGGTTGGCAACGGTGAGAACAATCGGAGTGAGTGCGCGCTTTCCAAACGAAATTAGGGATTCCCAGTCAATTGTTGTTTTTTTAATATATAGAAACATACCATAACTACATAATAATCTGTTAACTTCTTTTGAAATAATTTTTTACAGTTAGTGTTAGTGTGTTTAGATCATATTAAATAAATAAAATATTACATTGTCAAAATATTTATAAAATAAGTGGACAATGCATCATGCATCTGACGTATAACTAACCATGATAAATGGTACCTGCATTTTGTGTTCCATAATTTTTTTTTTCGTATCGAGAGCACTATTGTCACATCACTCGTTTTGAGCACACTAAATTAAAATTATTAATATTTTTGGTAGAGTTAGGGCATTTGGCAATTTGTTTTAGGAAATTAAGCTGATCTCTAGTTTCGTTTTTATTTTTATTTTTTAATAAATTATGTCCGTCGTATTTATTTGCACCATTACTTGCTTTCTGAAGATTCGGCATTAAAAATCAGTAAGTTTGAGAAAATACAAAAAAGTTTACTTGCATAAGAAATATTTATTGTTACTACTGATAAAGTTTCAGCAAACATATTACTTACTGTCAAATTTGTTGAAGGACTTAAATTGAGATTATAATTGACTTTCGTTATTTTTGGAAAAAGTTTTAAATTCGCGTTTTTTCATAATTAAAACCAATTCAAGTAGAAAACCAATCTAGAAGTGAGGACGTATTACTTATGTTGGTGTTCCCAGTAAATTGCAAGCTCATAATTATAGCACTTTTTGAGTTAATAATAATAAAATATAATTTAATTAAATATCTCCAGTTTATTAAGTGTTTTCGCAATTACGACAAACAATAACAATGCATAGATTTACAGTACATATGAGGAAAAAAGGAACAGTGCGTATTACAAAATTAAAGCATATTTTGTTGATATGAGCTTCATTTATTTATAAATCATCAACGTATACCAACAAAAGTGCTTGATTTGTCTGCAAAATGTTTTACATACTCTACCGCTCAAATTACATTAACCGTTTCACTTCAGCATAATTAGAGATTCTAGTACAAAAGTCATAGTTAAAAAGGAAGTCTTAGCTTCAAGACATTTAACGTGTTGCTGTATACAAAGAGATCAGTTCCCTTCACTTATACTTCGTTGCATAATTAATCCGTTGTAGAAGCTAATGGATTAGATGGAAGATCATATAGTATTCTCAGAAGGAGGATTGAAGCATAGTGTTATTCGAATAACCAAATAAAATTTGATAGATTTATATTGAACCCTCATAATAATTTATTTCTGTATTAGGTAGGTATATTTAAACAAAGTGCAACATTAGAATAAATAGCATTATTAAAATAAGGTCAGGCAAAATGAATACATTCTTATTTCGTCAAATTGATGCAGATGTTTTATTTTTATACTTTGATAGGAATAATGTATTATTCTCTACTCTGTAAAACATATAGTCTACATAGCAATGGATTCAATTGTGCCTTACCTTCTTTCACATATCCATAGCGGAAACAATATGTCATGTTAAAACCACACTATAAATAATGAATACTGATAAACAAATCGATAAACATTTTACATGTTTACATATTAAAACAACTATCTGTTTTAGAACAAGCTTGATTAAAGCAATCTCCTGGGTGACCAGGCGTCGCTCTGGAAATCGAATTTCACCAAGTTAGCTATATGTGACCGTATTTTCCTAAGACTTTTTAAAAACCCCTCCCACTTACCTAACAGCAAATAACTTAATTCTCGTGAAATATTGATTATAATCATGGTAAAGAATTTGTGACTTCAGAAGGTCCTCAAACATGATTTCATAATTCATATGAAGTATATTCTTTTAGGTCCGTTATTAATGTGTATTGCATTCTACCTCCAGAAGTATATGCTCTAAAGTCCGATATTAAGGAATTTAAAAATAGGGTATTTGCTCTAAACTCAAAGTATATTCGGAAGTGTTAATGTAAAATGTTTACTTTATAATATGAACTGCGTCATCACATAAATGTAACGGCAACTTGGTAACTAGTAATAACAGTTAGTAACGTTGTCCTTTTTTGTAGTGTTCTGACTTCTACATGGAGAATGTTTATGAGAACGAAAAGCAAATTTTGTACAAGGGTTATATATTATTTGGATGTTATATTTGTTTATTTACTAGATTTGGATGATTCTCTGTAACTGAAGAGACTCTTATATATAACCTGGTCCCTATTTCTTGGAGAGATAACTTAGTTGTACGAGTATTTCAAGGTTAAAGATGTCTAAGAACGAACTCTCGGAATGAATTCTACTTTTTGAATTTCACTACCATACTGATCTATATCCTTACTTGTAAGTGTGCGCCTCCGTTAACAAGCTTGCATATAAAAAATGAGATTCAAGCTAGCAGCAAATCACATAGAAATATTGTATATTGTATATACACAAGGAAAAATATAAACGAGAAAAAGCGATTAAAAAAGCAATTTATTCCAAGGAGAAGTCGTCGCCAGATGTTTCACATTAATTGGACTTCGAAGAGTAGATAAGGCTAGTTCTAAGGCTCATAACAGCTTTATAAATTTTCAGAAAATATGTAGAATTTGACATATGTTTTCGGCGTTACACTAAATATTTTCATAGGGAAATTTTGACGACTTACTTTTAGGAATATCCAAATTAAAAAGGTAATTGTTAGTTTGAATAAGAACCTGGCATTTCGCAAGTTTATATTTAAAAAAAATTACATAATCTTACTGACATTTTTATGTAATTTGAGTTGAACGGATGAAGGAATAAACGTATTCTGAAAGCTTTTCAAAAGTTAAAAAAAGTATTTCTTTTTAACACCCTATAGTGACTTGGCTGCTTCCCAATTAATTCATTATTAATATATATACCCATAAATTGCAAAAATGGTACGTTACTGATAAAACTTAAATTGAAAGCAATAATTTGAAAATTCTTTGCAGCTGGCAAAACAGAATTGCCTTCGCGAGTAGAAAAAAATTCTCTCCGTTTCAAAGAAAGTCGAAAGAAATTAATTTTCTCGCAAGCGTAAAGAATAGTTATTAAGGTCACGACTGCTGGTTGCTCTGAAACCGAAATACTCGCCCAGTAAAATTGCAATTTTCACGACTTCTAAGAGAATGACTTGTCTGAAAGGCCAAACTGATGAGAAAGACTTTCTATTGGATGTTATGCAAACTGTAAAAACAAGCTTATAAACGAGTTTTTTATAACAGTGTCCAGATGGGTTCTAAAAATGACAAATCCAAAATTGGCAGATTCTCATTATTTTTATACGGTGGAATCTTACATATGTGTATTATCAAAAATAGTGTTTTGTAAAATGACAAGCAGTAGTTGTTTTATCGATATTCTAATAATACCGTTGAGAGAGTTGAATAGCATTTTAAAATTTTTCTTGAATAAAAATTTCATTCCAGACTTTGCTATATAGATTTATTGATTAGTCTTGATATTTGTGAGATGGAAATTTCCCCTATTACCGATAAAGGCACGTGTTGCTTATTCCGAAATTTTGGATAAAATTAAGTGGAAAACTAACCAATATTCAATTTAAAAGTCCGGTCTATAGCAAAAGATGCTTCTGTTCACATCCACATGTTTTCCATTATCACTAAGGTAGTTTCTTAGATCAGACGATGCCTAATGTTCATAACACTGACAGTTGTAGCGAAAATAATACTACACTCAGGTAGAAAGAGTAACAAGCTGCACATGATAACATCGTAAAATCAGTGATCAATTGTTTATGTTTCCATATTCCCCAAACCAGGAGTTAGGAGTGAAGACAGACTTCCTTAACAAAACAACAGTAGTTATAAATAAGATAAAAATAACATAAAAAGTCCACCACAGAAAGTACACGGTTATTTATAACATTTTAAGGAAGATCATAAACTTGTATTGCCTTTTCATATATGGAATTATTGTGAGACTCGTAATTCCCATAATTTTGGACACAAAGAACCTGACCCCTAGAACTAGATTAAGACATCGAGAAATGGGTTTATGGCTATACAAAAACAAGTCTCTTAATCATGTTTGCTTTATCTGCATAATGATGTTGAACAAATATTCTGTACAGTTCGTATAAGCACCAGACTAAAATAAACCACTTTTTCATAATAGCATAGCATAATCTATATACAGGTCTTTCCTTTCAAATCTAGCAACCCAAAATAACTATTAAAATATCTTTAAAAGGCAAAGCGAAAAAATCGTAATTTATATTTACATGTATTTAACAGTTTCAACTCCTAAGCAGGGGTGAATATTACTTCTATATAAGTACAAAGGGGTATCATGTGATACCTCCTTTTAAAGTTCTCTTTTTTGCCATTCTTTTAACATTTTTTAAAATCAGATTATGTTTTACAGAATTTTTGAAAATAATTGCTGATTACACCAAAATTGGTTTACGGTGGTGATTAGATTCTCCGATCACGTATCTGAGGTCAGATTTGCAAAAATGGCGAATCCAAAGTGGGGAATGAAAATTTAAAAAATATAGCTCTTCTTTTCCAACAGACCATATGACAAAAATACGACATCTAACTATCTAATCCATTTTTTTGGCTTAAGCTTTGCTGACACTGGCGCTTTTTGTTCAAATTATATCATTAACAGATTTGTAACTATTGGAGACAGTGGTGACCCCATAGCTACTCCGTCTGTTTGTTTGTATATTTGATTGTTGAACATCAAATAAGCGTTTTTAAGGCAATTCTGTGAGATGTCGACTATGTGACTTGGGAGGTTCTTCATTCTCCGAGATTTGTTGCGGTGCTTCTCTATATACTTGGGTACAGCGACTTGTCGTCAAAACTGGCTATGATATTGTTTGGATCTATTGTTAAGTGTGAAGTGTTGGGAATTCCTTACAAATGTATTGACTTTTTGTACTATCGGTTATATGATGCTGGTTAAATATTTTTCTATTTGTATATTGTATAGAGGCGAATTAAAGGCACTGACGATGGGTAGCAGGGGAACGTCATCATTGTGAATTTTTGGAAATCCATAGAATTTCGGGAACCTAGTTGATTTTTCTCTTGAGATTAGGATCTCCTCTTCTATAGGCGAGTCTTTGATCTTTAATCTAGTTATTTTCTCTAAATACATAGTAGAGTCACAAGAGGAAGGTATCCAGCTCAGGTCATTTTCGAGAAGGTCCTTCATTTTTGCCTGGTAGTCTGTGGAATCCACTACAACTATTCATAGTATTGTGATGTCTTCAGATTTGTTTATTATCTTGGGGACTTTTCTCTACTAATGGCTGACATTTGGTCTGCCATCCCGTCATCTAGGTTTGTGGTGCATTTAAGACATTTTGTTCGACAGGAATTCTTCCAGGGGCTATAGAGAAGTTAAAACCTGTGCTAAGTACACTAATTTCAGTTGCAGAAAGTTGATCAATTGAGATATTGTGGACCGTGTGACTGTTTTGGGCTGTGCTTCTTTCACGTTTCCGTGACTTGACTTGTAGCTTCTCTAATTTTCTCTGGAGGTTTTCTGATGTTGTTTTTCTGTCGGCGCTATTGTTTTAGTCGTTCGAGGCGGTCCCACAATATTCCATGTAATTGAGTGTTGAGTATCTGGTGAAGGTTGTAGAGCTGCTTTTCCGTTTCAGGAACTTCTTTCCACGTTCTGTTGGTTTGTTCCTTGACGAGCGCCGTGCTTGCTTTATCCAGTATATTTTGTGCTCTTTTGATCCTGGTGTGCTAAGACAGTTTCGTGAATGTTGGTAGTAGGATGGTTCCGGAAATTATATATATATATATATATATATATATATATATATATATATATATATATAAATGTCTAGCTAGTCATAGGATTTCACGGATGGAGCAATATGAAGAAATATTTATCCGGGAATACATCCGTTCGTTATATTGATTCATGTTTGAATCCTGTAGACGTTTCGCCAAGGTCTCACTTAGCATTATCAATGCGTTGTTACGGTAAGCTGAGAAGTGATCAACCTGAGCTTTTCATTTTATATGCCTCCGTCGGAGGTCTTATCGCCCTTGATTGGCTTCGCCGCCGTGTCGGGTGTGTCGCTTGTTGACGGGTTTGTATTTTGCGTAACTAATTCTGTTTTATTATGATGTTGAATAATTGTCTTCCATGGGTATTCTCTATTGTTTAGTTGTCCAGTTTTCTCGATTTCAATAGCTTCTCCTATTAGTTATTGTTATGGAGTCCCATAAAAAAGACTTGATCTTTAGATGACCTAAAAGTTCATTATAAAGGTCAAATTGAAAGTAACTGCCAACTTGCCCGGAAAATTTCCTAAAACTCTTATTTTGATCATTTTTCAACACCACCCCAATTTTGTAAGGTATCAACCGAACCTCCATTATCTGTCATAGTCAGATTTTAGACTTCTCATGTATACTTTTCCGCCCTTTTCATTTTCTGAGTCAACAATATGGACACCCATAAAAAATACATTATCTGCAGGTAACTTTGATGGTGAAAGTCAAGGTCAAATCTAGTGTCAGCATTACAGTTAATTTCTTCTCCCTCAAATATTTTATTAGGTAGGAAAGGGTACGATACTTTCTTGCCACTCTCTATATACATTTATTAACAAAGTACAAATAAGAACTCCCCTTGAATAACAAAAAAGATGAGGCCTTCAATCTTGCACGTATTTTATCCAACAATTTTTATTCGAGAAAAGTGAGTGGCTTATTAAACTTCTGTGTTTCTACTCTTGTAGCTAATTCTTTTGAAATCAATCTCTTTTGAAGTGAAAACCCTTGAACATCAAACGCTGTAATTTTCATGGCATTCAACTCTCAACTGTCTGAACTGCCAGAGACAGGAGACAATTTACGATAAACTTGGCACGTTTCGCTGAGTGAGAGTTATTTCATTAGACAAACGTGAATAATAAAATTCAGGGTGATCACGTTCTTTGCCAAACCCCCTATTCCGACACTCTACAACTTTTAAATTATCATTTAAGGGAAGTCTAAATGTTTGGATTATAATTAGTCTTGCGGTTTTTACAGATATAAGATTAAATTTCTTCAGTAGTTCTAAGAGCGTAGCATATTCTAAAAAAGAACTTTTTCGTTAGGTTATTCGAATAATTGCCGACATTGTCGACAAGCAAATTTAACACGACCAAATTTTTTATAGTTCCTATTATATGAACAACGTATGTGGCTATTATATAGGTAATTTATAGGTGTAACACATTTTATGAATGAAGTGCACATATTTTGACCGGTAAGAACTATTTGATTATTATTATTTTTTGAAATTTCTATACATCTGGCAACCTGGTACATTTACGGTCCGAAAAAAATAAATGGTTCTAATTTGAGAATGAAAAAAAAAATTGTAAAACATACATATTGTAAGAACAAAAGTCGAATTTGCATGTTGACGCAAAAAAGCGTAATATGAAAAAGAAAAAATGGTATTCCTGATTTGTGGATAATTCCATGAGATAAACATATACCACTTCACACCTCAACAGAAAATTTTTTGATCTAATATTGATGCCAAACCACATCAGAATATTACATTCGAAGCGAGACTATCACATTACGTTTTTGCAGTGCACTAACTACTACAATTCTACAATGTTTAAGTTCGCTAGGATTCGAGCGAAAGTAGTTTAACCAATATTTCCAGTTTTTCTGTATCATTTTAAATAAAATTGGCCTAAACATCCATTCGTTTAATAGGTATGGTAGTGGATTTTCTATAATTTGGTTAGTTGATCAATTTGTTTTTCTTTTGCAACTCACTCAAGTGCTTACTTTAGTTGACAACTTTGAACATTTTTTCAATAAACCATAACAAAAACTTTTTTATTTATCATGATTAATTCTAGGGTCTATCAAAATATGTGCGCGGCATTATGTTACGCCCTCGAGTACAGGGTGGACTAGTGTATACAAATTTGAGAATATATCAAAAGAATGCATAATATAAAAAAAGTTCTGGTAAGAATTGTAGGGGTCAGCCAATGATATTGAAAACCATGACCTTGGCGTTGATCTTGAAGGTTATTTGAAGGGAAAGTTGACTTAATTAAGTGGAAACCCCATTCATCTTCACGGATTTGAATAAAGTAGAAGAAAGAACCATTTTTGATTGAACCATTTTATTAAGTTACAGCCATACTTATATATATATATATATATATATATATCTTTGTTTTCTAGTTTAACATTTGGTTGTCTTCTAAACGTTGTTTGTGGCATGTTCTTGATTATTTTTATGTTTCTTTGGGGAATAACACCACAATCGAAATAAAACTACGTATATTGCAGGAATACCAAACGTTTCAAAGTCTATTCTGACTTCAATGCAATCTACATCAATAAATATAAAGCCATTGACAACGAAGTCAGAATAGACTTTGAAACGTTTGGTATTCCTGCAATATACGTAGTTTTATTTCTATTGTGGTGTTATTCCCCAAAGAAACATAAAAATAATTTAACATTTGGCTTAGGATTTCTTTGAATTGTTCCTATAATCTGGTGCAGTTTGTATGCCGTTGCTATGAACAAAATGTTACATTTTTTTCATACAAAGCGTGAAATAGCAAGTTAAATAATTTTTCGTTAAAAATACGAATTGCGCCTGGAAAGTCACCTGCTTTCCAGGAAACTTACAACGTTAACCATCAAAACAAATATATGAAAAGTTACAACTTAATTTTTATTCTACTAAACAAGCAAATTTAGCTTATATATTGTGTTTTTGGATTTAATTAATCTGACATTACATCAAATCATGGTTCGGGATTTTGCAATGTTTGCTTCATTTATATATAAAATATATATAGGTAATTAATTTGTACAGAATGAGCACATTAAAGTTGTGTGTAGGTACCTAACAACAGTGAATGTCTAGTGTTATATTTTCTTAATTATTAAGTTGAAAATATGTTTAATAGATATAATTAAATATCCTGTATACTTATATGCTTGCGAAGTTCATAGAAAATTTTGCAATTCGCAATTAAAACTAACTTTCAGTCTCTACATTAAATCACTTCGAGGGTATTTTTTATAAAATTATTGGTTTTTTCGGTGATTTTCTCAAAAACAGCCTGTTAGAGATCATAGAATACATATGGGACCACGTCTAGATCTTCCTTAATAGTCACTGATTGAAACTGATTTAAAAAGACTATACAAATCGACAAGTAATTTTGGAGAAAGCGACCAATATCTTGGTCGTCTTCCAAGCAGGTATGTGTTCAATCCCAAATATCATGGATTTTCGTATAGAATTCTTTTATCAAATCTGAAATTTCAGCAATCCGGATTTACACCCATTAAGCGAAAAGGTCATTACTTATTCAAATCGGTTTATAAAATCAGGTAACATGCATATAATAACGTACAACCCGAATTGATAACCTCATCCTTTTTAAATGTCATTTAATAAGTGGTCAAAAGTTCCGTGCTGCACATGTGTAGTCGCTTTTTCAGGGTGCACAGAAAATTTTAACCGGCTTTACACTTAAAATAACCTAGTCGATTCCGAATTAGTAATTTCTTAATTTTCTTGTCCTTGGACAACACATTCAAATTGCTCTGAGAATTACTGTAAATTACTTTTATGTTTTTTTGGGCAATAACACCACAATCGAAATAAAACTACGTTTATTGAAGGAAAACCAAACGTTTCAAAGTCTATTCTGAGTTCGTTACTGTAAAGTCTGCAATTCCCCTGTCAGTATATATAAGATGGAACTTATCTGGCACTACATAATCAATAAGCGAATATCATCAGTTACTACATCATTTGCTTTCAAAACGGACGTAAACATGGCGGAAAAACAATTTCCATATAATATGTCACGAGGATATGATCATTGGAAACGATTTATCAATGGCAATGACAATAGGCCTCTCTGGATAATTGCAATTGCTTAGAGTCACCTATAGAGCTATTTGGCTGATAGCACAAGTATCATCGAATTCTATATGCACGAACGGAATCTGGAATACAGTGTACATCATTCCTGCATTGTTTGGAGATCGGATAATTAGGATTGTAGCAGACGGAGAACATTAAGTATCATTATGCTATATTGTCAGTACAAAAATTACCAACAATGCAGTTGTTACACGAAAGTTGTTTCAAGGGTATATGGGATTGTTCTAATTTTAATTATGAGGAACAATATCGGTGACATGTATACGTTAAAAACACCGTATGTGCATTATAATTACCTCATAGTTGTTTGTGGTTAGAGTTACACAGACAAGATGTCGACTTGCATATCTCGGAAGAGCCTGATTTTTAATATAACGGCATATATATTAATAAAATTTAACCATGTAGATGAATCACTAAGGAAGTGTTGAATATGTCCGCCTTTAGTTTAAACCGAGATTCGTAAAAGAGTAAGAGGATATTGAGGCGATTTTGCAAGTGCATTTCAAGTAACTATTATTATAGAATCTGATTAAATTCTATTAATATTAATTTCATAATACTTGTACCTGAATTAACTTGATCTGTGACAGGTAATAATAAACCTTCATCAAGGAAAGAACGAGCAACCGTCATTTGAAACTGAACGGTGGAAGAGAAAACCTGTTACATAAAAATACACCTCCTGTCTCTTAGTAATACATGTAAATTTCAGGACAATTAAAACAATTGTTCCCATTTTGTTGAGACTCAAGTATTAATCTTAATGGGTAATTTAATTCTAATTTAAATATAACTACAAAGGAACATATGACGTCCTGTAAGTTTATTATGAATTTAAATTTAAAACCTGTTGAATTATACTATTTCAGTCATTCAATATTCTGGCAATATCAAACGAGGTTACTTTAATTAATTAATAATTAAGTTACGTGAACATTATTTAAGTAAATTGTAACGGAGCAATATTTTTTAAATTTCAAAGCATCTCTAGACTATTCTTCGAAATTGTTGTTGTAATATAGTGTAATCCAATACATATTAAAAAACACTGCAATAAATTAGGCTGATGGGGCAAGGGGGTGGATTTTAAAAACAACGCCAAAAGTTTTTAGAATATCTTATAGACATTTAGCAGATATGTCTATATATTTACATACCTTAGAAAAACACAGACAGAACCGTTGGCTTAATTTAATATTACCTTATATTTAACGATTTATAGTATAACCTTTTTATACACTAGCGCCATTCTGGTCGCTTCGTGTACTTGTTATGTAATGCTTTCAGCTGGACACTTTTTCAGTTAAATACCAATATAAGTATGTCATCCTTGTGTCTACTGTCTATAAACTTGACCATTTTAGTCAAGTTTTAGCTAGTCATTTTTGTCTCTACCAACGATAAACTTGCCCTTCTTTGCGCCATTCTGACGTATATCAAGTCCCTAATTTAAAAAATCGCAAACAGAATATTGGAATATTTATTAGAACGAAAATCAAAAAATTCGTATTGTAATTAATTGGATGTTATATTAGTTTATTTACTATAATTTATTGATTTTCTATAAAGGAAGAGACCCCTTAATGTGTACTGATACATGTTTCTTACACAGAAAACTAAGTTGTATGGGTATTTCAAGATTAAGCAAGTCGATACAAATGCAATTTAAATTTTTTTTTTATAATTACCATACCAGCATAATTTCATGATTGTAAGTGTGGCTTTCGCTTCAGTAAGTAAAGCCGAGAGGATAAGGTATTAGAATAAAATAAAATAATTAGGGTAAACGATTGTCTCTATACAAATTTAGTTAAGAAAATGAAAGGTATATATGAGCCTATTCCGATTATAAAGTCTGAAAACACCATACTATATCATAAATAATCGTTTACCTCTACATGATCGGTAAGAAACACTCACACTGCTCCTGAAGGATCGAAGACAAGCAGTCGTGTGTTAGGATTGTTAATTATAATAAGTATATCAATTCATTTTCTTTATTTACTGCGACCTATATGTTTCTAATCCTATATTTAAATTGAATATACTGGTATATGTCCCAAAAGTGTTAATTTCTCTCTTTATTCACTTCCAAAAAGGAGGAGGTTATCAATTCGTCGCGTATTTTTTCGCTTTATTTTTTGTATGTATGTTACCTGATTTCTTCTCCTGTGGTGCACTGTTTTGAATAAATATGGTCTTGTTTAATAGAGTATATATCCGGATTGGCGAAACTTTAAATTTTTAAAAAGAATTCTGTTGGTAAAGTGATAAAATTTGTGAATGAACACATGCGTGCATGGAAATCGACCAATATCCCTAATATTTTAGTCGATTTTTCGATAACTCCTTATGGATGTGTATAGTTTTTTAACGTTTAATCTATTAAGGAAGATGCTTAGGTGATCTCATATACTTTTCTGCGACGTGCATTTTGCAGTTTTGCAGAAAGTCGCTGAAAATTAAAAAATTCTTATCAAAAATTTCATCGAAATGACATAACGGACATTTCCTCATAAATATTTTAATTTCAACGTAATAGGGCGAATTTGAAAATTTTCTATGTACATCTCAAGCATATAGGTACTAAAGCATAGTATTTTAGGCTCCTTAAATCAATGAGTACCAAGCTCGTTTTGTTTGTATACCAGGCAAATACCTATTTAAATGAAATTTTTTCCATTTTGCGAAAACGGTGCTTTTGGTTATCACATTCTCCCGGCCTAATATAAAATTCAGTGACAACACATGTCAAACTTTAAACTGCTATTTGGTACGTCTATAGACAAGGTGTTTAGTTATAGCAAACAAAATCACAAAGTAAAGTGATAGAAGGAGTTGCATTTATATAAAGATTGAAATATAGGACGGACTAGAATGATAGTGGTCCGTAGGCAGCCGTATATACAGGATGGTTGGAATATAGGGTGGACTGGACGTTTGGTGGTATAAAAATGTTGGAAAAAAATATGAAATTAAAATTATATAGGGTGATTAAAAAACTGTTATATGACGTGGACATAAGCAAATCATTTACAGGATGGTTGAAATATATGCTGCAGTTGAATTATATTTATACAGTGTGATTAAAAAATTATTTCTTTTATAGCCCACAAGAAGTTGCATAAAGAGTGAAGAGGAATTAATGTTACACTGGACGATAATATAAAATGTAAAAAATGAACTAATTTATGGGCTAGCCCACAAGGAGTTATATACTATGGTTGAAAAATAGGACGGATTTGACTCCGTAAATATGGGATGGATTCTACCCCGTCCTATATATAGTTCTACAGGGTTGTCAAAATAAGTTGAAAAAAGGTTACATGGCGTAGTCTATAAGGCATAAATATATTTTGGGCTTATTAAGTCAACGCGTACTAGTACATTTTGTTCGTAAAGATTTACCTGACAATTTAAATGAGAAAGTATCATTGTGTAATGTTGAGGCTTTCGATGTTACCTGGTTCTGTGTATTAAGGTTATACATGCCAAGCAACAATCAAGTTTGATGAATTAGTAGATAAGTACGCAATGAACGATTTTAGATTTGCTTGGCACCGGCTTCAAAATATACTAGATTGGTAGGTAATTAATTTGTACAGAATGAGCACCTTTTAATGTTTACATTTTTTACTTCCTGGGTAGGTACCTAACAACATTGAATGTGTTATTTATTTGCAAGAGTTGCATTTTGTTATAATTATTTTTATCTTTTTAGTTATAGGTAGAAGTCGGTTATATATTTTTTTAATGTTTTTTTACCTTTTCTGTCGCTGCTAATACTCAAAAGGCATTGCACTTTTTTGGGATTCTTTTTCCGGCAATACTATCATATAGAAAAACACAATAGGAGAATAAGTTGAATGATTTCTTCATTTTGCGGGGTAAGTTGGAGAAAGTTGGCGAATCTTCAGACTCCAGAAAAAATTAAAAAGATGGAAGAACATTTTGAATTAGCAGATGAAGGTTAAATATGAAGTTTATTATATTGCAAATAACTGTTAATACTGACTAGCAATTCTTAAATTGAATAGCAATTCTTAAATTGAATAAATTTTTGTAGTT
The DNA here is from genome assembly GCA_034190945.1 of Octodonta nipae. Taxonomy (NCBI): domain Eukaryota; kingdom Metazoa; phylum Arthropoda; class Insecta; order Coleoptera; family Chrysomelidae; genus Octodonta; species Octodonta nipae. The sequence goes on along the minus strand of CM067218.1, from coordinate 45,485,978 downwards.
ATAATTTTTAAACTCTATTAATATAATTTTAATTTAGTGTAGAAATAAGAGCTGGGCCCAACAAGCCCTAAAGCGTTGATGGGGACTTTAGGACAATTATGGTTTATGAGATAATGATCTTTTGGATTTTTTAAATATTATTACGCACTTATTAAAGATCCCAACAAAAGTTTAACGATTTAAAAGGGAATGTTGAATTATTTAATTAATAACAATAATGTTATATAAATTTGTTTTAAATAACTTTGAATCCTCTTGTGTTTTGTTCAATAATTAATTAAAACATTTGGAATATTTTTTTCTTGAGATTTCTCATTTACGAATCTCAACAAGATGGAAACAATTATTGTTATTTACAATAAATAATAAGAATGTGAAATAACAAAAACAACTTTACTACCCCTATAAAGGACCAGGCACCTTTCTTATGGCAAAAAGGATTTTTGTCAATTTTGTTGAATTGTTAGTATGATGTAGGAGTTATTTTTCTGACAAAAGAGTCCATGGGCTCAAACAGACTCTATATCTAGTTAACTAATTAAACATCGAAAATGACTCATTATTTATATAAAATTTGTCATGAATGAAGTGATCTATTTCCGTTTATTGTAGAAATCATGATTTGATCATTATTTGACATAAATGTTTGAGAAAACAGTTACCATATAGTTTGGTGGATTACTAGGTCTTTCGACAATACATAACATGTGTAACATGTTTTTTAGACATTTTTATATTACAATTTTGAAAACATAAGAAGATATTACTGTACAATTAATATACCATACAATATTTTTTACTATTAATGACCATTAGTGCTGTAATTTCTAGATGGCATTAAACAAATATACAATCCGTCTGTCTCTACTCCACAGGATATTAACCTTATTGCAAAACTATAGATTAAAAAAATTTAGGTTTTTACATCACTCTGGAGCTCTAAATTTTCGTCGTCAATTATGATTATGATATTACATTTTTGCCATAACAAATGTTCCGTGTTTAACTGTATAAAATACTAGTGAAATTATGTCTAATTTTTTAGATACAAGGTGTTAAAATTCTGAAATGTCTCCTTTTTCTTACCAGCGTGGATTATTTCCGTTTATTCTAGAAAACGTGATTTGCGCATAAATATTGCACAAAATAGTTGCTATTATCTTGGATTATGGGGTGTTTCCAATAATATAATATTTTTTATAATACTTAATTTTTATTACATAACAAGATGTAATTGCAGAATCAATATAATTTTGAAGGAATGAATTCTTGGACGTGTTCATATATTATACAGTGTGATTCGCAAATACTGCTATACGGGGCATATGGGTCAAAATACTTTTATAGGCATAACTTCAACTGTGATTTGTTGAAAAATTATGGAAATTCAAAAATATATTTGTTACTGATTATCTCTTGATATAGCATGGCAATACTTTAATCTATAACGTACTAACATTTACACCATATTTTTGGCAATTTATACACGCAGTGGTCGAAACATTAAACAACCGTGATTTCCTTGAAATTTAAACTTTATTTATAAAATTATAATTAAATATACAAATATATTAATATAATTAAACTCTTCAGTATGGAAATTTTAAACTACAGTGCTACTGTTAATCTCCCATAATATTAAATCACAAACTTGATCAATTCAATGACACTTTTTTATAATTCGAGTCACTGCCCTTCCAAGTCAAACTTAAAAAATAATTTACTAAAATAATGACAAAAAACAAATATTGATTCTAAACTAGAACATTAAAACCATCAGATATTTTCCTATTGAATCAATTGTTTTTCTTTTTTCTTAGAAACTGTTTTTTGCATAAAGTTTGCAAGGTACTCGCCATCAGGGCTGGCAGATGTCGAATAAACCGTATTGTAGTAAGTTAATCTTAGTACGGCTAGGAACTGTTCTGCCTATAAATATTGGTTTAGTCGCGCATTTCTCATAATTATTTTGAATAGCTCCTTTTGATTTAATTTTTGTAATTCTCTCAAGAGCTTTCCCAAATTGCCTTATACAATTAGGGCAGGGGTGAGGAAGGGTCATGAACTCTATGAGCCTTCTCGGACCGCCACTGTATAACGGCACTTGCTTCCGTGATTCTTCAAACTGATGAGACTGCACTTTGTTAAACTTTTTAGTTTTTTGATATCTCTTTTTGTAATTATTACATTCCTTTTTCGGTTTCTAGATCTAGGTGAAGTTGAGGTTCCTGAATGGTGTGGAAGCCGGTATGATCACCATAATTTGTTGTGCAGCTTATTGCCGATCTAGTAGTTTCTTTATTTCTACAGAATCCAGCTCAAACTTAAGCTGATAATGATGTCGCTTTTCCGCGGGTATCATTACCATTTATTGTAGAAGCTCCTTTCTACAAAACAGGAAGTAATTTAACCGTAGTTGAATATATTTAATAATTTTAAAATACATCTAAAATAACTGCGTTACCAATACAACTGTGGTACTTTTTTATAGTAACGCAGTGTAGCAGTAACGCAGTGGTAATTATTTTCTTATTTTATATATGTGCACTGAAAGGAAAAATAAAAATGAAATATTATGTCACTCTCCAAATCTATAGCTAAACATTCCTGTATGAAAATAATAACACAAATACACACTTACCTACATCTTCAAATGTCTGTGATGCGGCTTATTCTTTGAGCTTATTTTTCTCGGGCAAAGGGCGTTGTTACCTTAATAGTTATTACTAGTCGAACAAAATGAAACAAAACCAGAAAAACTCTTCAACTGTCAACAGACAAAGCGCGACAACAACTCGAGAGCGGGTCCAACATACGAAGACACATCACAAGGTGACTTTTTTTTCGATAATTTTTAACATTGATCCTGCAATCTTTTTTAAAATTTCCTTGGAGTGAAACTACTTACAAGATACCCATTTTCTGTCACAATTGACATAAACTTACTTATGTCTTTAGTGTATCTACATTATCATGTCCCTTTTCACTATAAAATCCGAATGTAAAAATTAGGTTAATTTCACCCATTCGCGATAAATATGTGGTCACTATGAGGCCAATAGAACATTGTTGAATATGCAAAATATTAAATATATTAGACTGAATAATTTAATATGTTTAAGCTACCTTTTATTATACTCGTCATTAAGTTATGTTATCAAGAGAAACACCTCTGAGTAAAATTAATATATCATAAACAATATATCTCATCCCCTTTTCTCTCAAAACTCCTGTCTTCAAAAAACCAATTTCCCATCAAACAAAGAAGAGTGGCTATCCTTTTCATATCTATAAAAGATTCTGCCAAGTGGAGTGAAAAGGGGTAGTTGTTGATTTCTAAAGCTGTCTCGTTAAAATTAAAATGAAACTTTTCCCAAGAGCTTTTCATAGCTACTGGAGTGAATCTAAAAATAAACCATTGACTCAGGGTCGATTATGTAATGTTTCAAGCAGTTATGAAAAAGATGAGGAATAAATTCAAACAAAACGAGCAGAAAATAACTAATTGTGAAAGATTATAGAAGGGATTGGGATGCAATGAATAGTAAGTTTAATCAATTTTGTGCTATGACATTTAGATAAAGAGAGTTTAGCTTAATATTCTCATTGCTAACAGTAAACACCTTTTCCGAATTTTTAAATAGAGACTTAATGCCAAGTGTTTAGTCGGCAATTTCGTACCCAGGATTCAAATGTTGCATATTCTTAAAATTCTTGTCACAACTTGAAAAACGTGAAAAAACCTATTTATATGCATTTTCAGTTTTATATGTGGTTATTTACACTTTGTAATGTCCAATTCGTGGCAAAGTTTTATCCAACCCCACTATATTAAAATTTGTTACGGTTGTTTAGTCATTAAAGATATTTGCTAGGTATCCAATTTTGGTGCAGCCCCGTATATTAATTAAAATCATCACTTTTAGCATTTTGTAGTAAAACTGACATATATATTTTATCAAGAGCCCAATATATTTATAACTGACTAATACTATAATTTTATTAGTAAGTATACATTTTAACGAATATCCCTATTTTTGACACTAAATGAGACTTCGTCATGAGATTCGTAATCAAATTTAGCATATGTAACAAAAGACTCGAGTGAATTAAAGCAAATGGATGTTAAACCGACAATTTACTACCCTGAAGACAAAACACTAAATGAAATATACAAAGTACAAGGTTTAGTTGAAGTTAGAAAACAAAACGAAATTAAGATATTTCAATATAAAATAATGGAAAACAAATATGCAGTGGTCACCAAATAAACCACCCCGCATGTAAGCACTCTCTTTGGAGTTAAGTTTATAATTTGATATGTATGAAATACAAAAATACAACTAATGCAATTGTCATCTTGAGACCGTGTCTAATAAAAGGCTTTACACTGGTATTATTACCAAATATTTCAGATGGCCAAGGGATCAATTTTGACAAAACATACTTTGTCCGTGGCAAAGGTATAAGTCGTTATCGAGCTGACCACCTGTAACTTAAGCCACGATCTCGGACATCTGGGACAACTTCCAAGAGCATTTACATTTTGTGATCATCATCATATCCCCATCCAATCGAGGATTTATAGGCAAAGTTAACCCAAAAAGACTGCTACATAGTTTAACCAAAAACTGCGATGAGACTGTGCTTAGATATTCAAGTTGTTATGAATGTATTCAATAGGCTACATGTTATAAGGATCACGTTTATATTAATTAGCATAGGCGAGCGAATGCTGACTGTCCATCCACGAGCCAGGAGGACAGTCTTTCTGTGGTAATTTTTCAATTTACTAATAGAGCATACCGTCCACGACAATGATGTCACCATAACATTTGACACTGGCTTGATGGATCGACTGGTAAACTAATTTTATGATCGCCAAAATTCATATAATAGCTGACAGTATTTAACTACGAACTGGCAAGGACGACACGGTATGGGGAGAGTGTAAGTGAAACCGCAGCTAACGGGATTCAGAATATGCAGTAGTGAACTACTACTAATGTCAGTAACCGGTATTTATGGTAACTTTATTTTGTCAATGACTCGTATACTGAGTATAAATTCATTTTTGATTCAAGAAACAACGTACTGACATTGTAGTAACGAGGTCAACCAAAAAGAACATGTCTCCAGTAGAAATTCAATGTAAGAGTGCTCTTGGGTATCGCTGGCCCTACATAACAATTAGGGTTGAATTTTCGGGTCATTTTTTTCTGACAGATCTGACCAAGCACAGTAACCTATTAGCGATATGCACACACCTACGTTGAGTAGGTGTGTGCATATCGCCAGACGCCAGACGCCGCCGCCAGACGCTCAAAACTCAGAACATTGAGTAATTATATGTGGATCGTTAGATGTTGTTATATTCTCGGAGCATGTACTTCTGGAAGTGGCATGCAAGCGTTGATATTGTTTAGTGGTAAAATAGTCAGTGTAGTAGATCAGTATTGATTTTTCGGACGCGTTGCAGTAACTTTCATATTAATTATTCTGTTTTTAATGTGAATTTATTTATTTGATTAATATATTATTATCACAACCTTCCCGAAGGTGTTGTGTGAAAAATTCTGAGACAGCGGACATAAAGAATGTATTACATATTTAAGTTCTCCTAGGGTTGTTGGTCCTCTCTTTACTTTAATATTCCTGAACTTGATTGAAACCGTAAATGATGAAAATTTTTAGGTTGCAAAGAATAATCTTCCAATTATTATATCGAATGTTTTGCCAGGAGCGGTTCCAGCCAAAAATTTGGGGGATCATTCATGTATCAAAAATATTTCGAATACCGATATTTGATTTCATTTTTATTTTCTTTATTTCAAATAGGTTTGTCAATATGAGTGAATAATTTTGGTCATTACATCTACTTCTCCGATATCTCCACAACTCTGTTTCTTATAAAAATATACTTTTTACAATTTCATGACATAGGGTCGAATTTCGACCACTGGGCGACCACTACTAGTGGTAATGGAACTCAGGTTTTCATGAGAGCCTTTGATAAATCCAAATTGTCACTCCCATTGAGAGTACTCAATGGGAGTTATTTACTATACAAAGCACCGACTGGATAGTCATGAACTGGCAAAAATGGGTTTGCTAGTTATAAATGTCAGGAAGAAAACCCCGAATTTGTTAAATTCTGGTGATTCAGAATAATAAGTTAAAGTCTGGTAGATCGAATCTCAAATTTATGGTAGATTTCCTACGAAATCTTATTATGTCGAATACAGCAAACAACCTGTGATAAGAACAGAAGTTAACCGTGGGAATCTATGTAAATCATCTGTTGCAATGTCGAGGTGAATATCTGATGGAGACGATTAGAATTCGTATAGGGTGGTAATCGGTTTTTTTATAGGCCAGCCATTAAGTTACATTTTTGATGCAATTAGGTTCTTTCCAGTATATCGGCAGACACTACTTCGTTGAACAATAGGAACAATATGACCCTATAACAATAGATGTTTATCACATACTTGTCTGTCAGATAGTAGAAATTGAGACCATACAACTGATTATCTAATCTTATTAATTGTTTTTTTTTTAAATTTCAATCTATATTATAGTTTCTTAGGGTGGGACATGATAAACTTGATATTCGATTGATCACCGATACAAGTTAGTTCGACTTTGATATCCAAATTGAATTTCTTCTCCATACTGGGATATTCTCTAAAAACACTTCACCTTTTTGGAGTAATTTTTGGAGTTATAATCTGCTTACAAAACAGATATGAACGAAACCAGGACTGCGAAACAGTATTGTAAAAATATACTAGTTGAATTTGTAATATCCTTCTGTATATAAATAACTTTAAAAGACATGTTTCGCTGATTGAGTTTCGCGTGAAACTAATTTGGTTGCATTTTATATATAGGTTACATTCAATCAACTTCAGGAAATGTATGCATAATGGAAATGCCCATCAATATTGATATAAAAAGGGATGACACTTATGACCCTTTTCAAAAGCAAATATGATATACGCCTACTTTCTAGATGTCAAAGGATATTTCGGAAAGAAGGAAAGCTTGGGACTCAATTATGAACCAAATAATTTATCACAGAGAGTACAGATATGGCAAGAAGTATGTTTATTTGGAAAATAATTTTCAATATATTCACATGATTTTTGCAACACAATACTTTCGTTTCTGCTAAATAGTTATGTGGAAAGCAATACAAATACTTACCACTGCTTGCTCCTGATTAGTTATTACAACTTAAGAGCTTCCAGCACATAAATACTTAAGTTTATTACTTATTAATTCTGTGTTACATCTTTTAGACTTCAAGATTCCAACTTCTTGAAATTATTAAATATCAAAGAAACTTTTTTAATATTACTTTTTGTTCGAGCAACTTTGTATAATATTACTTTATTTATGTTTTAATTATTTAATGTTTGTGATTATAGTTCTATACCTCAGCTACTTATTTGTAAGTTCAATTTTTTTTCAATCATAATTTTTATATTTTCCGAATAGTATGCCTTACAGCCGATTTGATTCTCACAAATACAGTGATCGAATTTGCACTCCTGTCTGCAGAAATAAGTACTCCTTTGGTATTCTTGTTTCTGTAGGTCCAACGAACCACAAGCACATATATTTTTTGAATGTTCAAAAGTAAGCATCGTTTGAGATTACTCAACGGCAGATTAGTTTCATTACATAGCCGACAAGGTAGAAATGGACCTCCCTAAAAAGATGATTTTTAATCAAAACCGAAGAGATCATTCAATTCATTTAAATCCCATTGGGAGAAAAGAAGGTGATCGTAGAAGACTGGTCAATTTTATATAGTTACCTTTGTAGCTAATATACTTTGATCTGTGTCCTCTTAGGCCGGGCACAGACCTACCGTTTCTCTTCTGTTCTTATAAGAACAGAACAGAAAATAATTGTAACGGAAGAACACCCGGTCAGCAAGCAACTGGTCCGCGTCCCCGGTCAGAACGTTCTCACCGGTAAGAAAGAGGCATGGCACGGATTACGTACTAGTTCCATATATCGGCACACACAGCCCGGTTGCAGCCCGGCGCCGGCGATTTTAACCCAGTTCTCCTACAACTGTGCGTTTGATCAGTTGTTTATCGTCCATTACGAATTAACATATATTATATGTATGTCTCTACCACAAGCGCTATATAACGACTGAGGTCAAATCAAGATAGCCCGTCGACCGGTAAGTGTGTGGAGATGATTCGATTCTCTTCTGTTCTTTTAAGAACCAAACAGAAACTGTAGGGCTGTGCCCGGCTTTATACACTTCGAATCACAGAAATGACAAATTCTCAAATGATCATGCTAGACACAAGCATTGTCTAGCAGCAGCAGCAGGTTCACGCACTTTTCTAACAAACTTTCGATTGCCTTCGGTCGATCACTCTTTGTTTACTCCAAACAACCTATGGTTTCAGACAATTGAGTTCTATGCAAAACATTGATCCGAAGTAAAGATGATCGACATTTTGTATTCCATACTCCTTATCTTCAGCCACTTAAAGGTCATCCAAATAGCGGCGTCAGGGGCGGCTTTAGTCAAATATTTTACGGGAATATTGAGTCGAATTTTCTGTGTAATTATAAATGTAAACGAAAAATAAACTTTTATATATGAAACCACACTCTTTAAATAAAATTATTTATCTGCCCTCTCAATCCTATAGGGTTAATAACAACTCGTAAAAAAATAAATTAAAGCCGGTAGTGTGAGACCACGATTAAAACGGTTTTCGATTCAACAGTTTATACAAATAAGTAGACCTCGAGTCAAATACATGTCATGATATAATAGTCTAATAGCTATCTATTTGACAAAAAAAAAACTAAAATCGCATACTTTTTTGGCATATAAGATGTAAATATTTAAAATTATCTTTTTTGGCAATTAAGACATTTTTACAATTTATATTAGATGTCGCTAATAAATTTTAGTTTTAATCTCTAGCTCAGCATAGCTTTAGCTTATTTTAGCGTCTCCCCAAAAAATTTCCATTTCAAACACTGCATAAATTTTAGATAGAAATAAACATAATTAAACTATTAGCAATTGAACCGGAAACGATCAGAAAGAGAAATCATTCTTATTCATTACATATATAGTTAAATAATCAAGACCACATTTCCTAAAATTGCTCAGTAGTATTCTTTAGTACCTAAGTTGTAAATAATACAAAATTGATTTCTTTTACTTTATTTCCACGATCAGGATCATGATTTATTGAACTTAGTTTCCTAATTAATAGGATTTATATTAATGAAAAGTGCCTTCAACGATAGCTCAGTTATTCTCTTAGTGTGCCGACACGTATTCATAACATTTTACAAACTTCAGTTCAACTACTTGCTTATATTACATCACTATCTTCTGTGCATCTATGGAGTAAAGAGTATTTATATATTTAATGCCCTGTTATTTTCACCTCCACATACAAAAAAGATATTTATATATGAAAGAAATGAATTTTATTTTCCTGAATCGTTGGAATCCAAGATAATGCAGATTCAAGTTGGGCTCTAGCGAAATGATGGGTTAGGCAAATGTACTCATGACAGGGTTAACACAAATCTGGCTTCCGGGTAGATATTTCAGTCATATGAGACTGATATTCTCTACCTGCTAGCTCAATCTCCCATAAGTTAACAATTTACTCCACGAAATCAAACTATGAAAACTGTACACTATATAATGCCTAATATTAAATCAATGAGCTATTGTCAGTTTTAGTGTCTAAAAACTGTGCCTCTCATAACTAAGAAATGGCGGCGAATTTAAAATAATTCTTTACCGGGAATAAAGTCGTCGAGAAGACCTATAATTTAGTTTTTCCACCGACATGGCGCTTTTGTTACAGCATTGAAAAGTACTTTTTTCGCAAAAATTTTTTATAGCTAGTCAATTTGTATTCGATATAATAAAAACAACAAATTTATCTAGAATGTGCCAGTCATTTATGTTTTTTAAAAGGTGTGTTGCAAGTATTTTATAACCTGCAACCATTAAATCTATTAAAATTATTTCAAATTAATAGAAAGTATGAAGAAACAAAAAACACAACAATAAGCGATAAGAATATAAATACAATATATCTATTGTGAGGAACGATTGGTAGGCATTTGGTTGGGCCAATATTTTTGGTGAATGACTAAAGGGATATATAATTTTTATCCAATGCATTATCAGAATAACTTGAAAATTTCTCCGTTCATTTAAAAATGCTTATAAAGTATTAAAATAATGGAGTGCCTTGTCACAACAAGGCTGTATTTAGAGACTTCTCAAATTAACATTTCCAAAGAAGGTAAATAGGTCACAGAAATTTGAATTTGCTTGAACACCAAGATTGCCTGACCTAACACCACCACATTTTTTATGGTCAGATATCAGAAATAGTTTAGAAAACAAGAATGAATATCACTGACTAGTTCAAGGGGGAAATTTTGTTTGCATATGCGAAATGCATACCGCTCAATTTCTGATTTTTTATAATATATAATTGAACAAATTTCGAATAGAAATTTTCGGTTGCTGTAGCTGTCGTTATGGTAAGTGCAGTACATAATTATCTTAGTAAAGCAAAATCTTCCTGTTCAAACTTACTGGTTTTAATATAAGTACAACACAATTAATGGAAGTTATAGTAAAAACACTTAACCCTTAGCAATTCTGCTGATTATACTAGGTGAAACTCATCAGTTTTATGCGATTATTATCCCACCAGACGGCTTTAGTATAGGTGCAACCAATTTATGTCTCCATACTCCTGTTTTATTGTCTCATAAAATTTACATTCTGCTTCTTTATGATGATGCTTTCCAGAATATTTCTTAAGAAATTTAGATTGCAAATTTGAAATAATATGACACTAGCAATTTACTGGTAATGTTTAAAGATTTTATGGTCCTATCTAATTTTCTGTTTTAGAACAAAATAAACTAGAAGTGAGAATGACGCAGGAGTATAAGTAAATAATAATTTTCTTCAATAGTAATACAATATTTAGGAATTTTTCTAAAATATACAGATTTGCAACAACCGTACTGATAACTGATCTGCACGGTGTTTATAAATTGATACGAACAACTGTAATAAGTGCGATTTTTAGAAATTAATAAAGAACGATAGAGTCAATCGGCAATTTTGTTATATCTTAATTTTTTCACATAAAATTCTGAGTATGGAAAAGTTTCATGATAGTGATGATTTAAAGTTTCGTGTAATTTGAAGTTATTAGCAATAAATACGAATTATTAAAATAAATTCAGAATCTGTTGACACTATAAGTTAAGTGCATATTGTTGTGAGGTGTTATAATAATAATTTTTTTATAGTTAGCTAATTGTTATTGGTAGAATAATTAGTGCACTATTTATCATTTTTAAAATAAACATTTCATGAGAAATTCAACAAATAAAATAGATAGGGTTAGTACTTACGGGATTTGATTTATTCAGTTCCTGTGATAACATTTAAGGGTTACAACAAACGTCAAAAACTGCAACTTTGTGAGCTTAAATTTTATGGCAAATTTCAGTATCCTAACGTGTTTCTTGCCCTAATAATTATACTCAATATTTCTCTGCCTATTTCTGGTGGCAGAACTTGTATAATTACTAATTTCGGAATGGTTTGCCCTTTTTGTCGTCATTGATTATTTGAATTGTTTTTACACTTTATTTATTCGCTAGTTCCGATTTTGGCAGGGTAAAATAAAATGTTCAAACAATATTATACAGCGATAAATTTCTATGTTTCGATGCCCTAGCAGTCTATTTTTTAAATTTTTGTATCATACAAGCCTGATTGTTGAGGACGACCCAATGGAGTGGAGCAAGAAAACTGTGAAGCTGTAGGAAAGTACTTTAAGCGAGAATAACAAAACGGATATGTTTACGCTAGAATACCCCAAAATTCATTTCAATATAAGGTTATATATATACTTAAATTTTCATTCATCCCCTGAGATGACATATGGCTTATAATTTATGCAACAGTAGAATTAAATACGAGGTAGAATATTCAAATCAATATTGCCTCTCGGAATATGTCCTGAAAGCAAGTGAGTTCATTATCGAGAATACGATAAAGCATCCGACTGAGTTCACCACCAAGAACAAAATAAACTTACTCAAATTAATAAAACGAAAATGCATCTACAATCATTCAGAGGATCACAAAGTAACAGTATATTTAGCTTCTTCGCCCTATTGGGTATTTGTCTGTATTTATCTTTGATTTCAAACAAAGGTACATACATTTCATTACTTATTCGATTATTGTACTAATCACTACTAGCTTATATGTCATATATTTTGAGAGCCAGTCCATTTAATGTTTGAGGGTTTTTATTGCTATAACTGAATTGATGTAACACATTAATGACAAATAACATTCAATTCCAATTAAATTTATACAGGGTGTTTCTAAAATAGGGTTGCAAACTTCTGCTATGTATAGATCTCATTTAAATAAGCCAAAAGTCTCTATTAACATGTGCCCTAAGACGCACGCTTAGGAAGTTATATGTCCTCAAAAAAGGGCTCAAACTGTAAAAAAATGTATGGGTCTTACATAACTTTTTACGTTAAATAATATGTACTACTACATTTTTCCACATGCAAATCATAAGCGTCCTATCCAGGTTGGTGAAGGGGGTTTTCGGTCCGTATTTTTTATTTTCTCTGCAGATTTATAAAATCTTAACACTTTTACGAAAAAAAATCGATATTTTCAGCATTTTTGGAGTAGATTGTTCTGTAAATAACCTGAGTGAATTTTATTTGCCACTGAACCAGTTTGTTGGAATTTCGCCTAGAATTATACAATGTACTCATGGTGTATCTATCTGCATACATGCCATTAAATATCGGCGGCACTGCTCTTGCACACTGATTGTTTATAAATGATAATTCAATATATTGCCCACTCTCTACTCAATAGAATGCATTATTCTTAAAATCCCTATCGTACCAAAAGAATAAACTGGTAGTAAAATAATGGATTATAGATGGATAAATAGATAAGGTTGACTTGATAAGTCGTAGCTTAAATAAATAAAAAAAATCCATTTTAAAAAGGAATTAATGACATTCGAAAGATTTATCACACCACAAAAAGAAAATTATTAAATACGGACCAGAAAGCTTTTATTTTAATTTTCTCATACAGAACCGTCTTGGTGTAGCGTTTTGGATAGTTTACTCTATACAATTCTCTAAATCTTCCATATTGATAGTAACTGTAATTAATAATGTTAAAAAACACTTTTAAATTAATAAATCATATGCCTACTGAACATAGTGGACCAAAAAATCCAATATGTTAACACAACAGAGCCTTTTTTTGTTATTATAATGTGGTCCGTAAAATATCGGATAATTATCATGGCCGGTTTTATTAAAAACAACGATTTCTATTGTAAATAATTCGTATATATTTCTAACTTGATCTAACTTTAGTATAATATTATGTCTAGTGTTTAGATATGTGTGTAGATTTGAATATAGCGCAAAAGTTACTCCAAAAGAAAACAATATGATATAAACCAAGCCAAATTTGATACGGTGAAGTCAGTAAATTTGGATGAGCAAAACCTGAATAAAAAACCCCTACAGAGAGCGTGATCATTTTAAGAAGTTTGTTTAAAAATAAATTGATTTCGTGAGCTCTTTCGACTTTCCTGCTCCCCGTCCTCAAAGAAAACGGAAGGTGCTACATGTTTCCTTGTTCCATCACAGCCTTTTGCTTTTCAATACTACGTATTCTATCTGATCGAGCTTGTACGAATATATAACAAAAAGAAAATTGGAAAAATTTAATCAACTCGATTTAATAGTTGAAGTAAAATGATAACGTTCTGTTGAATTTAAGTAAATAAATGACGGATGAAGCGACATATATGAATAAAAATTGATTGTTATCTAATAAACTATAATAAATAATAATGTAATATATAACAATGATATGTAGAAATTTCTTCAATTGCCTTGAAGAAATTTCTACAACTATAGAGAGACCCCTCTCAATGATTAAAATAATAAAGAATAAAATAAAACTATGGCTAGAAGAAACTAATAATGTATCGGCTATAGAAATGGTAAAACATATAATATCATATATCATACAATTAAAGAATAGACCAAAAATGAAATTAAAGTTTAATGCCTATAAATTTATAAACATGATCATGCCACGTTATAGGGTTGGTAAAAACCAACAAAGGTTAGGGTGCCAAATTGTGTTTTTACAACAAAGAGTTAGGAAGTTTTAGTACTGAATCAAGCAAAAGAGACTAGATTCCAAGGTTTCAATGCTATTCTTAACTCGAGTTTTTTTGTTAAATAATGTCTTTGGACAAACAAGCTCACAATTCAGTTTTCACTATAGACATACATGCGTTTTGTCCCTTAGCAATGAGAATTCTCCAAATGTAAAATAAAATAAAAATAAATAGAATTAAAATGCAGGGTTCCTTTCAACATAATAACGTCGGACAAACATATATAAAATATGGTCGGAGCCTTAATCTATTAGGATGTCTACAAGAAAAAATCGAGATATTGAATACAGTCTCTTTTTCAATTGAACCTTAGGTTTTGTGGATTAAGGGAAAATTGTTTAGAATGTCATCATCCACTATTATAGGGGTGGAAATGAGAGGTGAAATGGTGCACATTTCAAAATTCGATCATTTTGTTCTGTTTATAGTATATCTCAAAGACAAATAGAGATATCCATACATATGTTTTTTTTAATTACAAAGTTATTAACATAGATTAAAAAAATATTCATTACAATGCTATACTCCTAAAAAGTATAGGTGAAAATAGGGGGGAGAGGGTGAAAATGTGAAAAATCACCAAAAAAATACCGTTTAGTTATCATTCGTTCGTTATCATTTCCCACTGTGGAGATCATTCATCGTTATCATTTTAAATATAGGAATGAAACGGGGGTATGGAAGTGAAAAAACAAAATAAAAATCCTTGTTGAATACCATAAGGGAATTGTTAGTCAATTACTTTGAACATTTTTTCACAATGTTTAGTTACAAGAATAATTTTATATTTTACCCATTTTAAGGGTTCATTGTTTTCGAAGTATGCGGTAAATGAATAGAGGCTCGCTTCCTTCGCTATACATATTTTTCTAATATATATTAATAACTCTATAAAAACATTTGTATAAATATCACTGTTTGCCTTTGAGATAAATAAACATAAACAAAAGAAAAAAAACTAAGTTTTGAAATGTGCACCATTTGACACCTCACATCCACCCCTATAATAGTGGATGATAATATTCTAAATAATTTTCCCTTAATCTACATGACCTAAGGTTCAATTTAAAAATGTTTGGATATCCACTATTTTTTCTCAAGATATTAGGTTTCCGTTAAAAAAATGCTATTTGACCCATAGTGTGCCGTATCAATCCCAGAGTTTTTACGTAAGAAAAAACGGGTATTATAATTTCACTTTTATTATTATATTTAATAGCTACTTTATTCGTATATAATTTGGTTAGAATGTAATGAGTCATCGATAAAATTGTGAACAAGAGGACTTGAAGTACTATTTATTTTCTCTTTAGTCCAGGCCTTGGAAAATAATTGGAACTATTTTGATTACTTTCAACGTGCTGTTTGAATTAAGCTTCTTGGAATTTTTGTAGTTAATACCACTACCCATGTATGTTTTGACCAAACTAAAAATGAGTTGAAACATGAGACAAAAATAGGAAGAGACACAGACATATTTGTTTACAAATACTCCAGCTCCAACAGTAGCGTCCAAACTACATTAAATCAAAGGTGATGTTATTCAGATTAAAAATAATAGAACTACGTTCCTAATACGCAAATATAAGTATATTAAAATCTATGAAAAGATGTGCACAATAACAAAAACAATTATTGGCTTAATTACTAATATGTATGTAATTATAAAAAAAATATTTATTCACCTAAAATGTAGTTTTATTTACTGCTTAAATGACGTTTTTGTAAAACTCATTTAATACGTTTATGATCTGACACTTACCGGTGAGAAGATAATTCGGCAAACGAATATGTCGTTTTCCTACATGTTAGATCGTTCACTCAAATTTTTACTTTTTAAAAAACTTTATTTGAAAAAACTGAGTTACAAAATTTACTAGAACTAGATACTCGTATATGAAAAGTTATTACAATAATGTTCGTTGAAAACATGAGTGTCCTGTATTTATAATGTTACTGCAGACGCTTTGTCAGCAGTGAAACAATTGTTAGAGTCTTATCCCAAGAATACTTTGTTTCAATGCTGACGATTTGGATTTCTGAGAAAAACCTGATATCTGCAGGTGTGGTCTGTAATATGATATTAGTATTGTGTTAAAGTTTCATATAACAACTTTCCCCTTATCGAAAAAGTTGGTGCTTTGCAGCAGCTTTTTGCAAATTAAAATTATACATAAAAATAATAAAACAAAATAAAATACAATATAAAAGTCATAATCAAAAAGGTAAAATTGAAATGTATATAAAAAAAAATAAAAGTGAAACTGAAGTGTATATAAAAATATATAAAAATGAGGTATAATAAAATGAAATAATTGATAAAATATTTACAGTTCGATATATTCCTCTTCGTCTTCTTGTCGGAGGGTTGGTCTGCGTCGGGGGAAGATTCTCGGCATAGAAAATCTTTTGCAGCCTGGGTATGGTGGATTCGGAGGGTCTCCTGGGTAGTTCCGAGTCTCGATGCTAAGTCTGGTTGGATTTCTTTTTCTGCATTTACAGAAAAGGTAAAGGGCCACGAGCAGGATGATGATGGTAATTGTCACATAAACAAACCAAGAAATGTGTTTCGTGACAAAGGGTTGTTTTAACATTTTATCAAGTTCGTCTGAGTACTGGCTGAGCTTGTACTGGGCGACGTTTAGGTCTTCTGTATCCAGCTTATTTAACTTCAGTGGCTTTAGGTCGAGTAAATGTTTTCTGTTTGGAACATTTTCACAACACTCATAAGGAATGTCAATTGGTTGATTCCTATAGGTGATGTTCTTTTTGTCACTTAAAATGGACTTTGAATGAATTCTAATGTCTCCGACAAAAGAGCTGCACTTCGGTTGTAACTTGAATAATGAATTATTTCTTATGATAATAGACACTGGGTCTTGGTTAACGCATTTGATCGTTACTGGAACCAATTTTGATGTCGAGATTAACCAGAGGTTTGTTGCTATTTCCTGGATATTATAACCCTCTGCTAGGATTATTGACGACTGGCAGGATTCAGGCAGTTCTACAGAGTGGCGAAGAAGGCGTGCTTCGCAAATGGCGCTGCTATCCAGTGGGAAAGCTAGCATGTTTGTACAAATTTTGGTTGAAGGTTCAATATTTTTGCAGGAGTCAAGGTTTTTAAGGGAGACGTATAATAGTGAGTCGTCATCTTTAGCTATATATTTTTGGGAGGTTAAGAGAATGTGGTGAAGTCCCGTTCTCGCATTAGGTATTGGAATCGGAAAAAGACGGTACAGGGTATAAATCTCGGGGTCTATCAAAGGGATTTTCAAAATGAAAACTATTTTTGATTCTGTTTGGTAAGCTTCAAGGTCCATAATATCTAAGTACTGGGCAACAGTACTGAGTGAAGCTTGTAATGGAAGGTTACTTTTAGATAGTGTATGTGAAATTTCCTGAAGGGAGTTCACAAGATCTTTAGGAGTTATTATGGAAGTATGAATTATGTGAAGTCTTGCGAAGGTAATCGAATTTAAAATATCATTTAAACTGGTCTGTAGGAATAGGTAACTTTCCATTAATAATTCACAAACTTCTAGGGCTTTTGCTTTAGCGTCTAGATAGGAAGTTGTGTCTGAAATATCATAAAGGACGGTTTCGATTTCTTGAATATCTTTATTAAAAGTTTCTTCATCCATTTGAAGATTTTGGATGGTCGTATTGAAGTTCTTTATGACAGACGTCGTAACAGAAATTTGATTTTTCATTAGTGTTTCTAATTCAATTTCGTCATGAGAGATTTTATTAATGCAATCATTGAAATAGTCACCGTCTGATGAGTCCAGATTTCCAGTGATTGCTTTCCAAAATGTACCGACTCCGTTAAATAATCCTCTTTTGATTCTATTAATTTTTGTGTCTGCAAATATTTCTTGATATTTTAAGTTTAAGTCTCGCGATATTTGATTTAGGAGACTGTAATGAGTTCTGATTTCTGTGTTAAAAGCTACCATGCGTGGTGTGTTTTGCCTCAAAGTATCGACCAGATTAGAAAGTATTTTATCATTTTTATCCAGAGCGATTTTAATTGGTTCTAAGTCCTTGTATACAAGTAGTGTCCATTTATCATTGGATATTCTTAAAAGAGATTCTTCGTGATAAAATATGCCGATGGTTTTATTGAGTGATTGGACCGAGTATTGAGCACAGGCGGTTGCGACAACCAAAAGGAGCCTGCAATGAAATTTTAAGTCTCAAAATATGGTTTTAACTTGTCGAAGTTTACTTTTGTTTTTTGTCTGGTTTTCCAGTTCACTAACATAGCCGTATTGTCGTAAACTTCTAAGATTTCGTAAGGTCCGTTGAATTTGTTTTGTAATTTGTCAGTAATTTGTGTTTCGCGGACGTATACTTTATCACCAGGTTTATATTCGGGTCGTTTGGTGTGTATGTTTTGGTCAAATCGGGTTTTAGCTTTTTCCTTTTGTGCTTGTGTTTTTTCTCTAGCAATTTTGTAGTAATATGAGATTCTGTTGTTTAAGTCTCTAACGTATTTAGTCATGAGAGTTTTCTCGTTGTACAGTTTTTCTGGTACGCGACAAGCCGTATGTCCGAACAGGAGTTCATACGGGGTAAACCCGTGTGTTTTGTTTTTGGTATTATTATAGCAGATGATAGCATATGGTAGTATGTTGAAGGGATGTTCTTCCGAGTTTTCGGCTAGATGGGCACGAATGATCTCTGCTAAGGTGGCATGAAATCTCTCTAGGGAGCCATTAGATTGCGGGTGGCTCACGCTCGAAAAGGTAAGTTTAATGTCGAACATTGAACACAAGTCTTTCATTAAGTTATTTTCAAATTCTTTTCCTAAATCGCAATGAATACGTAACGGTGTGCCGTAGTGTTGGAAAAATAGCAAAAGTGTTGCTACTACTGATTTCGCAGTTTTGTCGCTAAGGGCATAAGCTTGTGTAAACTTTGTTAGTTCGTCACGTATTGTCAAGGCGTAGTTTCTTGTCGGTGTTTCGAATATATCGATATTAATGCGCTCGAAAGGAGCCTTTGGGGTTTCTGTGATTACTAGGGGTATACTGAGATTTTTCCGGCAAATTTTTACTTTCTGGCAAATTTCGCAATTCTTTATAAAAGTTTCGACATCTTTTATGATCCCAGTCCAGTTAAAGTTTTGTCGGATTCTTCTGAGGGTTTCATTTACACCTCGGTGTAAATTGGCTTTTCCGCAATGGTTCTGTTCTATTATTAGTGGAATTTGGTCATTAGTCAGTATGTTGTGTTAAGGTCTAATTCATGTTGATTTTTGAAAATGACATAGAAAAGATATTCTGCTACCGCTTCTGGGTCATAAGGAAGGGCAATTATAAAATATTTCCTGTCTTTAACGGATTTGCTTGCGAATTTGTTGATTTTGTCGGGTTCAAAGTCTATGTTTTCCTCGAAAATGTCATCCATTATAAATTCGTGAAAGTCTTCTAGTTTATTTTGCCAAAAGAAGGTAATAATGTTTTTGTTAGTTTTGTCAAGTAGTTGTCCGTTAGTGAATTCAATTTTTGAATAGTCTATGATAGATTTTGTTTTGTAAAGGTTCACGAAAGTTTTAAGTTCTTCATGGATTATTTCGGCTTCGTTTTGGTCGTTGTCTGGCGCTCCTTGTTCTTCATCCTCAATTTTCACCGAAGATGGTCCTGCTTCCATAGGATCGTCTTCGTTACCGCAAAGAATTCTCGTTTGGAAGTTTGAATACTCTTGGAAGTGGTTTATTTTTATCCTAGAGAGTGCGTCGGCGTTCTTGTTGGTCTTTCCCGGTTTGTACAGAATTTCGTAATCATATTCTTCCAATTTCAGGCGCCATCGGGCGAGTCGACTTCCTGGGTCTGTGATGGAGAACAGCCAGGTTAACGGGCGGTGATCCGTCAGGAGTTTGAACTTTCTGGCGTACAAATAAGGTCTAAAGTGCTTGACCGCCCATACAATGGCTAAAAGTTCCCTTTCTATGGTCGAATATTTCACTTCCGCATTACACAAAGTTCGGGATGCGTAAGCGATCGGGAGGTCTTTACCGACTGGCCCTTGAGACAGAATTGCTCCTATAGCGAATGCGCTTGCGTCCGTGGTTAACACGAACGGCTCTTCAAAGTTCGGGTAAATTAGCACGGGTGATGTGATCAAAGTTTGTTTCAGAGTTTTGAAAGATTCTTCACATTCCTTATCGAAATGAAATTTGACGTTCTTTTGTAGTAATCGGGTCAGTGGTTTTGCGATCCTAGCGAAGTTTGCTATAAATCTTCGGTAATAACCGCAGAGGCCTAGGAACGATTTAATGTCTTTGGCAGTTTTTGGTTCGGGGTAATCTCTGACACATTCTATTTTAGACGGGTTGGGCTTCACTCCTTCAGGTGTTATTACATGCCCGAGATATGCGTCTTCCTTTCGAAGGAACTCACATTTGTCCGGTTGGATTTTCAAGTGAGCTTTCCTTAATCTTTTGAATACTTCAGTTAACCGGTTGATGTGTTCATGGACTGAGGGGCTAAACACAATTATATCATCCATATATACCAAGCATCCTTCGTTCTGAATACCCACTAAGATGTTATCCATCACGCGTTGGAAGGTAGATGGAGCGTTCTTCAGTCCAAATGGCATACGCACAAACTCGTAATGCCCGTTCTCCACCGTAAATGCTGTTTTCTGGACGTCCTGGGGGTCGATCTCGATTTGGTGAAATCCGGACGCCAGGTCTAGGGTTGTGAAGTATTGGCACTTCCCTAGCTGATCCAATAAGTCCGAGATATTGGGTAGTGGGTATTTATCGTCCACTGTCAACTCGTTAAGTTTACGGTAGTCGATAACCACTCGCCATTTCGGTTTCCCGGAGGCATCCATTTTTTTTGGCACGACCCATACTGGGGATGACCAGGGTGAAGTCGATGGTTGGATGATTCCTTGCTTGAGCATTTTTGACATCTGGTTTTTCACTTCTTCTTTATGAATGTGTGGGTATCGGTAGGATTTGGTGAAAATTGGTTTGCTTTCTTTAGTGTTTATTTGATGCTTGATTTCATTAGTAAACGTTAGGTTGTCTCCCTCGATGTAAAAAATATCTGAATATTCCATGCACAGGTTTGTAATGAGTTCTCTTTCTTCTTCGTTCAGATGTTCGAGGCGTAGTTGTTCTTTGATTTCTTCGTATTTATTTGAGCTTTCGTTTTCGTTGTAAGTGTTTAAGTTGTTGATAGTAAATTCTTCTATTGGTTCGAACAAAAGTTCAGGGAGAGTGACAGTCTTGGGTATGGCGTTAACGTTTACAATGGTTGTTAGAAAGTCGCCGTTTTTGTCTATATGGACTAGTGCGTTGGGTAGTTTTACTTTTTCAGTCTCACACGCGAGGAGAATTGGTTCCGTGTTTCTTAATGGGCTTTTTAATTTTACGACTTGTTCTACCCTTGGTTCGAGAGAAATTTTATTAATGACACGTTCTTGTGCTATTTCGGTCAAGTTGTTGTCGGTTATTTTAAATAGTGGAATCGTTTTGAAGTTAGTGATAAGCATTGTGTTTTTAATATCAATAACGCATTCATAGTGGTCTAGGAAGTCAGATCCGAGTAAACCATCAAAGTCTATTTCTAAGTCATGAATATAAACTTTGTGTGGATCTTCATCGATAAATGGTATTAGTACTGATTCAGTAATTAAAATTTTTTCGTTCGTTATGCCCTGAATAGTTACATTTTCTGGTTGTCTGTTTCGGTAGTTTTTACAAGTGGATGGTTTAAAGACTGAAAGACCGGCACCAGTGTCGATCAAGATTTTAAATACACCAGTGGCGTCCTTAATATAATAGAGGTTTTTGGAATTTACTGATAGGAGAGGTTTCATAGGAACCTTTGTTCCGGAAAGTTTATTGTTGGATCGAAATTGTCCAGGTTTAGGGCTTGAATTTGTGATTCGAGCTGCGTCATTGTTTGGTCGTGTTGGTTGTTGAAAGGGGGTTTCGCTTCTAATGGGGTTTGGAGAAAATCCTGATATTGATCAGGGTGCGATTGAGGTATTTGTTCATAAAATTCGTATTCAGGTGGATTATAACATTGATAATCTGAATAGTGATTTTCAAATTGCCATTGTTGGTCAGAGCTATCGTTGGTCACGAAAGAATCACTTGTAGAAGGGTTACAATAGTAGTCATTGTTAGGCATTGAATTAAAGTGTTGAGTTCTAGCGGTATTGAAATTATTGTTCGAAGTGTTCGGAGCATTTGATGAGTTTCTTGTAAAGTTTGGAGGTCTCTGAAATTCGGGTCTTTGGTTGTTGGGGTTTGGTCTGATTACAGACGCCTGATTGTTAGGGAATCTTTGCGTCGGAGGTGTTTGTCGAGCAGGGGCGTTTGTATTGTGATAAATCCTTGGTTGAAAGTTTTGAGAATTTTGAGCATATTGTCGTGCTCGGCATTCGTTAAAAACATGTCCTGGTTTACGGCAGTAATTACAAGGTTTAGGGATGACACCTTGATTTGGTTTTCGTGTGACGGGTACTGGATTTCTTTGGCCTGAGAATTTTTTTTCTAGTCCTGCTAATAGCGAGTTCAATGTCATGGTCTCGATTAGTTGGGACTGTGCTGTTTTTTGTTCAAATGTCATGCGCTGTTGGTTGATAGCGGAATGCATTTTTGCATTGTGGCTTTGTAGACGAGAAACAAAGGTTAACGGGGATTCGTTAGGCAATTATCGTATACGTTGAAGATCAGCAATTAAAGAGGATAAATCTCGAAGGTCTCCAAAATGAGTTCCTAACAAATTTCTAATTTCTCCCCATGTTACGGGATTTCTAGAATTAATCAATTCCGCGGCGCGTCCACGCAATTTATTTTTAAAATGTAGAGTTACTAAAATTTTTTGTTCACCTGTTGCCATTCGGAAAGCAGTATCACAGGAATTTATGAAGTGCGATAGCATAATCGGGTTGCCATCGTACTCCGGGACTACGGAAAATATTTCGGAAAGTTTGTATGGTTCAATTTGTTCTACCGGATCCTCAGTAGGATCGGCTGATTGAGTGCGATCAAAATTTCTGTCACTTTCGTTCGGCATGTTTGATGGGTAAAATATAAACGTGTGTATATATTTAGAACAAATGGGGATTGATAATAATATCAAAAAATTAAAATGGTATTATGCGAGATATAAAAATTAATAATAATAATAAAAATTGGAACACAATGAAATAAAACAATTTGTACAGACTCAATATTATCGTACTTACAGTTTGGGAAGGATCATTAGGAACTAGTCTTGTTCTTGACTTCTTCAAGTGAGGACTGCCCTTGTTTGGTTCTTCCGCTTTTAAGGATTAGGACCCACCGTTGTGTGTTAGAATACTCTTGTTCACACGACGTTGACGGATGTATCCCACTTCTGACACCAATTTTGTTAGATCGTTCACTCAAATTTTTACTTTTTAAAAAACTTTATTTGAAAAAACTGAGTTACAAAATTTACTAGAACTAGATACTCGTATATGAAAAGTTATTACAATAATGTTCGTTGAAAATATGAGTGTCCTGTATTTATAATGTTACTGCAGACGCTTTGTCAGCAGTGAAACAATTGTTAGAGTCTTATCCCAAGAATACTTTGTTTCAATGCTGACGATTTGGATTTCTGAGAAAAACAAGATATCTGCAGGTGTGGTCTGTAATATGATATTAGTATTGTGTTAAAGTTTCATATAACATACATATAAAACACTGATATAACACTTTGTTATTGTTTTTTACACCTACACAAAATAATCACTCATTTCAAACAAGTGACAACCCCAAAACACTTTAAAAAATATAAATTACGAAGTTATATGTAAATAGGACACACTTGCGCTGTTGCCTGCTGGGGCCTGTTTCATAATCAACTTGTAACTTGTTGTTTTGTAACTTGTAAAATTTCGTTTCGTAATTGAACAAAATTATTCTACAAGTTACAATTTGTAAAATCCAAAAAATTTGCACGTCGTGCACACGTCGTGTACTAATATTTTGAATTTTACTAGTTGTAATTTGTAGAATATTTTTCTTGAATTATGAAAGAAAATTCTATAAGTTACAAATCTACAAGTTACAAGTTGATTATAAAACAGGCCCCTGGACATAAAACGGCGTAAAGTATCGGCGTTCGGGCGTTCCGTTAAGGTGTACATGCCTAGATTTAAGTCTTAGTGGTTACAATGAAAAGAAGTTTGGCATCTGTAGGCGGCTGTTTACTATTTTCCGGCAAACATCTTTCAACCCATTTTTAGTTTGAACAGGCAGGTCCATTTATATTAGTAGTCATTGGTTGGTTCCCTGTCAAATTGTTTGTACTCATAATATGATATACTTCAGAACTACTAATAAACAATTTGTGAGATATCAGTTCCGAGGAGCTATAAGCCATCCGCGATAAAGCAAATAGTTTCTAAGAATATGACTTCAATCAGTCAAGTCGTTCAAACTGTTACAATTAGTAAAGCTGTCCAGGGTCATCTATCAAACCCGAGCGTAGCAATGAACCATCGTCTAGGCAAAATAAATATGTTTTCTGAAGATAACTTCTATCCGCCAGGTCGTAAGATGTTACACGATCACTATACTAGTACCCTATAAACTCTCTTAATAAAAATACAAATACAATAAAAAAAATTCAAATCCAGGAGGTAGTTTCAGAGATTGATGCCTTCTGATTTATTATATTAGTACAGACATAATCATTTTAAGCATTCGTCCCCACCCCCTGAAAAACCTGCCATGAGCCATTAAACCTTCGCATAAATTTGCTGAATTATCCCTCTCTCTAGGACAATTTTTTTCCAAATTGCCCCCTTAGGACAATTTTTTTTCTAATTTGCCCCTCTCTAAACCAAAATTTGGGTACGCCTCTTGTCATGATTTAAAATGCATTAAAAATCGTTGCTAGTAACTACATAAATCTTTTGGGAAAATTCATTAGCAATGTGTACCTCGTACTAAATATAAAAAAATTAAACTCATTTTTTATATAAATACCTAATCTAATACAAATACTACTCTAGTTTCTCAATTCGATAATTTATCAGCTAACACTGACAGATAATTTACGCAAACCTTATTCTCATATTATCTGGTTTAGTAGCTATTACGGCAAGTATCTGTGCTCTTGTTAAACACAGTTCCTAACTAAAGCACTTGTTTACTTTCTACCTTAATCTAGTATTATCTGAAAATTCTTTCCGTTATAAAAAGTATTGAGACTTTCTATAATCTTTCGTTCGTTTTTCGCCGTTTTCCTTTTGCTTGCTGAAAAAGCGGATATAGATTTTTCCCTTTCATATTTTTCTAAAGCCTGGAAAATTCGGCTATAAATCACATTGTCAGTCGCTACGACATTGATAGGTAGGGGTTGATTAATTATTTTAAAATAGTTCGATTTGATCATTAGTACCCTCAGTAGAGGATTTATTCGTATAGCTGGCAAGGTATTACTTTCATCAGTGAAAGCGCGACGCTTTTGATATAGGAGTTATGTCATCGGTCATTTTTTATGGAAATTTCCCCTCATCAGTAAATATAGGACGAGAACGTTTTCGACAAGCCGTAAATTTCTATAATCCGTTGACACGATTGACAACTAAGATATTGGTTTTAAAGAATCTCGTACACTTTTTAATTAATAACTTTATGAGCTAACAATGGGATTAATTATTACACACTTCAGTGAGCGGCTACTAAACATAAGTAAAACGTTCTATGTTTTAGAAATTGGTTAATATTTCGGACCAATATGTAAGTTTAAGTTAGTGGAGAAAATTAGTTGAAGATCATTATCATTTCACTAAATTCTACCTGTAGACTGCCTGGCATGCTGTTGTAAAGAATTTTCTACATTGTCGAAACTACCTAACGGTCAAGGGTCATATAGGCCACAATCAGTGTTTGAAAGAGTATACGATCATAATAGGAAATATTATTACATATGTAATATAGATGTGAAATGACCGACTCAAAAATCAGTTTCGGCTTCGGCCACCTCCGGCCAAAAAAAAATCTTAGGCCTCAATTTTAGCCAAAAATTTGGCCGAAGACGAAGTTTTGTACAACGGGCGAACATGACCGAATAACAGTCAGTTGCCTGTCAAAGACGGTGTGGTAATATTATATAACATATTATAATAGGGAAGTTAGCATTATTTAAATTCAAGTGTATTTGACTGGTTATCCGTGAAGAGGGAACACACAAGCGTTGTAAACAAATTTTTGCTTTGTAAGAAGTGTTTAAAGCTCTAAATTAGAAATTTTACAGTTTTTGAGATTTTGCAGCTGTTCTGTAAAAAAATGATTTGAAATTTAGCAAGTTTAATTTTTAGAACTTAAGCATTCTCAAATTTGTTATTATTATTATTGTTATTGTTACCAGAATTCATCCGACAGCTGGTGCAATCGGCCATCAACCTATTCGTGGAACGGATGTTATTCCGACACTTCTGGGAATGCGAAATGTTTTGTCTCTCAACAGGCCGACCGCTGCCGTTACTGGGAATTCCCTTAAAGCTTCCAGAACATGAAAGAGTTTCCCGATGGTTCGTGGACTTATCAGACAATTCGAAGAGAAATATATGAATTAACTTTTTTTAAGGTTTGTTAAAAAATGGAATTAAAAACGAGCAAAACAACGATCTTTAACAAAACATTAATGGTAGAGAATAAACTTAAAAACAAACCACAGTACTTTATTGTTCGAATCGCGTTGCTCATCGTCAGTCAGTAAATGGTGGCCAATTTGAATATTTGTCTTGATTTTTTCTCATTCTTTTGTTACATTTATGCCTTGCAGTTGTTTTTTTTGGTTCGAGTGAATAAAGGAGATTTTTTTTCTTATAAAACTTGTAAGTCAAATTTCGGGGGCATGCTCGAACGTAGGATGTCATTTGACGACCCATTTTCAGTATATGCAGACTTTTGGCCAATATTTCAAGGAACTGAAAATACAACATTTTCTGTCCTTTTCCAATATTTTTTTTTGGGATGTTAACACTATCAGAATTAATAAGTACCTAGTATAAAAACTAATGTTCTTGGAAAACTCTAAGCAATATATACATATTAAAACATAAATTTTATACTTCAATACAGAATTTGCATAAAATTTGATTATACTCCTCTGCTTTAACTGAGCAGATGGTGCAGGCTCTAATACATATTTGATGGAAGCAAATATCCCCATATTTCTTCCATGAAAAAAATATGAGACACAGTTTTCCTTAACGATAACATACAAATTGAAAAGGGTCGATAAGTAATAGGTGGCACTATTCTTTAAGCACCCTACTTTGGTATTCAGTACTCCCATTTCATTAGAAAATGAACTGGAGCGCAGGGAATTCGCTTCATTTTACGGATCGTCAGTGTAACAACGCGGCGATTGAGCCTAATGTAGTCCAGTGGGTGAGATTTAGGTGTGTGATAAAATTATACGACATGTTTTGAATGAATTCTACGGAAAAATGATTACCAAACACTTGAATTTTTAAATTTCAACTACAATCAGTGATATCAAAAACTAAACGAGTTTTAACTAAATTTAATAGTTCCAATAAGAAGGTAATAATGTAAAATTACCTCCAGTAGCATTATGTAACAAGATACTCAAAATTATCATCAAAACTATATATGGTTTGTATTTTTCTGATTTTTTGGAATAACATCACAATTTCTGGAAATTCTGTAATTTTCAGATAGTTCAAACTTTTGTGGGTCTAAAGCAGATCCCGTTTTCAATGGTAATAATACTTAATACAACTGAACAAGAAAATTAAAAAATTAAAAATCCACAATGTCAACATTTTGAATGAATGACAAATGAAATAATTTAGAAATTGACATTAATTTTTTGACAATAAAACGTAACTAAGTTAAATTATTGCTAATTTTAATACAGGGTAGCTCTAACAAATTCTATACCGATCATGTGAAATAAAAAAATTGGAAGAATTTGAAAGTGTTTTAATTATCTTTGCCTTGGTTCAGAGGTAACTGGGGGTTTCAAAGTGCTGCCTTCATAATTTTAAAACCAGTTTAAAAACAAAATGGCGGATGGGTCGAAACTTTGGCAAAACTAAAAGATGTAGGTACTTCATTCGGTCACTCTGACATATAGCAAGGTAAACGTAGGTATATTTCAGTTCTTGATACCCACTTTCTCTTATTTTCCAAACTAAGTAGGTGTAATGACACAATTCGCTTCTTTGTGTATCGGTAGTATTCACAATTATTGACAGCTGCGAAAATGTTACTAGCTAATGGGATAAACGTTTTATTAAAATTTTAATTTTGAGAGGACATAGGCATCTTGCTACAATTTTCAGGGACGCGATGAAAAAAGTACCATTTTCGATTCTGTCAAAGAATTTCACCATGTGTCCAAGGAGTGTAAGAACATAAGTACGATTATTAAGCTGCTATTATTTGTATTTGTCTAACTAATTGAACTTTAGGAAAATATCAAAAGAGAATATTCATTTAAACTTACTTAAGTTAAAATTAGGAGACCATTAAGCTGTAGAAACATTTTAAATAAGTCTAGAATTAAGTACTACCTTACATTGCGTGGTATGAAATTGTAGCAGAATTTGACTTCAGTTTTAATACAAATTTTAGCGTCATTAGTTGAAGTTGAAGGTGTCGACAATTCTAAGTAGTGACGAAATTTCTTATCAGGTCAGTTTGCCTTGAGTGAGTTGTAAATCACAACACAAATTATTAAAACTTATTTTTAATAAAGGATCAACGGCAGACATATGTACGAAATCTGAAGTTTATAAGTTAACTTCCTCAGAATGAAATAACGCTTATATAGGCATGACTTACGAAAACTTCGAAACATGTTTTAATGAACACTTGCATTCATTTAAATTCGTGAAAAGTAATTCAACTTTCCTAATCACTGTTTACAGACAGGTAACTCCTTCCCTAAATTAGACGAAACAATTGTATTACATTTTACTAGTTTTAAATCAATCACTACACTTTTTGAAAGCCTAGAAATATTGAGGCATATTAAGAAATCCTCGACTTCTAATTTTAATCTTAATTTTCAATTAGATGTACAGAGCAGCAGCATATTGTTTGACTTCTTTTTCGCTTCATCATTTTCTGAAAACCAAAAGTTGCCACTAAATATATACCAAAGTTTATGGTGAATTAGATTTCATCCAAATGTATATCGTAAGATATAATTGTTACGATATCACTTCCCTATCGAGATCACTTTCCTTAATGCAGAGCATTTTAGGGAGTAATCTGTCATCCTCTTACAGACCTTTCGGTTATCTGATCGGGCAAACACATGCGGCTTCTCCCAGAATAAGGCTTCCGTTCCTTTGAATGGGATATCGCAGCAAATTGATATAATCCAGAAAGATTTGATTCACTGGGTTTTCAAAAAAGCTCCAAGAAAATATATTTAGTAAAATACTTTAGCTTCACGAAATATCTCAATGAAAATATGGAATGAAAAAAGATACCTCAGTCATGTGAATCTGTAAAGTAATTTACTACATTTCATCTTTATATATTTTTTGAGTTAAACGTAGTATCTTCAAAATTTAATTATTTTTACAGAAGACAATACTTATGTTGGTCTGAAGCTGGTAGACAATGTAACTCGTTTCTCGAAGTTTCCTTAGACTTCCATCGTCTTGAAATTGTTGAACTCAAAACGTTTCATGGCTTTGTATCTGCCATTATAATAATTCTCATCATTCACCTGATCAATCATTAGGACAACTGTTTTACTTTCCAAATCTGTTTTAATTGATATTTTATAAAAACAACTGCAGGTACAGTATCTAGTTTCAGAGCACAGATTGGGTACGAGGAGATTTACCTTTCCAGTTCATAAGAAAAAAAATCAAGACATTAAAAATAATAGAAAAATCTTTGGTGCAAATTAATTAATTAAAACAGCCGGTTAGAGTTTACGGAAACTCATTTTGCATGTTTATTAACAGACCACGGCAACAAATACAGATTCTATCGCCCAAAATTTATCTAAAGGCTTATAATTATCAACCAACAAAATAAAAGTAGAAATTAATAAACAAATAATATCCATTTAATATGGTATTTGACCTGATTTAAAAAATGTTCGAGCTAGTGTAAATCTAAAATAGTTATTTTTTATTATAATTTTATATTCATTTTCTAAATAAATCCCGAATAATTTTAAATTTATAAATGAAAAAAATTAACAGTTTAAATAACAGTCTCATGATCGTGTTTTGTGCTCATGTCTGTGACCTTCTGTCTTATTTCAAACTGATTATAAGGTAAATAGTAAACTTATTATATATTACTTATTGAATAATAAATAATATTTGTGTACAAGTGCCACTGAACACTAGGTATTAGTCCGGTTAACAAACTTTTAAATGCAAATAAAAATCTGTTATATGATTGACAGGTACATAATTAAATCAAACACACACAGAGAAATAACAGAAATAAATATTATCCTTAAGTCATAGGTATCATGTAACCTAATATCAGCGTTTACGGGATATATTTTATTATTTGAATTAAATTTCCGATTTGTTTACAAAATAATACTAAATTAATAAAGAAGAGGCAAAATGTGAGTTTATTATAACATTATTGACAGTTTAGGATTTATCTAGAAAAAAATGTAAACAGCAGTAATCAATTTTCAACAATATTTAATTATACATTGCAAAAAATGTCTAAATTAATCAATTATCAAGTGATTAATTATTCTTGATCTGTTTAAACTAATTAATATACATCTTGAAAATAAGGTATAACAGCAATTTCAAATATTTGTTAAATATTAGTTCTTACAGACTAATTTATCAAATTATATTAAAACTTCAATTTACGATAGTCTTTATACTACTCACGAAATGTAATTATTTAACTGATCCAAGTAAATAGCTTGGACCTTTACCAAGATTTTAATTCAATTTTGTTTATGAGTTGCTATATCAGAAATTCAAAACAAGTCAAAATACTCGCAAAAACATGTAAATTATGTGATCCTGTGCTCACGCATCATCCGTTCGATTGGGTTACCGGGTTGTCCTCATAGACCTAAAACTTCGACCCAAGTGTCAAATTAAATTGCAAACTAAGGGCGAAATGCAAATGAAATTAGTACCATAATTCGTGGCAGTATGTAAATTCTATTAGAGTTTACTCTATTAGTCGTTAGCTGGATATTATAGCCGTCACAATATTAGTGCCATTCGTCTTCTCCGGGATGAATGTTTTGTAGTCAGCTGAGATTACGATAGTCAAAGTCGACTTGTAGGCAGAATGAATAGTTTCCCATTAGAATGAACATTAGGTAGAACAGAAGTTTATTGTTGAACATGTGTTTATGGGACATTTGATACATTAATATTTAAGTGATCTGATATTTTGTCTGAACTTAAGATTAATAGTCACAATCCCGCCAATAAAAACTTAAATAAAAATAGTGTGCACCTTAATAAATATTATTGGAAATCTGACACCGGAATTATATGACAGTTACTAGAGAATTCGCAATGAAACACACCAGAGATATGAAAAACTAACTAATGGCTCACAAAAGAATTGGAGCACGACTTCTACGGATTAGAAAAGAAAATATGGAAATTAATTAAATTCTGAGACACAACCTACCTAAAGAATAGAGGACAAGCATAATAATTCAAAAAAGGTAACAGAAAAGGACCGAAACGCTATCGAGGAATAAATCTGTTGAATATTGAACATCAAACTATAAACTAAAAATTTCTCTGGAGATGAACAAAGGATTTCGGAAGCGAAACATCTTGTACAGATGCAGTATTAGTTCAGCATTCATCTACCTAATTCACCTACAAAAAGCGTTCGACTGGATAGTATGAAAGAAGGGTTGACCTTCTCTATAATAGACAAGTATGGCTAGACATTATCAAAATAATTGAAGAAATATGCAAGTTCAGCACACTATAGACCAGAACAGATAGACAACTCAAAGAGGACATAGAACCAGAGACTGGTGTAAAACAAGGAGACTCCTTAAGCCCTCTACTTGTTAATCTAATAATGGATAAGAGAACAAAAGCCGTGAATAGCGGTAATGGTTACAAGATGGACTAAAAATCCTCTGCTAGGCGGATGATGTCATTTTCAGAGCGAAGCTGAAGAAAACTTGCAAAGATTAGTCGACAAGTTCAACACAGTATCAAAAAAGTAATGTAAAATATGGTAATCTCAACCCAAAAGATGAAAATACTTGTTATAAACTAAGAACCAATTAGCTGTAAGATAGAGATTGAGGGCATCAGCATAAAACAGATTATGGAAGGGAATTATCGAGGAATCACCTTAACAAGCTACTGAGATAAGAAACAGGCAAATAACCAAAAACTGAAAGCCAATATAGTAAGGAGTTGCTCAAATCATATAATATAGAGAAACAAATATACCAGAAAGAAAACTTAGACCCGCGTTTATGAAGCTACTGTACTACCAATAATGAAGGCAGAAATAACATCTGACATTTCAGAAATACAAAATTCGTCAGAGATGGCACAGATGAGAATTCCAAGAAGAATCATAGAGACAACACGAAGAAATCGAGTAAGAAGTGATTAAATCACACCAAAATGCAACTTGGTAACAATAAACGACTGGTTATTAAAAAGGAAAACAGAGTGGAGTAATCACATAAGTCAAATGGCAGATGTTTACGATAGTAAGAATAAGAAGGGACACGTCGCCAGCAGCTTGAAAATATGTGTACCGAGCCAGCAGGACATCGAGTGGTAATATAGTTTAAAGGGATTACCCAATAGAGTAACAAGTCGAACTGCCTGAAATAGGATAGAAGAAGAACAAGAATACTTGGAAATATATCAATTTGATAATATTGAACAGCACCTACATTCATGTTTATGTGGAAGAAAATTTGATAGCAAACACAAGACTTTTGTCCGCTAATTTTTTTTTGGTTCTAGATTGTTTGCCACTCAAAACTGTTTGGACCTGATTTTTTTCTGGAATGCTAGAATAAATGCTAAAAATTTAGTAGTAGTATTGTAAGACAAAATTACTATTAGCAGTTTGGTGGCAAACTGCTACATAAGTAAACTTTGTCTCTAAGAACTGAATTATAGAACACAATGATTTCGTTTCCCTCCAATCAAATGGGAAAAAATTAATACAAATAAAGTATGTTTGTAGGCTAAGTATAATAATTAGCAAAAATGACTTTATACACTGTGTGTACGATTTCAATATAAATGTTATCAGAAAAGATTTTTTTTCAGATTACCAATAGCTAATATTTATCCCTTTTATTATATCTATTTTATTATAAAAATGGCAACAATATTAACTCTTCCTTTTATACAGTAACGGCTCAACATGTTCAACTACTCTGTCCATAAATGTAACTATCCTATAAAAAAATATCACCCTATAAACTATAATTCCACTCCATCTTATATTTCAACCACTCTGTATAAACAACTGCTTCTACATTTTTTTTCAAACCTATTTCATAACTATAATAATAGCTCAAGAAAATTCAAATATCTTAACTGCTTACATAACATATTTTTTATCCACCCTGTATAAATATAATTCTATTTTACCCTTATTCCTCCCACATTGTATATGATGTTATGACTCTAACAACATAGCATTTTGTTATCCACCCTGTGTAAATATAATTCAACTCCACTTATTTTTCAGCCACCTGGTATATACAATTGTTTGTACCTTCCTAACCACCCCGTATAACTTCCCCCTTATTTCAACCAAATTGTATATATGTAGCTGCTACTTATAGGCCACCTAATATACCTTTGTTTCAAGATTTTTTAAATCCATGTAATCTACTCTGCTCTATGTGGCACCTATCCTATATATGAACCACCTTGTAAAACTACTCTTGATATGTCAGTTGAATTTTTTAAAAATCGAAACGTGTTACATTGGCAACATACCGAATTTTGAATAAAAGCTAAGCTGATGCAAGTATCTAATATTTGGTGCATGCGGGGGAACCAATTGACTAATTGTGTGTTACAGAACATGTTAGTAGTTTTTTCCCTATATCTACCGTTTCTGTCAATGTAGGGAGATAAAAAATATGCCAGACTTTAAGTCAAACTATAAGTTTTGCAACAAAAATAGGTTCAGCAAAAACAATTGAGTAGTTATTATGTGATGCGGTAACAAACAAACAAACAGACAACTACAATAATAATAATGTAGAAGATAATTAGCATAGTTTTAATAAATATGGCTGATCTCCTGTGTATGGTTTAGTTGTCTTATAAACGACAGTTTGACGTTTCGATGAGATCTCACTCATCTTCTTCGGAATAATCGATGTTGTTACTGATTAAGCGTAGTACAAAATGAGTTTGAAAGAATAAATGTTACTTTTGAAACAAAGCGGGATGAGATGTGACTAGCGATTACGATTGTAGCCGCCAGAAAAAGATGTCGCGCTTGCATCCGTAGTGATAAAAACCAGTTTGAACAAAAATTAGAACAAACTATTGCAACTTGTTGCATGTTTTATTTTTTATACATCTAACTTTGTAAGTTACAATCTCAAATTTTATTATGATAGTAATTACTTTCCAATACATGTAGTTTATCGTTGCCAAGGGGCAGAAGTATAGAAGTTTTTGTAAGCATTCGAATATCTCCATGTGCTTCTTTTTTTGTGATGTGATAAAGTGTATAACTTAATGACTTTTTTATTGAACTTCGCCATTTATGGACTCATATCATTTTTTCACCGAATTATTTGTGTGAAATACCGATTGCAGAAGAGCTAACAAATATCATAGATTAAGGGAAAAAATAAATTAAAAAAAACATAAACCGTAAACTATGCAGATATTATATCCATAATATAGCACAAGAGCCCACCTATCCGCCCTCCTTCTACAAAACATACTTTATATTCAAGCATATCTATAGATCAGAACTTTTAAAAATGTTACTAAGGGTATGGAGACGATACTTCTTTTCCAAGATTTCAAAAATGTTGGTACTTTCGTCTGAACAAATATTGTATTTATTATGGATTTTTTTTATAATTTACGAGTACATAGAACTACTTAACATAATTTGAAAACAAAGAGTGTAGTAAATAATTTAATAACCCATGGTTCTAGATTAAAAAAAATCTAAATAAAATAGATAGGTTTTTATAAATTTATTTGTTTGGCAGCGCCCCTGGACGTTAATTGATTAAATACAATATGTAAGATTGGCATAAGAGTTTTTAATTATGTTCTAACAAATGCATTTAACTGGGACACTGAGGAGTTAGAAAATGCACCGAGTGATTACCTAATAAGCAGTTGATTATATCCCACGAAACGGAAATTTTCCTATGATATCTACAGTCATCCTATAATTTAATTACATAATAGCGTGAGTAGATAGAAAGTTCATAATTACATTTCAACACTTTTCCATATATTTACCAAGTTACTAACTAGTTTGAGTAGCGCTAAAATACCGTGGTTGTTTTGCGAATCCTTTGAGAATCATTTATCTGGAAGTTTATATATAGAATAAAATAACAAGATGATAAATTTGACCAACTAGGGAAATTTTAATAACAGAATTTATAGTAGACAATTGAGTAGTGTAATGTAATATTTGCCGTTATGAACTATATCTAGATATAAAAGGGGTCTTGATGATAAAAGTCATTTAGTGGAATACGTACCATAAATAAACACCTACGATATTTTGGACAAAACCACGTAGGTTGA
This sequence comes from Octodonta nipae, assembly GCA_034190945.1. Lineage (NCBI taxonomy): Eukaryota > Metazoa > Arthropoda > Insecta > Coleoptera > Chrysomelidae > Octodonta > Octodonta nipae. Next base: position 45,449,919 of record CM067218.1, on the reverse strand, counting down.
AAATGTATTTACTTTTTAAATAAATATTTAATAAATATTTTGATAATTACTGTTTTTATTTAATAGTTAATTTCTGGACTTTAATCAACTAACGGTTCAAATAGGAAACGTTCTCCTAACTAATTCGAATTAAAAAAACTTACTGACATAATATTATTAACACTAATTAAACAAAAAAATATAATCTAGGCACTTTTATTTTATAATAAAAATATTGATGGCTTAAGGCAGGTGCAGAGGTAATTCCATGCATTTTTCAGAACAGTGGAGAAATAAAAGCAAAAACCATAAACGTCAGTATAAGGATGTCTTATTTTCTTCCATAATAACTGAATTTAAATTAAAAAATAAGGTATATTTTCGAGTATTTCGGCTCCTATAGGAAATTATATTTTGATTTTTTAAAACAAGAAAATATCATATATATTATTTATTGTTTCTGGGCGCAAACCTTCATCAGTTGCGCTTTCTAAAAGAGAATGTCCTCATGAAAAATAAAAAAATACATTCTCTTTTGGGAAACTATACATGTTAGTTTGTCTTGGGTACAAAAGAATGACACTTCGAGGAGAGTGTTCAGTATTGTAGTTTCCCCAAGAGTCCTAGATGATTCCCCAAGATGTCCCACATTACATCTCACGTCCACATATCCAACGATTTTATTAACTCGCTTTCCTGATATGTTCTTGTTCGGTTACAATTTTGCAATTTCCGTTAAGGTAACTTTCCGATAAGTTAGAATCTTGAAATCGTATAAATAACTATAGAATTAGGTGGCATTTCAATTTAATGATACATTTTGTTGAGAACGAATGAAATTTACAACAGAAATTATTTTTAACAGTTTTTGTCAAAGTGAACATGTTTTGTTTTAACGTATAAACTAGAGTAAGAAAGGAAAGACAAGAAAGTACAAGGGGACAGCCATTTAAATATTTTCGACTTTTTAGTTCTACATTGAGCTCCGCAGTTTTTATTCCTTGTTTCTTATTTTATATGTATAACTTCAGTAAATCGGTAGCAAATAATGGCGAAAGCACCATCGCCATAGATTAATACATTTTTATTTAAACTGACAGGTATCAGATATACGAATAAAATGAACTTGGTATGCGTTGGTCATATATACGTTTACTTAAATTAATTAGTAATACAATTCAAAAAATGTTACATTGGTCTTAAAATAAGATAGTTTCTATGGATTTAAACATTCAGGCAATAACCCTATACCTAGCTTAATTTCGTTCGAAATCTCCCTCTAACGCAATTGATCTCTTCCTCCCCCCCACCCAACGAGGCTGGTGTCTGGATCCGCCACTGTTTACAATGAAATGTCTGTTAAGAGAATTATGTGGTGTTTTTGATATATATGTTAGTAATAATAGAATGCAGTTTAGAAAATTATAATTCAGTAGATAAGGGTTCTTAGTGAAATCTATAGACATATTTTGTACAACTGTCAATTTCCAAATAGTTTCATTCGCAAATTTCTTCCCGTTACTAATAAAATTCTATTCCCAAAGTTGGACATCACTTGTCTGGATGTATGTTCTATTAAACAAAAAATAATTATAGAAAACGGTCCACAAAAACAGATATTAGATAACATATATGAAACAAAAAGCCAGACCGAATTGATAACCTCCTCCTTTTTGGACGTCGGTTAAAACAGATTTTACATAATTAATTATATTGATTTAAGACAACTAAATGTAAAACAAAAACTTTTGAATTTCCCAGGTTAACTTGAGAACCGTAAGACGTTAATGTTTTCTAAACATTTCGTCCAGATTCTTTATCATTTGGTTGCCTTCATATTTTTAATCAATTTTCATATTACATACCTTCTTTTATGATATACTGGGTATATCTCCTAGGTATATATACATAAATAAAAATTGGTCACCTTGAGTTAAAATCATAGAAATTTTGATGTTGTGTATTCCTAAACGCGCTTCACATTATTGTTGAATTCTGCTGATGATCAAAGTAAGTACAACTAAAACTAAGACTTCAAGAATTATGTACGATTGAGTGCTTGTCCGTGTTACCCATGCAAATGATAATAATGTTTACTTGATAAAAGTTCAAGCAAGTTTAGTGCACCAGGCATAAATAATCACTTGTATAATATTCAAAAGGGAGTTCAGACAGCGTTCCTCATACAGTTTAGCGTGTAAATATATCTTCCCTTTTAAAGTTTGCAGGAGTTTGTGACTTTGAAATGTATTTTCTTTATATCTTCTTAACTAGAACGAAGTTGGCCATTTCATGCATACATGATGTCGTCTTTAGGGTAACTTCAAGAAATTGTATCTTTACTTGAAAACAGAAACTGTTTGTTTGCAACTTGGTACATATATGGTTGAATTTAATCCGGATATCGGTTGTCTATACTACAGTAAAGAATTATTTGGGCATTTTATAATCGTTTTGTTTTCAACTGCCCGGAGTATTTTTAGTTATTTTCCGCATAAACTGGTAATTTTGATGAATATTCAGTGATTTGTATGTATTGCATATCAATATAGTGTTTTTACCATATTCCGAAGTTGGCTTTGAGCGGTTTACGACTTCAATTCCTATATATAAAATTTCGATTATAATTTACCATTACAATAAATAAAAAAAGAGATGTTTAATAATTACCTTCATCCAGTTTTTCTGTATGCTACTCAATTTGAAGCTTTACTTATGTTAAATGTTATTTGTTATTAAAATTTGAAACGCCAAATGTTTTACCTTACTTGAAGGTTTATTTAGTCAGATCTATTATATACTTGTGATCCGTTTGCAGATGTGAGCTAACAAGATTTTTAAAATCTCTTATCGATAAGGGTGAAAGGGTGTCACTCTTGTAGGGACGTACAAATTGTGGTATCCCTAGTATAATAAGTCGTTGGGTAGATGGCATGTTAAGCATTTTACGCTGAATCAATGCTGGTTGATCTATAATGATTGACTATAATGTTGGAAATGGAACGACAGACTTCTATGTGAATCATAAACAATATATTTTATATTAATCGGTAATCTACAGAAAACCTAGTAGGGAAAATTTTTAATAAATGCCAGAATTGGTGGTTGTTATTTAGAGAAAGAGTACCTCACGGATGTTCTGAGAGAATGGAATATCTACAGTATGATCGACAGCCTGTTGTATACAAATGGATGGATTATATGCTAGCGACTCACCTCGGTTTCGCTATGTATGTACTATATGGTATCAGTGATTAATAATAATTTAATACATCCCAACACTTTCACTTTGGAATTGCAGGTATAATTAATTTTCCTGATCTCACAATTACAAAAAACTTACATAACAAGAAATTGGAATTTGGCATATTTAGGAAATCAACTAAGACTGATCTTTTGATTAACTTTTTTTCTAATCACCCATACCAACAAAAACAAGCAGCATTTAATTCTTACATACAACGCATGCTTAAGTTACCATTGAATAAAAATGAATATAAGAAAGAATACAAAATCATTCAACAACTTGCTTTAAACAATGGCTTCAATCCCAATATAATTAAAAGGATTAAGGATAAATAGAATCAAGGAAATTAAGAAATAGCATTTATCCAAAGGAACCAATTGAAACAACTTATTATTCTGTTCCATTTATAGACAATAACCTATGTCAAAAAATTTTAAAAATCTTAAAGCCTTCAGTCAATAATATTAACTTTTCATTCAAATCCACCCAAACGTTGGGCAGCCATTTAATCAACACCAAAGATATAAAAGTGGCATTTATAAACCGAATTGTGGAAGGTTCTTATGGGGCTCTTGAGGTCCGCATAAAAGAGCACATAAAATATCCAATCAACTCAGCATTTGGACACCATTTAGTAGTCAATAAACATAATTTTAGTCCATAGTCTAATTCCATTCTCAAATACCCAGTTGTAAATACAAATTTTACCAGACTTGAATTTTTGGAAGACATTGCTTTAGATAACGAAATAAAATCTAATCCACTTTGTCTAAATACCAAAGCGAATTTAAATAAACCCTTTATTCTTTTACATAGAAATCTATTACCTTAAAACTATTTAATCTTCTATGTTTGACAGTTCTTTACATTTTATGTCATGAAACATAATAATTTGGCCACCACATTTCCGTCACGTTTAACCTCACTTTTACTGATATTTTTTCCCATAAATTTTAAATTGAATAATTTTGTTCATTATGTATTCAGATAATACTCTTTACATTGTTATAAAATTGAACATTTTATATTGTGACCTCATTATCGCTTCAACCTGTAAGTAGTTTCAGTTATAATAAGATGATTGTTTAATGTGCCGTGTTTTTTGTAGAAGGTCTGAAGATGACTCTCCCAGGAGTCGAAAGCGCTTAGCAAATTAAAATTTTTTGAAAAATTGCACGATTCATATTTTTTCACAATCCCTAGAGATTAATAATATTTCCATTACGATTAAATATATTTCAGGATTTTTAAGCGAAAGCTTCTTAACGGAGGCCCATACTTACACATATTAAAATGAGTATGGGAATGAAATGCATAATTTGTCATTGTATTCGATTCGACATGTTCCGGCAGACACCTCACTACCTTGATCTTAAAAAACCCGTACCTATAAAATGCAGTTCTTTATGTATGGAATAGGAACCAGGTAATATATTAAGATTTTTTCTTTTAAAGCAAATCAATAAATTATAGTAATTAAACAAATATAACATCCAATTAATATATAACACCTGCAAAAATTTATTTTTCCTTGTAATAAACATTCGAATTCTCTCTTAGCGATATATTAAATTCGAGGCTTGACATATGTCAGAAGTCAGAAAGAACGGCACAAAAAAGGACAACGTTACTTGGCATTAAAACTGTGCGCTGACTAGGTTCATATTATAACGTAAACATTTTACAATGAGACTTCTGAATGATAACTGAAACTACTATAGGAAATTATTTACCAAGGTATAGTAAAAAGCTGGAACGATGGTAGTCCCATGGCAATGCTAAAGCTATTACAAAAAACTAGCTTACCTTTACGAGGTAAGTATACAGGGCCCCAAGTGTCCCATTCTTGCACGTTTAATGCTTATACAGGGCCACTCATATTATTCGACTCGGAATCTCACAACTAACCAAATCAATATTGTAATAAAACTCTAACCTATGAATAAAATGCAAATGTTGTTTGTTTTGTTTTGAACTTACTGTACATATTAAACTAATTTTTAAATATATTTGCACATAATAGACATCCACTGTTTATTCGTAAAGCCATGCTGTTCCATGTCGGATAAGGTGAATTACCCTAAATATGGATTAGTGCCTTGTGGGTTGCATTAGTGTAATGTGAAAAAAATTGATGGAGCACATTATTTTAAAACTTAATATGGTTTGGCGTTGGGCAGTAGCTAATTGTAACATTACAGATAGAGTAGATCAGTAGTCGGTCTTCAGTGTTGCAGAAGGACTAAAAGTAGAATGAAAAAATATTTGTAAATGATTCTCAAGGAGCACCACATGTGTTTGTAAATAACATTTTTCCAAATGATATCTATTTGTGGTTATTATCGTGAATACAAGGGTGTCATAATTTTACATCTTAAATAAAAATAATATTTAGTTTTTCTTCATTAAACTTTTATTAGATTACACACATAGTCATTTATTGTAACTGTTTTAAAAGAAATTGTGTCAACTGTTTGTGAAAAATTATCAATTAAAAAATTTAAATTTACTATAAATCTTTTTCAAATATATTTATATTAAAAATTAAACAACAAATTAAGATTAATACTTGACTCTTATCAAAATATTACAAATATTCGAATTCACCTGAAACTTATATCCATTACGCAGAATGACGCAAAGTAGAGAATCAGAGTGAGACAACTAGAGACGGGAAGTATGTTTCTTAAGAAGCTGTTGAATCACTCTATTTATTGATAACAACCGCAATAAAATCTGTTGGGTAGTTTACACATCTAAGCGTACAGACGAACAGAGGGATGGAATCGATTTTGTTTTATACTATGTAAAGGTTCTGTGTGAAGAAGTTTCAATTCAACTATAAACTCTTTGTTAATGACTGTAATGAACTATTTATTGAATATTCGTTGACAATAAACAAAAACAATATTTTCTTGTCTTTAACAAATTTGACAGTGGAAGTTAATCTCGCTTTTCAATCCCTTCTTGATACTGAGTTTTCCGCTATTATATTTGTTTAGCAATAATTGATTACTTGGGGGATTTAGCTTTAGAGACTGCTTCTTTAAGTTTCCTCTTTTTAATATATTTAATCACATTATTGATTATATTGTAATGTTTTTATTTTCACACTCGGGTTCAGTTCAGTTCTTGGATTTATTTAAAAACAAAGTCCAACTCACTCTAATTTATTTCCATTACTTTAACATAATTTATATTCACAGAAACTACTATTTAAATTTTATCATAAATATGCAATACGACCGACGAAAACTGAATGCCTCCTATCGCCAGCTGTTCCTTTTATATAATTATCTCGGAATTGTCTGGTACGTCCACGAACCATCGGGAAACTCCATCGTGTTCTGGAAGCTTTAAGGGATTTCCCAGTAACGGCAGCAGTCCGCATGTTGAGAGACAAACATTTTGGATTCCCAGAATTTATCGGAATAATCTCCCTTCCACGAATCGGTTGATGGCCGATTGCACCAGCTGTCGGATGAATTCTCGTAACATTGCCCCCTCCTTAAGACTAATTCGTCCCGGAATGTCCCAGAATCCTTCCTGGTATGACGATATTTGCAGGACTCTCCATTTCGACAACGGGAAGTTTGGTGGAAGTAGCAGTCAACGGTCTTCGAACTTGAGCTGCGAATATTGAGACAGCATACCAGGATGTTGATGCCACTGAATCGATGTTTCCATCATACTTCTCACCACCCTCCAATTCAGTCCATCCAACCCGCAGCCTATCTTTGGGACTGCCAATTTCGTCAGATTCTTCTCCATCATCACATTCCTCAATTCTACCAGAGTCCTCCAAAGATCGCTATATGTTGGCTTGTCTTCCTAGAATGTTTTCGTTACCAAATAAAAGATGTCTCTGGTACCCACTAGTTGTTTATCTTCGAGATGAAGGACTTTCCCTACCCACTGGATTTTGCTCCCGTAGCTTCCGGAACTGGCCGTACTTTTTGGCAAACACCCTAGCTATTCCTCTGGACATCCGGAGATCTCGAGCCACACAATGAGCCAGGCATATTCTATGGGCACCTCAAACAGGTCTCGGGGTTCCTCCGTGGTCACGTCGTGCTGCACTTTCTGCCCATTAGAGTACAGTGCCATAAACTGTTCGAAGGTCATCCTGACCTAACCTAACCTAACCTAACCTGTTGAAATGTACCACCTTTGGCTTTTCTCGAGGCAGCATCCTTATTCTGTATACAACATCGTTGATTTTCTTCACGATTTGGTATAGCCCCTCCCAAGATCCCTGCAGCTTGGGCGAATATTCACGACGACGTTGCGGGTTATACAACCAAACAAGATCATCAATTTGGAATTCTCCGCTCTTGGCGTTGATGTCATAGGCTTCCTTCATTCGGGCACTGGCATTCTCGATATTTGACCGGACTCGTTCATGGATGTCGTCCATCTTTTGACGTAGCTGGCTGACATAGTCTTCACCTCCGATCTCTTCTCCTGGTGGACATCCAAACTTCAAATCGCATGGTAGTATTAATTCTCGTCCCATGATAATACTGGCCGGGGTCTGACCCGTGGACTCGTGCACAGACGAACGATATGCCATTAGAAACAAGTGCAGATACTGGTCCCAGTCTCTTTGGTGGTCAGAGACTACCTTTGACAAATGGCGGTTAATGGTTCTATTCATCCGTTCTACCATTCCGTCGGATTGCGGGTGTAATGCTGTCGTCCGTATTTTATTGATCTTGACCGGCAACATCAATGGACGCTTCTGAGGCCCATTACTTGGTGCACAAACCGTACATTTCCAGCACCACTCCTTAACGTCTACTTGGCAGTTTACCCAATAGAAGCGTTCTCGCAACTACCCCAAGGTTTTGGTCACTCCCAGATGTCCTCCGGTTGTACCGTCATGTAGTTCTCGCAAAACCTCTGGTCTCCTATTTTTAGGGACTACAATCTGCTTTCTGTCTTTGCCTTCCTCTGGGGTTTCCAGGACGCGCTTCAGAAGTCCATTCTCCAGGATGAGAGAGTTTCACTGAGCCCAGTACGACTTTATGGTTGGTGAATATCGGGCAATCTCTTGCCACGTAAGTTTGCGGTCTTCTTCCTTTCACCGGATAACCTGTTTCAAATCTGGATCTAATTTCTGGTCTTTTGGGATCTCCGCAGATTGCCAATGGTCATCGATGGCGGTAGTTCTGCAGAGAACAGTCCCTTTTTCCTCTGCTCGCTGACAATGTTTGCAATCATCAGGGCATGGTCGCCACGATAGGGCATCAGCATTCTTATGGCTTGTTCCAGCTCGATGTTCAGTCTCGAAGTCGAATTCTTGCAACCGCTCAATCCACCTTGCCACCTGCCCTTCAGGATTTTTAAACTGCAGGAGCCACTTCAGTGTTGCATGATCAGTCCTCAGGAGGAATCTTTTACCATAGATGGTTTTCTGTTTATCAACAGCTACTCCCTCTGCGAAAACCACATGTCCAAGATATTGCACCTCTTCTTGGAACAGCTGACACTTCTTGGGGCTTAACTTTAGTCCGGAACTTCGAAGACGCCGAAACACCTCCTCCAGGTTCTTGACGTGGTCTTCAAATGATCTTCCAACCACGATAATGTCATCAAGATACACCAGGCATGTTTTCCATGAAAGCATTACACAACCCAAATGGCATTACCGTAAATTGGTAAAGTCCTGAGCCGATGGTAAAAGCAGTCTTTTCCCGGTCTTCCTTAGCTAGTCAGGGTGGAAAACATTTTCGATTCCGCCAATGTATCTAGGGTATCGTCTATTCTCGGTAGGGGATAGCTATCTTTCTTCGTTGCGTGATTTAGTTGCCGATAGTCTACGCCAAATCGAGTGGAACCGTCTTTGTTTTTAACCAAGACAACTGGAGAAGCCCAAGGGCTATTGGATGGTTCAATAACACCTTCTTCCTCCATTTCGTGGACTTTTCTATCGACTTCTTCTCTTTTGGCTAGGGGTAACCTCCTCGCCGACTGTCGAATAGGCTGACCGTCCCCGGTATTAATTTTATGTTTCACCAGGTCAGTCCGGCCTCTTTTTCCGTTTCCTACATCGAAGATATCCTGGTACTTTCTTACAATGTCCCTCAATTTTGCTATCTGGTTTGGTTTCAAATTCTTGGATGAATCGGTGATGAGTCTTTCCAGTTCCTCAGACAGCTTACCTGGTGGTATTTCTGCATGCTGTGTGCTTCTGACTACAGAGGAAACTGTTGAACAATGGCCTAAAATTGTTCCTTTCTTTAGCACAACCGAGTAACGATTCAGGTTCATTACTCTTACTGGCACAATCTCCTTGACCCAAAACAGAGTCTTCCCCACTGCGATTCCTCTGTCTACATTTCCGTCGTTTAGTTCGGGATCAAACATCATTACTGTTCCAGCTTTAGCTTTCCCGTCTGAGCAAGCATCTATAATGATTTCAGCTCATTCCGGAACATTGACATCCTCTGCTAAGATGGCTCGCAGCATTATGTCATCCTTTCCATGAAGCACCACTTCTTCGTCATTCACTCGTAGAATTCCATCTTTGAAGTTTAACTTGAATCCCTTGGAGCTCATGGCATGCATTCCAACGATTACTTCGTCTTCGATATCTGCTACTAATGCCCGATGTAGAAAGGTTGTGTTTCTCAAGGTCATTTCAACCTCTATTTCACCATGGACTTTCGCTGCCTCTCCTGTCGCTGTTCTAAAACGATGTTGAGCCTTATAACTGTTTTTGTCGCAGCTGTATCCAGCAGCATTGCAAATTGCCTCCTATTAATAAGGCCATCTACGAAAACACTGTTAACGTGGTTGCGTAGCGAAGCGACATATGCGTTGGTAGTTGACACTTGTTGGCTACAGGTCGACGATGGTCCCTTTACATAGGCCTTCTTTAGTTTCCCCGGCGAGGAAGTCTGGACTCCGTTGCTCTTCTTGCAACGACTCTGGACATGTCCTACCTTACGACTCTTCCGACATCTCACTAGTCTTTTTTCGGTAAGGACTTCTTCTATTATCTTTCTTACAGAGGCTCCATCGTTTCCGCCATGTTTAGATTCTCCATCAATGATTCGGACTCTGGCTTGACCTCTGCATGTATTTTTCGCGGCCTCGAATTCTAAAGCTCGAGCCAGTGCATCTACTAATTGAGTCGGTCGAGCTAGCGTTAAAGCTTGGGCTTCGTGGTCCCGAAGACCATCCAAAAACGCTTGCACTGCTAACCTTTCTATCACATTTTCCGGTGTGGCTGGATAGGCAAGGCGAACCAGACGGGCAATATCGGCTTCAAACTTTTGAAGCGATTCATTAGATTTCTGATGGCGATTTTTTAGTTAGGAGTGGTACACGTGCTCCAAATGGGTCTGTCCATACCTCAGCTCTAAGTGCTTAACCGTAGTTTTCGTACTCCGAGGTATTCAATGTTTGCAAAATATCTGTAGCATCCCCTCTTAGGGCGAGGGTTAATGCTATTGATTTTTCCTCTGCTGACCATCCGTTTAGCTTTGCTGCAGCCTCGAATTGGCGCCGATAGTTAGTCCATGACGATTTTCCATCAAATTGTGGAGGTTTCATTTTGTGTCTTGTTCCCTCGAGTCCAATTTTCGAATCCACTACTTCCGAACTGGTTCTGCTTTCGACCTTTGATGGAGTTTCTTCCCTTCGTATCGAGACTACTTGTTCTTTTATTTTGCTGATCTCACCTTCCATTATCTGTTTTAGCTCCTCTATACGCGTTTCGTTTTCGAGAGTTGTCTGGTTGAGCCCTTCGACCATTGTCTGCTTTAGCTCTTCCATCCGAGCTTTATTCTGGACTATTTTCTCTTTTAGCATTTCTGAATTTTCCTGAACCATGCTTTTCAAATTTTCTTCTAAGGATTGAGCATTTCATGCAATTTCTGCAGCTTATCTTCCAAAGACTTTTTTTTATTTATCTTCTAGGATTTCAGAATTTTTTAGCAGTTGGTTTTCTAGGGATTTAGAATTTTCTTGTAATTTGTCTACTAATTTATCTTCTAAGGACTTGGGATTTTCTAACAATTTATCTTCTAGAGATTTATAATTTTCTAGTAATTTGCCTTCTAACGCCTCTTTTATGATTTTAGAATTATCTTGTAATGTTTGCAGTTTATCCTCTAAAGTCTTTGAATTTTCTTCCATTTTCTTTAATAGCATACTCATATACCCATTACCAGAAACTTCAAACAAATATGTATCGAGATCGTTACCTTCATTTATTAGGGCATCTCTTAGCTGTTGTATTAATTCACTTTTCTTCCCACTAATTTCTAAATCCCTTTCCCCAAGTTCTTTTTTTAAGTCCGCCACTTTCAATTGGTCTAAACTCACTGTTTTATACATTGTTAGTTTATTTATTTTCCACTTCTAAAAGTTCCACAAATTCACCCCACACCTGACACCACTGTAATGTTTTTATTTTCACATTCGGGTTCAGTTTAGTTCTTGGATTTATTTAAAAACACAGTCCAACTCACTCTAATTTTTTTCCACTACTTTAACATAATTTATGTTCACAGAAACTACCATTTACATTTTATCTTAACTATGCAATACGACCGACGAAAACTGAATGCCTCCAATCGCCAGCTGTTCCTTTTATATATTTATCTCGGAATTGTCTGGTACATCCACGAACCATCGGGAAATTCCATCCTGTTCTGGAAGCTTTAAGGGAATTCCCAGTAACGGCAGCGGTCCGCCTGTTGAGAGACAAACATTTCGGATTCCCGGAATTTATCGGAATAATGTCCCTTCCACGAATTGGTTGATGGCCGATTCCACCAGCAGTCGGATGAATCATCGTAACAATATCTTATTTACTGTTGACTATCAGTGATGCTTATTAGCTTGTTGGCTAAGTTTTATCTGTCATTTGTCTTCGGAAACTTCCTCTAACATTACGTATTGGCCTTGGCATTACCCTGATTGGAGCATCAGACTCATGGAAAATTTTGATGGGCAAATAGGTTTTTAAAAGAGAATTATTAACCAAAATCAATAATAAAAAACTAACCATGCAATACACATTACATATTAAACAGATTAATACAGTTTAAAAATTTGAATACTAAAATCACAACCGTCATTTGAAAGTTTACACACTAACAGCTACTTCCACTTTAACCCTTTTAATATTGTAAAAAGGGTAAACATTTGAATGATGGAGCAAATACCAAGTGTTGCAATACCAATAAATATTTTCTAGTTTTTTTTCAAACTCTTATTCTTACTTTGTTATCATTAATAGTAAGATTTGAATAAAATTAAAATTTGAAATTAAAAGCTATCGTTTTGTCTAACAATTTTAGATATACAATTTTTTGAGTAGAAAAGAAAACGAGAATAATTTAAGCGTATAGCAGGAAATTTGGAGGAAGTTAATTTCGAGTGTATCTAGTTTTTGAAAGGACAAATGAAAATGTAAACAACATCTCTTTTGATATGATGTTTCACACTAAAACTGTAACACATAATTGTTTAAACTAGAAAGAATAAAATTCATGCAAAACGAAAACGGAGAAACAATATAAACAGGTCTCAACTAAAACTAGTTTATAACCAATTGGCGTGTTTTACCTGTTTGAATATGCAGAACAATTTGTTTTAAACTCCGAAACTATCATCAACTTTAGTATAAGATAGAATGAGGGAACGGTATTTAAATCTCAAGTGTTTTACCAACTTTCTTGTCAGCAGTTTATAAAGGATAATTTATACCTTGTGAGCTTAAAACGGTGGGGAAACTTTTGTTATCTAACAAGTTACTCTAGTAGATTCAACTAGTTATCAGTTAAAGAGCAAAACACAAATTTATTTGAATACCATTTTGAAGTAGGAAGTATTTTGTATATAACTTGTCCCTGTGGTTTTAGTTAAATGTGTTAACATCCAAAAGTTTTGATATGATGTGAAATGATTTTGCCAGCAAATTATTAATGTTTGAAAAGTTTAATCATATCCTGCCCTTGAATCAAAAACCCGCTTGTTATATGGAGTTTTTTAGTATTGTAATGGGCGAAATGGATAATCAAGCATGGTGGCCAAGTGGTAAAATTGCACACATCGTAAACAGCTTTTAAATTATTCGTAATAGACGGCAGTTATGTATTTATTTTTAAGCAAGTACTGTTGTTGGGAAATTTTTGTAGAATCTAAGGAATCTTTGGTCTCCAAATATAGCTTGGCAAGTTATATCTTGAAACAGTGATATGAGAAACACATCCCGGAAATCTTTAGTCGGTACTTGTACTTCTTACTCAGAAAATCAGAATTTAACTGTTCCTCTACTCGTAATAATAAGTATTGTCCTGCAACTTATTTAGTATGGAAAATGTTGCGGCCAATTGTTCATGTTGTAAAACAGATAATTAACGATTCTTTACAAACAACACATTTTTCTAAGTACTATCGGATGTTTTCTAGAAAGCGTATAGGAACTATTTACTGGGCCCTGTCTCCTTCACCGACGTCTGGTACTATTCTTTGCAATTGATGATGGTCTCTACTGGCTCAAAACAAGCTATCTCTTGACCATTGGTAATTCTGATGTCGTTGTTGGACAAATTCAGGACTCTGATTGGTATATCTCGTCCGGTCTTAATTATAGCCCGTCCAACCAAGTAGTCATGAGCTGAGTGTACGGGCTCCTCCATTTCAACGCAGTTCCCAGGATTGCTGTCTAGCTGCCCATGAATAATCTGTTCTGTTCGACCGGGAATTCTAGCTGAAGACTTTGCCACAATTTTTATGGAGGTGACTGAACTGTTGGCGGGCCGTGTCAATACAAATTTCTCATTTAGGAACCGAAGAACATCATATCTCGGGTCGAACATAAATCCATGCTGGCCAATTAGGTCCATTCCCAGTATAAAATCGTCCTCAATATTCGCTACCACGACCCTATGCCGGATCATGTTGTCCCCTATCTGTAGCACGACAGCTGCCTCACCCTGTATTGACATGGACTCGCCGGTGACTGTTCTGAGCTGGATTTTATTGGTTACTGGCCGAATTTCTGATGCTTTCAAAACCCTGGACTTGGCAATGGACACAGCGGCGCCGATATCGATGGTGATGGTAACTGCTCGCCCATTGATGGTGCCTCTGATGACTAGGCTGCCGATATCTCGGCAAAATCATCGGATGGATACTGTCCTGGGGGCTGGTGGAGGGTGAGTCAGCATACGCCCCCTTATGCTTACTGGTTGGAGTTTCCCTGGTTGGTAAGGTCGGTTTGTTGGCTACCCCTGGTTGGTGATCGTTCCGGTAGCCTTACTCTGCAGTCACGTTGGAAGTGTCTTGTCCGTCCGCAGCGGTAACATGCCTCTCTGGTGCCAGTTCTTTGTGACCATTCTAATATTTTGTTCAGACCAGCCAGCAGCACTTGAAATGGTGACTCTGACTCTTCCTGGTTAAAGGAAACTGCTCGGACCCTAGGCTTGGACATGTTCATGACGGCCTCTACTTCCAAAGCCCGAAGTAGAGCTTCATTACTTTTCTTGACGCTACTTAGTCTTAGATTTCGTTGTACTTCCACATCTCTGATGCCTCTTACGAAACTCTGTGTGGCCAACTGGTCTTTCGTTTCCTCTGGCAGGTCTGGGTAGGACAAGTGAACTAACCGTCTAATCTCTGCTTCGAATTCTTGGAGGCTTTCACCGGATTTTTGCGTTTTTCCACTCAGTTGGACTTGCTATATCTGGCTCAAGGATTGATTGTCGTTGCGTTGGTCTAGGATGGCGATGATCTTGTCGAAATTGCCTTGTTCATCGACTGGAATGCTTTGGAGGAGTTCTAGGGCCGGCCTCTTAACGAAATTACCAGAGAAGTAGATTTTTCTTGATTATCCCATCCAGTAGCTGTAACCACGGCCTCAAATTGCCGTTTATACATGGGCCAAGATAGGTTGCCATCAAATGTGGTTGATTTCTTTTTCTACCTTGTTTTGGATGGCACTGATTTTATCTTGTACTTCACTTACTTCACTTTGTACCGTGTTTTTAATGGAACTGATTTCAGATTTCACCTGGCTCTGGATGGAATCGATGTCATCTACTTAGATTTCAAGAGTCTTCACATTACTTTTTAGGATCTTTATGTCGTCGTTTATTTCTTTTATGTCTGATTCAACTATTTTCATGCTTTCATTAACTTGCGACACTATTTGCATTAATTGTTCAAATTGCAATTGGCATTTTTCTTCCGTTTTGCCTTGTTTTTCTTCAAATATCTTGAATTCATTTTGTCGTTTTAATTCGGTTTGATCTTGTTTCTATTCAAATACTTTAAAATCATTTTGTCTCTGTTCATCTAATAATTTAAATTTCGAGAACAATCCTTCAATTAAATTATGTTGTTTTTCTTCCATCGTAGTGACAAGATTTTCTAATTCTATTTTACGTTTTTCATCAAAAGATTTTACTAACCTTTGTTGAATATCTTCTTGATGTTGTTTTTGCTTCTTGTCACGTTTTTTCTAGAATGTGGACTAGTTTTTCATCTAGTCCCTCCGTAACCTTCTTGACTATTTTTTTGGTAGTTTCGTCCATTTTTTCAATTCTTCGGGTTTCCATAAATCAAATTACGATTTTAACTGCACTTAATCCTTTACTTCTGATCACCAAATTTGTTGTAAAGTCCGTGGGTTCAATTTAAAATTATAAAACTAATATTCACTTTCACTTTTTTAGAACTTTATTTACATTAAAACAGCTGATTCAAATATCACAATAAGATTCCCATATACGCTAGTCGTCGCGGTATGACTGAACTCTCCATCGTGGCTGCTTCCTTTTTATGACCAGCATAGAAAATTCTCGCAAAATCAATCATCACTCCTTCCGCTGCCGAGTCTTTTCGAGAACCATTTTTTATCTTAAAGCGATTGTTGTCGTACTGAAATGAAACAAATTATGCAAACAAAATTATGCAAAATTTTAATAATAACGTAAATAAATAAAAAAATTGTTAACGCGCAATAACACGTTATTCCAAGTCAACTACAATTTGTTTTTATTAAAATGGTAGCTCTCCTTAATTATCAGCATAACACATTGTAAAGTATTGAGCACAAAATGGTTAACGAATATGTAGTTTTATAAATTAATTATTTTTAATAACATACAATTTCTGGACATTTTTCTAGAGACAACTTAATTTATGGCAGTGGCGTTTGCTTTAGTCATCTGTAAATATTCTCAAACAATTATATTGATTTGTATGTCTTGTAAGGGATTCAAAAATAAGTTTTAGCTTGACGAATGAGATTCCAAACAAAACTAATAACAAACTTTCATCGAATTCGTATCTAAGTGTTAGTATATCGTTATAACGTGACTTATGTTTTTTTGAGTTACATTTCGTTGTTAACACTATTCGATTGATCGGTGAGCCATAAATCTTTTCCGACCGATGGAGCATCGACATTTTCACTTCAGGGTCTTTTCTCCTAGATTCGTTTCTTAACTCTCATGTGCTGTTTTCTTATATATCTGTTCCTTTTGAAGGAAAGGGCCATTATCATCTCCCTTTTATTGCGGCAATTTTTCCGAATGGAACTCATATGTAGATTGTTACTTGAGTTAGGTCTTTGTCGTCATTCTGTTGTGATTGAACTTTTCGATTAGGGTTTATTGTGTTTTTATATACCGATAGCAATGGAAATCTTTATAACTTTTTTAGCTGAAAATTACGATTTCACCTCAACGTTGTAAATTAATTAGTTATAGTTGAGAAAATCAAATCACAATCAAACAAATTTATTATTTCATATAATATGACATATTTGTAGTACGTGCATTTGAAATACAAAACAAAATATGATTACCTTTATGATTTATTCATTCCCCACTCAGATCTGACTCTAGTTAGTATATCACAGCAACATTGCTAAATAGTTCATAATATTGTTATAAAATTTATCTACGCCGTCCCTGACTAAAGCAACGTAAAGCATTATTCATCCCAATTAAACATCAATCCTTGGGATAGTAAAAAATAAACTGGAAGATTCGAATGAAACATTTAAAAACACGTACACATTTTATTTCGATTTATTGACGCAAACTGGAAAATAACGTAAAGACTCTATAGCATTATAATTGATACAAAATTGGGAATACACCCAATGCAACGTGTTACTATTTTAATGAAACCCAACTTTTCAATCATGCGTAATCACCGTTGTCAATGAAGAAATACTTTCGTTGCTAAATAAGGCAATTTTAAGAGACTTACAAGACGGAGATGGTTTTCATTACGGCTGAAATTATGTATACATGTATATTGTGTGAGGTGTTCATTGATAGAGTTGGAATTTAATGGATTTAATTTTTTTGAGCATTTTGAAGCCAAACTTTTATAGCATTGTTACGCCAATTTGGTCAGGTCGAGCGACAAGTCAGGAGCTGCGTAATGGTCGGCTTCCTAAGTCGGATGGACACTGCTAATTGGCCACCCTAGGTGACATGCACTTACTAGATTACGACGTGGTTAACATTACCATTCGATAAACAGAAAATAATCAAATACATTTTTAACAATTCTGGACTTAATAATTATTTGTTATATTTATATATAAATACAAGTTTTGAGTTACGATCTTATCGAGAACTCAGTAATTAAAACATTATGCACTTGTTGGGAATGACACCACATCTATTCAAACATTCACAAAACAATTACTCTCACTAACATTATTTCATGTAGCATCATTCTTATTACCAGTGTTAATTTTGAAATGTATCTATTACATTATACCTATCTTTAACTTTCAATACAAAATTGAAGGTGGTATGTATGTTCAACGATTCTAATTGAAAACTTGCAAGTAGGTGCTGATTAGATAGTGAGTAACTAGACAAATTTTATAAATACCAGCGCAATTTTATTTTGCGTAAACTGAATTTATATAAGTATACACCAAAACCAGAAAGAAAAAATCAGAATATTTAAATAGAAGCCCCTAAGTTCGTAAATTCTCGACGTTTCGGCACAGTCCTTTTCATCCTCTTCAGTGGTGTTAGCATTTATCTCATATCCTTCTGCTATCACACTGGGTGTTCAGAAGCATGAGTGTATAGTATGTAAAGTGTATGGTACCTTTTACGAATATAGCTTTTAAAATAATCTGTAAAAAGCCATTTTTGTACAAAGTAAATTGTATTTATCACAATTGCATAAGTGGTTAGGCAATACTTAGAATAAATACTAGTATCTCATACAAAAATTTGTATTGTATTATTCTATTTAACTCCATACCTCAGATGAAAGCACAATAAATGCAAATATAATTTTTACTGGTAATTGTGGTTTATTATTAAAACTGGTGGTTATTAGATTGGGTGCACAAACAAATAGCCAGTTTCATGTGTCGTTTATTTACACGAGGTAATTACTCTAATTATCTTATTCATTTGCAATTACTAAATTTAACGTGTGGTTTGTGTTTACCAATACTAACACATAATTAGCACGCCTTCATTTACCAGACGCAAAATATGCGTGAATTTGACATATAGGGGACTATTTAGTATGAAATCATTATGCTGTGAGGTGTTTAATGCTAATGTAAGGAAGGCGCCGGAATTATATAACTGAAATATATGCCCAAATACATAAGCGTAAATCTCAATGTTTCAAATTTGTAGAAAATGAATTTATAGAAAATAATCTAAATCGAAGATATGAATTACTGGCAAAACTTATTTACAATTACGAATTTCTGAAAAAGAGTCCAGGCTAGCAAACTATAAGCTCTCGGTCAAACCATTTTATATACTTAAATTTACATTTAGTTTTAAAAATAAAGGTATATAATCTTTTAATATCCACTAATTATTTTATTAACGAACTTCCAAAAAGGAGGAGGTTATCAATTCGTCCCGTATATTTTTTTGTTTTTTTTTTGTATGTATGTTACCTGATTTCTTCACCGGTGGTGAACCGTTTTGAATGAATATGGTCTTGTTTAATAGAGCATATATTCGGATTGGTGAAACTTCAAATTTTGGAAAAGAATTCTATTGACAGTGATGAAATTTGTGAATGAACACATGCGTGCATTGACATCGACCAATATCCCTAACATATTGGTCGATTTTTCGAAAACTCCTTATGGATGTGTGTAGTTTTTTAACGTTTAATCTATTAAGAAAGATCCCTAGGTGATCTTATATACTTTTCTGCGAAGTGCAACTTGCAGTTTTGCAGAAAATGGCCAAAAATTCCAATATTCTTATCAAGAATTTCATCGAAATGACATAACGAACATTTCCTCATAAATATTTTAATTCCAACGTAATAGTGCGGGAATTTTAGGCACTGGAAGTTTTAATTGCGAATTTGAAAATTTTCTATGTACATCTCTAGCATATAGGTAGTAAAGCATAGTATTTTCGGCTCCTTAAATCAATAAGTACCTAGCTCGTTTTGTTTGTATACCAGGCAAATACCTATTTAAATGAAAATTTTCCCATTTTGCGAAGACGGTGTTTTTTGTTGTCCCGGCTAAATAAAAAATTTAGTGACAACACATGTCAAACTTTAAACTGCTATTAGGTGAGTTTATTTTAGTTTAGTTTATGCACAGGGTGTTTAGTTATAGCAAACAAAATCACAAAGTAAAGTGATAGAAAGAGTTGCATTTATATGATGATTGAAATATAGGACTGAGTAGAATGATAGTGATCCATAGGCAGCCGTATATAAAGGATGGTTGTAATATAGGTTAGAGTGGACGTTTGGTATTATAAAAATGTTGGAAAAAATGAAGAATTAAAATTATATAGGGTGTTTAAAAAACTGTTATATGATGTGGACGTAAACAAATCATAATCAGGATGGTTGAAATATATGCTGCAGTTGAATTATATTTATATAGTGTGATTAAAAAATTATTTATTTTATAGTCTATAAGAAGTTGCATAAAGTGTGGAAAGGAATTAATGTTGCACAGGGCGATAATATAAAATGCTAAAAATGAAATAATTTATGGGGTAGCACACAAGGAGTTATATACTATGGTTGAAATATAGGACGGATTTGCCTCCATAAATATGGGATCGATTCTACTACGTCCTATAGTTTACAGAAGGCAGCTAACAAATTTATGCTTGTCCGTGGTCAGTATGTACAGGATGGTTGGTACATATGGTGGAGTGAAATTATCTATAGTTATACAGAGTTGTCAAAAAAAGTTGAATAAAGGGTTACATGGCGTGGTCCATAAAGCATAAATATATTTTGGGCTTATTAAGTCGCGTACTAGTACATTTTGTTCGTAAACATTAACCTGTTAATTTAAATGAAAATGTATCATTGTGTAATGTTGAGGCTTTCGATGTTACCTGGTCCTGTCTATTAAGGTTATTCATACAAAATAAAAAGTAAAGAATGAAAACTACCTGAATTAGAAAAAACTGAAAAGTTGAAAATAAAACATTTTAAAAAAATATATAACCGACTTCTACCTATAACTAAAAAGCTAAAAATAATTATAACAAAATACAACTCTAGCAAATAAATAACACATTCAACGTTGTTAGGTACCTACCCAGGAACTAAAAAATGTAAACATTAAAAGGTGCTCATTCGGTACAAATTAATTACCTAACAATCTAGTATATTTTTGAAGTCGGTGATAAGCAACAATCAAGTTTGATAAAGTAGTAGATAAGTAGGCAATTAAGGATTTTAGATTTGCTTAGCACCGACTTCAAAAATACTAGATTATTGGTATGTAATTAATTTGTACAGAATGTTTGCATTTTTTACTTCCTGGGTAGGTACCTAACAACATTGAATGTGTTATTTATTTGCTAGAGTTGTATTTTGTTATAACTATTTTTAGCTTTTTATTTATAGGTAGAAGTCGGTTATATATTTTTTTAATGTTTTATTATTAATTTATTAAAGACCGAAAGTGATTTCCATTTCAGACCTGACAACAATAATGATTTCTTTCGTGCTGTTTATTGGTTAGTAAATAAATAGACAGTTAAATGCGTTTTCAATTATTTACCATTTAATGGTTTTTATGAGTCAAGTATACAGATTTGCTTGATCGTGCTAACTGTAAACAACAATTTTGAGAACTATAATGGGTTATTCCTTAGCTGACCGTAAGGATAAAATCTTAATTTTTGGCTCCCAGAATCAATGTGTTTTAAGTATACTTCGATTTTTTAAAGAGACATCCCGAAAACCGTTTATCTTGTGTACATTCATCAATCGTTGCAACATTTCGAAAAACTGGATTTTTTAAGACCAAGAAAAGAAACAACCAGGTGCACTAGACGATGCAGCAAAAGTTGAAGTTCTGGGTCAGTTTTTCATCAATTCAACCGGGTCGACTCTAATTTAATCTCAATCCATAAAACAGGTTCTAAAGTTGAATAAGTTGCATCTTTATAAAATGCAAGAACTTGTCATAACTCTGACAGAATAATTGAATTCTGTCAAAGTATGACTCACAGACTAATTGCAGACTCTAGAATATTTATTTGCGTTACTGACGAATGTAGATTTCAGTAGAGAGGATCAAACACAATACCCTCATAAAATATATATTTTAGCTGGCATATTGGGAGACTCTATTAGCCGTACTATATTTAGACAGATACAGATAAATGGTGAAATATGTGCTGTAATGTTAGATGAGTCTACCGCCAGATAATTACAAATATTTGACAATATCACACTTATAAAGGTAGCCCAGAAAGAAAAAAGGCTTGCAGGTAATTGAGCTTGAGAAAAGATTGAGAGAATTAGTGGTAGACGTCAAACACACAGGCCATCATTTCATCGATGGAAATGTCCGTGGAAAACGTTGCTTAGAAAACTTGATCTAGACGAGATTTTATTTTAAAAAGTCCAGGGTAAAGATTTGTCAAACAGTGAGAATCAGAAGGCAAGAGGGTGTAATACAATATGTACTGCCAGTAAGCACGCCACTAATCAGCAAACGACTTCGTGGTAATCACAGGTAATCAAAAAGAATACTGAAATCTTAAACTCCACCAGCTTGTGGAAATATCGAGAGGAATCGAAAATGTTCAAGATCGGCTTGTTGAATGTTTTAAAAGAGATGAATATTGTTTTGAAACAAAGAAGTTACTTACTTTAATTTGTTTTATTTTATTCGAGGATAAGTTAACTGCCATTTCAAGTAAATTCATTAATTAAGTACTTAACAACATTTATCTTTTCATTGGCATTATGTTCTTAAGGATAATTCTAATATATTGCCATATTGTTCCTGGGTTCAATTTAAAATTATTAAACTAATATTCACTTTCACTTTTCTAGAACTTTTATTTACATCGAATATACAACAGCTGATTCAAATATCACAACAACAATTTTACATATAAGCTCTTCGCTCCACCAACTCACTGCTGCCACGATGGGTACTCCTTTTAAAATCAGAGTCGAATTCTCTAGTATAATCCAGTGTCAATTTTACAGTTGTCGAGTTATGATCGAGATAAGTTTTTCTCCCATCCGAACCTTCTAGTTTTTTTTATATCACAGCGATCGTTGTTGAACTGAAATGAAATAGGGTCGGCTTTGGTAAATTTCGTAACAATATGGTAGGTTTATTTTGCAGTTTTTCTGAATAATAACCGATTTGAAAAGTATATCCATTTACTTCAAATAACACACGTACAAACGTCTAAATCAGCCATCGTTTGATAAAGAATTAACCATTAAAAAGTTACTTAAAATGTAGAGAACTAATTCCAATGAGATTTTTGTTTTCAAGATATAGTCACTTACATACATACAGTCATTAACTGTTGTAAGCAAGCTTCTAATGAGGTGCACTATTTTTAACCGACTTTATAAAGAACAAGGTTCTCAATTCGTCTATATCTATTTTTTTATGTTTGTATAGCGACTACAAGCAAACTGGATATTCCGAAGTGGTACCCCATATTTTTTCAATACAATAGCTTATACCGTTTCTTAGAAAATCGGCAGAAACTTTTTTATCGACTTTTTTATAAAGTAAATTTCGGTGGAGGCGCTGCTGTTAAAAATATGGAAAAAAACATCTGTTCGGAACATTAGGTATGATAAATTAAAAAGAAACTGCATTAGTTCTGGGGATCCCGAAGTGGTCCCACATTTTTTTTTTCAATAACATAGCTTGTACAGTTTTTCAGAAAATCGGGAAAAACCTGTTTAACGACTTTCATACAGTAAATTTTGTGGAGTGGAGCTATTCGGCACTTGGGATTAATCAACTTCAAAGAGAAGATTTTCTATTGGTATGTATATACAGAGTGTATATTCATAAATAAATCAAACCATTTCTTTTTGTTAGTAATTTTAAGAGAAACAATTATTCTTCATAAACAGATTTGCGTGGTCTAAAACGTCCACTGTAATCATTCCATGTCACTTTTATAACAGTAGACTAAAATTTATAACAGTATCTAAAATTGTTATCAAATAGAAGTAAATATAATTAAAAACTGCATTTACTTATGCCATTGCACTAAATATTGTATAATAAGTTGTTATATAACTTTTCCAACTATATACTAGGTTTGAAAAATATATCAATTCTACCTTTTTTTTTCAATATCTGAAATTGTAATCAAACAAAGTTTATTAGAATTGAGAACTGCATCCAATTATGTTGAATTATTAAAAATTGTAATAAATTGAAAGTTGATTGGAAATAAGTAGCAATACATGTCAGTTAATTAACTTCAAGATGGAGGTTCTCAGTTAGTTTCTATATACAGAGTGTCTTCATAAGTTGTATTCAAACGGAAAACGTTCGTATGAATATTATTTAGAGAAAAAGTTGTTGTCTTCTAAACGTTGTTTGTGGCATGTTCTTGATTATTTTTATGTTTCTTTGGGGAATAACACCACAATAGAAATAAAACTACGTATATTGCAGGAATACCAAACGTTTCAAAGTCTATTCTGACTTCGTTGTCAATGGCTTTATATTTATTGATGTAGATTGCAAAATGAAAATTTTATTTACCTATACCGGGTCTGATTTCTATCTCAGTATGTAAGTAAATTTTGGACAATTTTCACATTTGATCGCTTGAACTGACATTTTACCAAAAAACTGTTGTTAAATGTCAGAAATATCCATAAATATCATTATGTACCTGTTTTTAATGAACGTTTTGGCTCCTGGTTTGAAATCGTAGTTTTTTTCTGGACAACAATCACACCCAAACCAAAATACTGCTAGTAACAATTTTATATATTTAATTAGTGAAGAATGAGAAAGTATTTTTAAATTAAACATGAATAGGTCAACGAAAATTGCATTAGTTTCGGAATCACTTTGAACTTAATGTATTTATCCTGTAAAGGTTTTGTGCGAAACTAAGGCGCTCCTCAGCGCTTAATTGCTTTGTATTGAACTTTGCGTCCGAAGACTGCATGCTGTTTGTCTTTAATACTTCCCAGTGCATGGATGTGCTCAGCGTGTGTCTCTTTCTGGAGAAACTTTTTAAGCTAATAAATGTTGGATACAGAACAACCGAATGTGGCAAGCTGTACTGTTAAGACCCGAGATGTTTTCGGCGTATCCCATGTAACAGTGTTTTGTGTCTTTTCATGGAAATAATTGATGGTGACACTTAAATGGCACAGGTAAAATTGATGAGATACTTATTGTCTTTACTTTTTAACTTTGTTAACTAATAATAGTTAACAGAGTTTCATGAGTGTGAGAAAATCAAGTGGTCGTAATAAGTGTAAAGAATGTTTCAAATATGTATATTTGCAAGTACGACTAACTAGAAACTTTTATCAAACTATACTAATTTTCTCGGTTTCTATCACTGGTTATTATTTATTCAAAAATTACGTGGTGAATTTCGTAGCTTTATATACACTTTTCAAAAGCATATACAATGAACAACAAAACAAATTAAAACATAAAAAAGGCAAAATGTATTTATACTAGAGTAAAATAAAATAATTCTAACAGGGCTACTTTACTATCATTTAGAAGTTATAAAATAAATAAAACTTAAATGTAAAACTTTGAGTGCAAGTATTTTGAGAAACATCGGCTCAGATCAAAAAAACTTTGAAAAATTTTACAAAAGTGCAATAATGGAGAAAATGTTACATAGTCTTCACCCATTCTTACGTCAGAAAAGATAAAACTATATGATAATGGTCTGTTTTTTAAGCAGCAATAAGAAAAGCATAGACCTTTTAGATTTCCTATGGGCCAAGAAGTTTGTAAACAGTGGGCTTTCAATTGTTATCAAAACATAAATAAATTTAGGTTAGAAACATCAAGAATATTTTGTAGAAAGTAATTATTGCTGAAAGGTAATTTGTTGAAGTAAAAGAAATATAAGTTGAAAGTAGTTCTTCATTTAATTCAAACGATAACTTTGCATATATCTCCTCAGCCAAAAAAATAAATAGGGAGCTTATAATGATTAATCACTTTCTGGGAAATAACAATATAAAGTGGTTAAACATTAACTAAATATGCTCCAACTAGCCTTCACGAAACAACTAGAGAGTTTATTATAAAAAAATTCAAGTTACTTGTTTATTTTTTCAGATATGCTTCAAGGTTTGGGTTTTATGCAATTTTAAATGACTAAAATTGACATTTTATTTTTATTGTATATACAGGGTGTCTCGCATATGAAGGGGTAACATTGATATTTAAAAAACGGGAATAGTTATAAATACGATTAAATGGATAAAAAGTTAAGTTTAATAGAGCTTCTCTGACCACTTAAAAAAATTACTGGCTGTTTTGTCATTTTTCTACTAAAGAATATTAGAAAATTCTAAAGAGACTTGTTTTTTGACATATTACTTTACATAACAGGGCGTCATCACATCTTCACTACTGCGTTTCGTTTCTTCTAGGCCATAATCGAGTTTTTTTTAACACGGATCTGTAGTTTTTGGTTACAATATGGATAAAGCATTGTGGGAGAAAAAATAATCATCAAAGTATAAGACATAATATCGTCCTCCTTATAGCCTAAGTAGTGTAATTAATTTTTTTTCATGATAAGAAAATCTATAAAATTTCGACTTGTTTTCTTGCGTGGTAAAACGAAGTAGTTAAAAAAATTCGAGAATATTGAAAAAAATAGTTATTGTTATTTTAATTTAAGTAGGAACAAATTGTTTCTATGGAAAAACAGCATAATAGTTTTTCAAATAAATAGTTTTTTTTAGCTAAATTAACGAAAATAATTACGTGATAAGATATTTTACCATCAAATTAATTTACAAGAAAATTAGGTATAATGTTGCATAACTGATTTTACAGTGCAAAAGAATCTGATGACTACATGTTTGTGAATAGCTCATCTATGATTTGTATATTCTACATCATTAAATTTACTATCACACAGACGAACAAAATGGTTTGAAGACGCGAGATGTAAGACCGACATCTAGGATTTTCGAGAGAATGAGTACACAGAGGTTCCGAATCTGGAGCCGTTCCGGGTAATTGCTGTTCTCTCTCAACTCCTAGGACAGAATGTCACGATAAAATTTTTTCAGGTTACTTCACCTGTCACATATATTGAATACTCTCTTCGAGGTGTCATTCCTTTGTACGCAAGACAATATATCAATATAATACATATTGTTTCTGGTTAGGGAATCTTCATCAGTTGCGCTTCCCACAATTGAATGTCCTCTCGAACACTTCTTTATGCATTTGATGCATTTCGTTAAATTTGAAGACGGGAGATGTAAGACCGACATCTAGGATTTTCGAGAGAATCAGTACACAGAGGTTCAGAATCTGGAGCCGTTCCGCGTAATTGCTGTTCTCTCTCAACTCCTAGGACAGAATGTCACCTCTAAAATTTAACGAAATGCATCAAATGCATAAAGAAGTGTTCGAGAGGACATTCAATTGTGGAAAGCGCAACTGATGAAGGTTCCCTAACCAGAAACAATATGTATTATATTGATATATAATATATATATATTGTCTTGCGTACAAAGGAATGACACCTCGAAGAGAGTATTCAATATCTCTGACAGGTGAAGTAACCTGAAAACATTTTATCGTGACATTCTGTCCTAGGAGTTGAGAGAGAACAGCAATTACGCGGAACGGCTCCAGATTCGGAACCTCTGTGTAATGATTCTCTCGAAAATCCTAGATGTCGGTCTTACATCTCGCGTCTTCAAATTTAACGAAATGCATTAAATGCATAAAGAAGTGTTCGAGAGGACATTCAATTGTGGGAAGCGCAACGATGAAGGTTCCCTAACCAGAAACAATATATATTATATTGATATATAATATATATTGTCTTGCGTAGAAAGGAATGACACCTCGAAGAGAATGAACAAAATGGTATCGAAAAAAGTGATTGTTTACTTTAAAAAAATTCGTAGAAACCAGACTTGCACAATTTCGCAACACAGAAGGGGTCACCCGTTTTCAGTGGTCAAAATTTCATTGCAATTTGCACAGCAACAAAATACTATTTTACAAATTTGCCGCTAACATTTGATATACACTAATTTTACCTAACTACAACATCACAAATTTTAACTTAAATTAGGAAAAAAAAACAAAAGCTGAGATTTTTTTATATTGAAGATTTTTCCACTGACATCGCTTTGCCATGCAAGAAAAACACTTAAAAAATTGTAAAGTTTTATTTTTCATAAAAAAAATATTTAGGCTATACGCAGGACAGGACTGAAATGTTGTACTTTGATGATAATTTTTGTTCTCCTAAAACGTCATATAAAACTTATTATAAAATACACCAATGTATTGGTATTTTTATGATTTATCGATATTGTAACAAACAAGTTATTCTTATTTAAAAAAAATAGTTGATGATGGTCTAGGAAAAACGAAACGTCATAATGAAGATTTGGTAACTCCCTTTTCAATAAAAGTATTAGTGTAGATGTTTTTAGAATAAAACTGGTAAAGACAAAAACAAAATGACATTTTTGGTTTCTCTTGTATAAGTTGAGAACGACAAAAGATAGCGTAAATTTTCGGTAAGTATATAGGTTCTAAAATACACAACTATTTCTCCATTCAGCCGTGTTTGTATCTCTTACCGTGTCAGAGATAGCAATATTATCCCTGCATATATGAGACACCCTGTATATTATTATTAACAAAATTTTTGTTCCAGATTTTTAGAGGCGTTTACTTATTTTATGTTACATAAAAAAGATATAAATACATTAAAAAAAACAAAAACCGTTGTTTTCTGAATGATAATTCTGAGTTCTTGGGAATAAGTACCACATAATCTTGAAAGTCTGAATATTTCAAAAGTCTAAACGTTTTAAGGTCTAAATCAGACCTCGTTTTCAATGGTGTGAATACAAATTGAACAAAAAATTTAAAAATTTAGAAGATTGGCAATGACAAATATCGAAAAAAAAAAATAAACCGATTTAAAAAAATAACTGAAAAGCATGAACTATTTTTTTGCTGTAGGAATTGAATCCTTTATGAAGTCGGTGCCAAGCTAAAGTGAAACTATTCTGGGAAGTATTTTTATAAGTTGTACTTCGCAACTTCGCTGTTCAAATTGGCACCGACTTCAGAAAAAGTATTTATTTAGCAAAAAATTATTTTATGCTTTTTAGTTTTTTTTCAGTTTTTGTTTTTTTTAATGTATTTATTTTACAATTCTGAGGGATACAATGGCTTAATTGGATGCAGTCTTCAAATCAAATTAACTTTTTCGATACTGCTTAAAATAAAGTATTTTATTTTCATTTATTCGGGTTAACCAGCCTGTTGAATGGAATAACTTGTTGTCTAGATATGTATATGTATTATTAGAAAATTTTGTATATGATTCCAACTTAGGTGGATCGACTCCATTGCAAACGATCTGAGTACCACCATTTTTTAGGTCTGTTAATAATACTGACTTCATTTAATATAGGAATCTTATAATAAATCATTATACAGTTTTAATTGATATAGCATATGTCGTAATTTTCAATTCAAATTAAATTTGTGTGATAAAAGTTTGAGTTATTATTAAAAAGAAGGTACTTAACTTATACAAAATTTATATTCTTTATCAACCCTAGTCGACAATTTGGAAAAGTGACATGATAATATATTAAACAAAATTCATATTTGCTGTTAAACCTTACCTACAGTCGAAAAAGTGACATGTAATGATTACAGTATACATTTCCGACCCAGCAAATATTTTTATGAAGAATAACTTTTCCTCTAAATAATATTCGTTCTATTCATAAGAATGTTTTTAGTTTGAATTCCACTTATGAAGATACACTATATAGAAACCAACTGAGAACCTCCACCTTGAAGTTGATTAACTGACTTTCTTTTCGATTTATTTCCAATCAAATTTTATTTATTACAATTTTTAATAATACAGCACAATTTGATGCAGAATTCAATTCTAATAAACCTTGATTACAATTTGAGATATTATAATAGTATATTTTATTACTCATGCGGGATAAGAAGTTTCTTAGGTTCAATAACAGCTGATTGCCCATTTTAAAATTACACACTCTCGCACTCTTTCTTTTTGAAGTTGTTAAAAATGCGGTATATTCTGGACAATACACACAATATATCAATATTTTCGGGTAACAATTTTTCGGTCTCCAAAACCGACAATAATTTTTTTTAATAAATGCAATGAATTACACCACATTTTCAGTTATCTTTAAAAAGAATATCTAAATCTAACCAACGATTATTTAGAAGCCCTAATGAAAATTACAGAAAGTATATATTTAAATGTTGATGCAGAGCACAAGTTACATTATAAAAGTATTTTATAATTCCTACATTAAGTATTAAAGAAATAACGATTAAAAAAAAGGAAACTTTCAAAAATCATACATTTTATTAACATTTGACGATGTTAATATTTTTGTAAATTTAATGGACACAATTAATTTGCTTGTAGTCAGAGTTTCATTAACTCTTTAAAATTTTACATGTGTTAAATTAGAAAATAATAATAGTAATACAATTCTTCCTAAAGATGAGATGAGATCATTCTAGCTGTCGAAATTTTCTACAACTCAGTTACACATACACAGCTGCATATAGATATGGGTAGCAGCCCAAATCTAGGTAAACGAGTGCACTCTTCTAGATATAGCTTTTGGAATGGTTTTATTCGTTTTTCAGTCACATACTCAAAAGTTAAAAATGTTGTTATTATGTGATTTTGTTATTATAAGTACATATTAAAAGGATAAATGACAACTTACAGAAGCTGAGATTCATAAATTAAACTAGCATAAGTCCACAGAATAAAATAAATTAACATTCAGGGTTTCGGTCTTATAATATTATAATATTAGACAAATCGGTTTATTGTCTTAATTTCATTAATATATTTTATTTTATGTAAATAATAATATTATATAGCTTTACAATAAATATCCCCTAAGTATAATATAAAGATTTTTAATCTTAAAGAAATGCCATGATGATAAGAAGAAACATTTTTTAAAGATGTTAAATATTAATTTAACTTTGACAGAATATTTTCCGAAAAACTTAACTATATCTGTATTTTTCCGATTTTTCCTTCTAGGGTTGAATTATATTAACTATTAGTTTAACCATAAGAGTCAAAGGTTTATTGTAATTATTACTAAATATTATAATTCACTGACAAGTTTATTACTGAATATCTGATCACTATAAATCACTCTAACTATAAATTAATTAAAATAACTCGTTGCCTTTATGGGAAATTCCAATATACACAAAAAAATATCCAATGCTCGCCTGAGCCATGCAAATATTGCAAATATCTATGTTTAGCAGAATATAAATTGTAAAATATTATATAGCTAACTGCCTTATTTATGCCAGAATGTTGGAGGGTTGATAAAGCGTTATCGTTCCCGTTTTATTCATGACTAGACGGAATTTTACTAAGACCAAGAATTTCATAATTTAACAGAGAGGGTTCTCACAATTAAAATATATATTTTTATCTATTGAGTTTAGTAGTTTATACATGTTGGTTCATACATTTTAGAAATAGCTGCCAGAATCAACCTTCAACCTGTTCCTCCAATTGGACACGTTCCTAGATTCTAAATGGTTGAATTCCGATTAGCGGGAAGGAGGCAACTGATAGCATAAACTCTGTCAAAATGGGACAAACTAATTTAAAATAATAAACAAAAACACTGTATTTAACAATAAGGTTTTACTTACGTCGATAGATACCTACTAAGTAGACATGTACAAGAAATAATCTCAACCTTCACAGTGGTTAGGTAGCTACTTACGACGTCAAATATTAATTGGTGCTTATTGTTGCTTTTGGCAAAAAAGTTACCTCCTTTTTAACCAAGCACACTATTCTGTATAATTATTATAGAAAACTCCTCCCGCTTATAGCATTTGTAAAATATCGCAAAAACTGGAAAACCGGCAGAACATGGCAAGTGCGGCTGCACTTCCCATTTATGTGCTTGAATGACTTCCTTGGTCATATCTAGGATATTTAGGACTCCTTGCTCTTAATTTTGTCTTTTCTCTTGAATATGAATATTTGATTTTCCATCTATTCAACATAGAGATCCGTGTTGGACGTTTAAGCAACTTGTATTGGGTAATTCCTTCTCATCTTCTTTAACAAAATTTCCGATCTGTTGCGACATACATTGACCCCTACCTATTTGCAATGGAATCAAGAATTTTATGAGCAGGTGGATGGCGTGGCCATGAAAAGCCGTCTTAGTCCTGTCATCTCCAATTTTTCTACTGACGAATTAGTCAATATAGACCGGGCATTCTCGCTGAATATGCTTTAAATCTGCCACACAAAAGAACAACTGCCATATCAGATGTTAGAGACAAGCTACATACCCTATATAAAAAACACTACAGATCGCATTAGAAAACTGCTCAGAAAACACCATTTCAACAGTTTACAAACGTACCTAGCGAAGTTGCTCAGTACTCAATTTTCCTAAATATGCCAGTGACTCTAAATATATATCAATACCACAAAGCGTAGTGCCTACATTCGTGTTGCTGTACCCAAACGAACAGACCGTTTGTTGTAACTGGAAAAATCTCTGCTGTTGCTAAGCGTACTTTACTTTTAGAAGAACACAATCTACAATACTACAAAACCCAAACATCGAAGTTCTGTCAAATACGTCCCACTATCATTCCCGTCTCCAGCAGAAACTCATCAAAACACACAATCAACTGGACCATTTCAATACTGAATAAGTAGGATGAAAAGTCAACAAAACTTGGTATCAAGCACTCCAATGTGCAATACCGCAACCCTCTACTAGGCTCGTAGTCTTCAACCAGTCACAATCCTCTTCGGAATCAGGGCAGATTATGTTCCAACCGGTTGGCATAAATATCAGGGCTCCACCACTCGACAATCCTATTCGTTTCGAGGGTACCACGAGGTATCAACTACGCCGCGCTACTGAAGATGTCTCCGCAGTTACAGATGTTCGGAAGAAATTCCAATAGACCACGGCAAAATAGCCACGGAAACTACAGTGAATCCAATCCCTTCACCGACCCATCATAGGCAAAACATTGTTTTAGGCAGGTAAAGATTTTGTTTTCGCGTCTTGTAACTTATTTACCAGGACAAAACCAGTAAAGTCTCGATATTTTAGGAACGCGGAACTTTTACTCCAAACTTTGGAATCTTTCCCATTAAAGGAACATGTTCATTTGTAGCATTGTGATGCTTGCAATTTCTCTGCCGGTTCCCTTGACATTTGATGTGAATTTTCCGGTAAAACTGGTTTAATCGCCCTTTCATAAACCACTTCTGGGCGGTGAGATCCAGGTGCGACTGCCATTTTGAAACAAACATAACAGTATCATGGGGTGTATAAACAAATCTTTGGTCGACCGTTTTTGGGAGCCCGCAATATTTGTTTTTGAATAATCTCATTTAGCGGACCATACACGGTCATCCAAACTAAATAGCTGGTTTAAAATTCTGTTTTAAGATATGACTCATACTAATAATGTAAGTTAAACGAGAGCTTGTAAAAAATAGTTCACATTCTGACGAAGAAAAGAGGGAATAACATAGACTTCATTTTTTGTAGTCTGTTAAAAATAATGACCCAAACTAAAAATATATCAGCAATAAAGTACTTGTAGAGTCCAAAATACACTACTAGGTCAATCAAAAATAAAATAGTTACAAGAATGGTTTAATTAATAAATTAAGTAATGAAAGTATTGCAAATCTATTACAACTTTTAACTGTAAAATAACAAAGCACCACAAAATAAAAAAAAATCAGCGTATCGGACTAGACCACTATAACAATATGTTTTCGAGGTTGCTGAATCTGGATCAGAGGTCATTCATATTAAACAGGCAGTAACAAAAGAAACCCTAATTTGGACTCAGCGAACAGAATAAGAACTAAATTATTTTACCTAGAGTGGAGTTTCCTTAGAATGACCTTGACCATGACCTGATCAAAGGGACCTCGGAGTCGAGATCAGCGACCCGAAAACATAATAAGCAAGGTGGTCCGCTCCTAGTGATTTTTTCTCGAGTTCATCTTGAAATGATCTTGACAAGGGACTGAAAAGCTCAAACTGACCTTGGATTTGCATTCACTTTCGGATTGATCTTGAAATTACTTTGAACACGAATACGTCATTACTGTAGTATAATCCGACGCGCCAAAAATTCTTAGGAGAAAAACCTAAGAAGCTATAGTTTGACCAGAACCATGGGCGGATCCATGGAAGGGGGGGGCGATGTGGGCGATCGCCCCCTTCGAGAGTCTCAAAGTTAATAAATTTAATATTAAAAGAAATTAATTTTAACTGCAATATCCTAGAAGAAGGTGACTTGTATGGGTTTAAACCTCAGCACGACTAATTTTAATATTAGTCCAAGAAATCTGGGTTTAAAATTATATTTAAGTAAATTTAGTACAGGATCGCCCCCTGAAGCATGAAATCGCCCCCTAGGAAGCTCGTCTCTGGATCCGCCCCAGAACATTACTAAATAATAATTCAATAAGTAATTGGTCAATAAAGAGCAGAAAGGGAATGTAACAGAAGAACAAGTAAAACAATAGCATCAGACAGATGATAGATAAAAATTTTTAAAAACGAAATTTAATTACTTTGTCTGCGTCCGCTATAGTGGATTTTTCTCCGTTTGACCTTGGGACCTCGGAATCGAACTTAGCGACCCCAAAAACACATAATAAGCATGACTGCCCTTTCCTAGTGATTTTTTTCTTGGATTAAGATTGAAATGATCTTGACCATGACCTAAAAACATATAAAAACAATGGTGAATTTTTGTCGATTTGATCTTGAAATGACTTTAAACCTGACCTAACAAGGTGAAACGGATCTCGGATTCGGACTGGCAAATTATTTATTTATTTATTTTTTTTTTGGTGAAACAGAAATACATATTTTTTTGGACTGAGCGGACACGAATGATTTAAGATTTTAAAGAAGTAAATGGCTTAGATACTTTGCTAGACGGGAAGAATCAATAATTTCTTACAGTTAGGAAAACGAGTAAAATCATTCACTTGATACAACCAGATTGTAAGTGCGAAAGAGAGCGAAGACATTCACCCAACATTATCTTCCACCTGGATAAAATTGTGATTATTAGATAGTGACAAACTTTTGTTCAATTCTCATGCTGGCCAACCAGACTGAAAATTCACAGTGGTAAATAGTGTTAAAAGGCTACAACTACTCGTAGCTATTCACGTTTTCAGATGAAATGGCAAAAGAAGAAGAATATTGTAAATCTTTCTAATTTTTTTGGACATTTGTATAAAGCAAATTACAATAATTGTTTTTCTTATTATCTCACAAGAGACAAGTTATTACTAAGCAACCAATACATTATGAGTGACATTTACGTTATATTTTATAGAATTGCTTCCAAATTTATTGTGTATGTTTATATATTTTTAAATTCTTCATATGGTATTTGGATTAATCAGGAAGACTTCAGAAAATGGATACCTCAGAAGACACACAGAGAACAAATGATCTAATAGAAAGAATATCCTCAATGCGAAGGAGGATATTTGACTTGAAATCAAAACTTCAACTGGAAAAGGACTATATTACACAGCATAAACTAACGATTCAGGAAACCCAGTCACAAGTATGTATTGCCGAAGGTTTACACTTAGTTCGTAAAATAAAACAAAATCCTTCGGGTTGGTCATAAAAACAAAAATTAAATAGAACCGTTTACCAACATACTGTATTAATAGTAATAAATATACGAATGAGTTCGGTTTGTATATATATGTATATATCCAAAAAAATTATAACCACAAATAAATGTGAAGAAGCACGATTTTTAAGAGTTTTTGTTAAATCTTATAGGAGCAATTATCATTTTTAATACGATTTAAAAATACAACAGTGAACAAAGTTTATGTTAATTTTGAAAATTCCTGCAAAAAACGGTGTTAATATATTTTTTTTATCGCGTCAGATAACAAATACGACACTACTTAAAAATGGAAAAAATTGCTTTGAGAATAGGAAGAAGTAAGTCACTATTTAAACGGGAATTTCTAATTAGTTTCTTAGCTTTAAGCTACACCGTATTTCGAAATTTATAGTAGCCAGATTAATATATCAGTTTCAGAACAACTACAAAGTAGAAATTAAAGCATCTCTGCACCAGAAATTTATACAAAAATAATTAGATTTCGAAATATTGGGTTATATATAGAAAGAGATTTAAATAGGTGTCCGAATGTCAGAAAAATTTTCGACAATATTTGTGACTTTGTGTCACACAAGGAGTAACCAATTCTTGTGCTTGTGTAAAAACATATATGTACTCCATTGGTTTCTGTCATAACAAGATTTTAATTCAAATTTCTCGGACAAAAAAAATCCAATTATTTAGTTATTAATTATTAGGAGTGCATAATAATATATTATTTAACAGTAATAATAACAACTAAATTTTCAGGCAAATTGGTCGCCACAGATGAAAAAACCCTCATACGCCCATCCTTATCGTCCGTGGACATCACATTCCATTGCAAATTTCCCGGAATACAGCAACCTTTCTAAGGAGCAAGATAACAAGACTCTTATATTTCCTCTTCCGGAAAAAGGCCTTAGGGATATTGAGGAAAAATGCGACACCGAGTTAGTCAAACTGCAGAGATATATAGATAGTATAAAAGAGTTAAGGATGTACTGGAAGAATGCCATAGATGCTAATAAGTCTGAAGGGTTGACGAAAATATCGAAAAATACACCCTCGGAAGAACCGCGGAGAGTTATTGAAACAGTTCCAAAATGTCTTAGATCATAACAACTAGACTGTTTGGGACTGACTTTACGTTCGTACGTGTCATGTTTTAAGCTGATGTACTCTTAATTTCAGGAAACGTAATATCGATTTATCTATTTTTGGTAAATGTTATCTTTTAGTTACGTTTTCAATGTAGGTCACAGAACAATCTAACAAATTATTTCAAAATCTTACAGATTTCTCTAATGTTTAAAGAGCACAACTCATATATGCCATAGGGTTTCCATAGGTTTGTTTTTGCGGGCAATTAATTTTAAAAAAATCTCTCATGTGAATATAGTACTCCAAGGCAAACCCTATAAGATACAAATAGATACTTGCTTTAAAAATGTTTACAATACCAGGAGATTTAATAAATTCTGAAGTTTCTAGTAATATTATTCGATTTATTTAATGTGTTCTGGTCTAAAAGTTAGGTAGCAATTTGACTATCGTGTTAGTTACTATGCTGAAATTTTGTGCCAATTTCAGTTAATAAGGATTAACAAAGAACACCTGGGTGCACCATTACCCCAAGTATTTCTCAAAATGTTCAATAAATGCAATAATTAATTTCTGGCGTGTGCAGATGAATTTTAAATAGCAATAGTAGAGAAGCTAGATAGTTTAACGAGTAAGATACAGAACTGAAACTTAGTACAAACTTCATACATTATTAAGTCTCTAAGAAAATAATGATCTGGCAATGTTCATCCGAATGCAAAATTAATGGGATCCATAAATATGGACTTTAAAAAAGAAACACAAATTCCATATATTTCTGGCGTGTCCAAATGCAGACCAAATTAGTTTAATGATGTGGCAATACTTAAGCTGAATGTGTAACCCATACATGCTTTGCTAAATTTGTGCCCCATATTAATTTAAAAAATATATCGTAGACAGTATGTCAAATAGCTATGAAACCAATGGCCTCTACAAACAAAACAAAAAAAAAACACGGTAATTTATATTTACGGGGGGACACATTTAACACGTATCACCCTCCAGTTTCAAACACTAAGCGAGTTGAATATCACTTCTACAAGTTTAAATACAAAAGGGTATCATGTGATACCTATTTCTAAAGGTTTCTTTTTTGACAATCTTTTGATACATAATTTTTTAAAATAGGATGATCTTTAAGAATGACCTGAAAACAGTACAAAAATTAATTTTTGAAAATGATTGCCAAATACACCAAAAATGGTTTACGGTGGTTATTGCGGTCTCTGATCACGATTTCGAGGTCAAATTTGCAAAAATCAAAATAGCCAACCAGTAATTGGCAATTATTTTCAAAAATTAAACTCTGTAAAACTCCGTTGCTAATGGCAAAAAAACTATGAAAATAGGCAGAATTCTAAAATGTCATATTAAAATATTTGACAATGTCTCTTATTTGACTTATGACTTGACTAAGAGAATTTAATTTGATAATATACAGGGTAGTACCGGAAACTTCTTGAGATCATATTATAGGTTTGTTCGTAGTAGTTGCTGATCATAAAAAAAACAACTGCCAATTGTTTGAAAATTCTTCATGCGCAGCCGCGATTGGCAATGATTGGAAACCGTTTCAAAAAAATCTCTCTGCAAACAGCAAACTCATATCACAAAGAAATGTCTAAGGCTATTTTCACATTTTATGAAATACAAATGTTTTTGTTGTGTGTAAAAAAGTGTTCCATGTTATTTTCAAATTTGAATTTAATATGTATAATAAAAAGTTGCGCTATTCTTTTGTTTTGAATTTTTGAAGAAATGTTATACAATTTTGTTATTGCCTTAGTTCACAAATACTAATTTTCAATTTTGATCATATGCTTATCTATTAGTTATAGAGGTATGCTAAATTATTTAGACAGCATATAGAAAGAAACTTTTTTAGTTTATGGGGATCGATCCCAGGAAGGACATTCCCAACACCTATTTATTTATAAAATGCAGATTTTGTATCATGGAGAAATACATTGATAAAGTTGTTACAGCAGTTTAAAAAGTATAGAATCCCAGTGAGAACCATGACTATTTGAAATTTTAAGAAATTGCCCGATATTGCCAAAGAAATACAAACACATCAAATTTCTGTTTCTCCTACAAATTGTGAGAATCAATGGGTCCTTGAAACGAATTTCAAGGAATGCATAGATAACAGCAAGCAAGTTCTGGCAGAAAAATTTGAAAATCTGTAAATGTATGAAATTTTAGCCAAAAAAATAGACATATGTGCCTGAAATTTTATTGTCTAGACTATTGGCTGCACTCAATACAAACATCCCAGATACAAGTGAATGCAATAATGAGACAAATATTGATATTGAAAAAGATATTGTTTTATCTAAGAAAAATCTGTCAAAGAATATTAAATATAGAAGTAGTGAAAGTTTTGAACAAAATAAGAGTGAATAAAAAACCCAAGCAACAGACGATAGATGTTGAAAGAAAAAAGGTTTTGAAAATTGTTCAGTTGGAAGAAAAAAAGATTGAAATGGAAGACAAATGTTTTTTTTTTAAGAAAAAAATCAAAATATTGTTATATAAAATATAGTTTTAAAATTTCAGAATATAAAACAATCACAATACATTTTGTTTTCAATTAAATATGAATATGTATAATTTGTAACATTTTCTCTATAGGAGACTGCCTCATGCCCAACATGCCATAAAAAATAGCACATATTCATAAGCCTGATAATGGAAATGTTGAGTCTGCAAGTCTATCAGCTAAATTTTGAGCAACACCTTTGCTTACTCTAAATTGTTCAAAAAATTCAGAATAGTTATACTTAATTCAGAAAGTTCTCATTTTTTTGCCTTTAGAGGGCTATTTATAACGTACTCTACTTCATCACTGGATGAGCTCAAATGTCATCGTTTAGTAATCCTTTCAACATCTACGAAAAAAAAACGTTACCCAATTATTTTAAACGATTTTCTTTGCTTTACCAATAATCAAAGAAAACAAATCAACAATCAATACCCAAAACAATTGGCAACCATTTTCCAATCTTGCATATATAATCGACTGCGCATGCCTTGGATCCACAGTTTCGCCTTCGATTAGGAAATTATTCTGACGGTTGTGTATAGTTCTCAATCGCGAATTTTTGACTCTACGAACACAGAACTACCTAACACCAACTATCAGCAACTTTCAGAAATCCCTCTGCGAATTAATTATTAAAGCTATTAATAAAGTTCCTGTCAAATTTGCAGAATTTGAACGGGGTTATTTTCAGAATTTCATGTGACGCTTCTAGGTGCTACTTTATTATAAGTACATTCGTAAAAAATACAATCAAAGTATATTGTTGATTCAAAGATCCCATTAAAATCATAAGGGAAAACCCAGGAAAAACCTTATGTATGAACCATAGCGATATTGGGTTGTTCATAAGGATATTACCTTTAGCAATTTCTTCCTTAATCATTGTCATCGAGGAACGATTGAACTCCTCGGAGGTAGTATCAAATGAAAACTTCTCACTGGTAAAGTCTAAAATTTTTTGTAGTTGAGAGCAGTCTTCTTAGTTTTTTGCCTCTATTAAAGTAAATACAAAATTTACTAAGAGGTAGTGTAAGGGTATTAAGGCCTGTTCTGGACTAAGCAATGGATAGTATTCAGGTTATATAAGTTTGGATAGACATGGGTTGAAACTGATAAAGAAAATTCTGGGAAAATGAATATCAAAGAAGTTCTAATGGACCTGGTAAATTATGATTAGCAATATAAAAGAATAATCCAAATTTCTCAGTATAATATAATCTCAAACCAACCAATATCCAGTATAGCATCAAAAATTCAACTTAATTATAATCATGGTTATAATAATAGTTTACTACATTGTATTAAGTTTAGAGAGTTAGTGTTAAACAAATAACTTATATAGACATATAAACATTGCAAATGACTTACATGGTTTAACTAATCTTCAAAGTTAACAGAATATGCAATGAAATAAATAAAATGAGGACCATAATTAACCTACATCTCAACTGTCAACCTGAAATAAACAGGAATCGTTCAGACGAAAAACGATAATATTTGTATTAATAAACCATCAGTTTATGACCGATTTTCTTCCACCTTTATCTCGATTCTGCTTTTTAAGGTGCTGATAAGTGTGACATTGTTGTTTATAGTGAAGCGAAATTTGCGAGAGAATTACTAACAATTTGTTTCTCATTTTCCGAAAAAATATTTTTCCCTGCAGTCAGATCTGTGGCACGTGACCAAAAAGCACAGTGCAAGAACTTAATCCTGTAAGGAACGGTAACAATTTGCAAGAAATTTCTTCTTCATGTTAATCGGAAGAATTAAAGTTGATACCGTTAGAAATCCTTTAACAAAATTGGCACAAGGTTTGCGAATGGCCAAGTATATTTACAGAAACTAAATCATAAATATTTTAACACTACTTCATACAAATCCTAGCTAATCTATATGCGTATCAACAAAGATCCAATCGATTTTATACCATTAGTTATTATAAAACTGTATAACCCCCGTTATTCTAGACCTAAAATAATTTATATATTCAGGTCAGTTTCCATTAACATTTGTGGAGAAATCCCTTAGTGTTTCCCGGTCACTACCTCATTTGTATTCTACAGCGGCTCAAATTGGATTCGGAAGAAAAGGAATTTCTGAATTTTAAATTAAGAATTCTCTAACGATTCCTTCATGCTGTTCAACACTTTGAGGTAAGTCAACCAATTAGTTTTTAATTATGTCATGCCAACTTAGATAAATGAGTTTAATTTTACAACACAGGATTTGACTGGCATTAAATCTCTATTATTTAGGAGTGAATAAACGAGAAACATTCGGTGTCAGATATATACCGAAAAATCCGTCCTTAAAAACAGACAAATTTCCTATTTATATATATTATGAATAAATGATCGAAAAAATTCATTGAACGTAAATCGTTCGCTTTGAAGGAAAATACTGTAACAACTAACTTCTATTTTAAACGCTCTACATGTGACAAATATATTGTAAAAAATGTTTTCAACATAGGTTTGACGACTTTATCATAATATTCATAATAACAAATTATGCAATTAGTCAGCACGAAATAAAATATGAAATCGAGGCTCTATTATGTTCAATAGATAATCTTGAAAATAAGGAAAACAAAGTAGAATGTAAAATTAGCACTATCTAAAATCATGTTTAAACGGTGACCAAAAATATGGAACAAGGCTAGCAAAGAGGATATTAGAACGCTGTAAATACCAAATGTTCCTGTATCAAACCACCCATTTTTGTCAGATAGGTCATCTTGGCCTATGTACTAACAATATTTTGAAGCATTAATCAAAATTAGTGGTTGAGATAACTGAGAAAAACCTACATTTATAGTATTTTCGTCTAGAAGTCCAGCATTAGAACTACCTCAGTGTATTCTAGTGGAAGAACACCGCAACTTCAAAAAGACGATTTCAGTAATAGATGACAGATAAGACAATCAAATATTGAATAAAATACACCAAGTAAAACCCAGAGGCAAAATACAAAAAATTGAAGAGGTCGATATTAACCGTATTTATAGACCAATCAGATGATGTTAAACACCAATGGGCTACTAGTAATAAAGTTTAACAAAATTAAGACTTAGTGGGTTAAGGAAGCTCTGCGGCGTGCTTACGAAGTAGAGGCTGTTATGTATAAGTTCAAACTAAATATTCAGCTGTTTTCGTCATTCAGGAAGAATGAGGGCGACCCTTCTGCCTAAAATTATCAAAATAATTGACATAAAGCAGAAATAAATAAACACTGGCGTATGTTATCGTTGTAAAGGCACAGGGAATTTCCAACGTGACTGCAGAGTGAGGTTACCAGTCAGAGTTCGCCAACGCAACTATAGCACCACCAGAAACAGTCATCCAGTTATTATAAGGGTCTCAACACGGAGTAATTCATGTACCCACTTGTCAAGTTCGTGTGCAAGTTAATGAAGACTCGACAACAGACCCATATAGGAATAAACGGCTGACTGAGATGTTGAACTAATCCTTTCACTCAAAAAGAGAAGTGCACCCTGTCCTGAAGTTATTGGGAAAAAAGAGAATGGAAAGTTTAAGAGAATTTCTGATAGCAATGGCGGCAGAGAAACTTAGTCTTAACTGGTGGTATCAAAGAAAAAGGTACCCGACGTCCTGATCGAGGTGCATAATGCTATCACAGAAGGTTATCTGAACATACATATATTACTGTTTGACACTTGTGCATTCTATAAGGCCTCGAAGACCCGTACGAAAGAGAAAATGCAACAATACAATGTGGGTGTCCCGTTGAAAGAATTGATAGAGATTTTGCCTGTTCATTATCCGATTTTCAGAAGGATAACATTTACATCCTGATCGCTATGGCAAAGGTGTTGGTGTAAAAGCTTTTCAGTACTTTCGGTGTATCTTTAGAGTTATATTCGGACTAAGATGCGATGTTGGACATGCAGAAAATGAGAACCACAACCAATCCTCAATCCGACAAAACGATGGAAAAATGCAACATGACCTTGGAGCAACATCCATAAAAGATCGTTAGAAATCATCAACGTGATTACAATGAGCATAATTCCTTATTCCTCTCGCTCAGCCGTTGACAATAGCACGGGAGTGGCGTACTCTTCGGGAGCTTACATTAAAGCGTGATTAGGTCTTTGGTTTACATGTAGAACCGCCCAATGAAATTAATTATTATGCCGACCAACTCGAACAAAGCATGCTGGCGACACAACAATTATAAGTGCTACAATTTCAAGATAACTTCAGGTTCCAAGAGAGCGATAAAGTCTGGCTATAAAACAACTAGAGGGGTAAGGGCAATTTTCCAAAGCTCATACGAGCTATGGATGGGCCATATGAATTAATTAAAAGGAGCAGTGTCTTGGCCAAGATGAAGCGGCTCATTTGAATGGACTGACTCTCTATCACGGAGAAGTCGATTCCGATTGGGAAGATAAAAATTAAAGGAAGGGCCGCTTTATACCGACATTATTAATCATTATTAATAGTGAAATTCTCTCGAAATTAATCACCATAATAAAAACTAATTCACCCAACAAACAAATATTTAGCAAAAACCTATTTTCCTGAATGTATGATTGCGGATATAAAAAGGACCGAAATTTCTAGTATCAACGGGCAAAACCCGAGAGTAACTGAGATGGATTACAAATTCAGCAGTACACGCTGTAGTATACACGTCCTCTTTTGCGGAGTCTTTGACAATGATCCGCAATCGGTCTTGTCCGTGTGTGGACAAATTATCTTTAGATTGTAACTGAGATAAAATATTTAAAATAGATCAGTGTTTTAAGTTGATGAAATTAGTATCATTAACACGCTTTTATTAAGTTGACTTGTATGTATTTATGTATCTATGTATCGGAAACTATCAGCGTAATTTTCATCAACTTAAAGAAGTCTGATTATCTTGAAAATTGGCACACATGTCAAGAGTCGATGATGTCACTGTTCTTGTCTAAATGCCAAATTCGTCTGTTAACGCTGCCTTTGCCATCTAGTTATCAGTAGTAGAACTTGCGGTAATGAAATGGAAATGTTACGCAAGTATGACGTAAACTTGAACTTAGTGAAAAACGAAAAATATTTTTTTTAAATCAAAGTTTTCAATTTTAAATACTATAGACATCGTTATGAAACTAGAAACTTATATAATATATAATTATAATTTAAAAAATACTAAAAAACACGCTTTAATAGCAAACCGAACTAAAAAGTAGAAATAATTTTTAATTGTGAACAGATTATATTACAGCAGTAGAAAGTCGAACAATCAATCGTGATTAATTACCTCAAAATAAAAATATAATAAGATTTAAGTTATTAACGGAATAAGTCGATTCAGAGATAAAGCGTGGGCTGCATTTCGCTATATTTGCATAACTCACCTCTCATAAATAATTGCCAATACAAAAATTGTAAAATTTAATATTTGAAACACCCCACGCTTTTTACTCTGAATCGAATTATTCTGGTAACAACT
The DNA here is from genome assembly GCA_034190945.1 of Octodonta nipae. Classification (NCBI taxonomy): domain Eukaryota; kingdom Metazoa; phylum Arthropoda; class Insecta; order Coleoptera; family Chrysomelidae; genus Octodonta; species Octodonta nipae. The sequence continues at coordinate 45,405,366 of CM067218.1, read as the reverse complement.
TAAATTTTATTATATTTTTGTATTGTGGTAATTAATCATGATTGATTGTTTGACTTTCTACTGCTGTAATTTAAACAGTTCATAATTAAAAATTATTTTCTACTTTTTCGTTCGGTTTGCGTGTTTTTTATTTTTTTTTAACTATAATTATTTTTATAAAAATATTCGACGGTCGCTTGGCGTTAGTTACCTGAACTGTTTGAGAATCTGTTAACATATTTTTGTTCGATAATATATTCTGGCTAAACCAAAGATGGCTCTCGTTTTATAGATTTATGTGAAAATTTGGTACTAGAAGAAAATTTTCAATTTTATGTACTAACCTAGTTTATCCAGAATATCTAACATCGATATTCCATTAGATTACATGATCTTATTGCACGTGCTCGAGGGAATCGCCGACTGTATAATGCTATTAGCGTGATGGGAATCTCATCCACGACACTGCGGCTCATCACTAAGGAAAGCCGTGCCGAAAACCCTACTACCCTTATAATGTCTGAAGTTCCCTCTCAATCGTGTCAAACGCAATTCATATTCTACGAGGACGTTGTCTTCTATCAATTGGCATTCCAAATAAATTAGTCATAAAATAATGTGTGACATGCTTGCTACTGGAAAATGTTGTTTTTCTTCACAGTTTAGTATAAACGAGATTATTGAAGAGTCACAATTTTGACAGATGGCAATAAAATACATATGAGAAAGTTCTTAATTTGTTTTACTCTACTCAAATATTATTGTTTGCGTCATCTATATAACGTGTCTTATAATATGCTACTCGTAAGGCAATTTTTAATAGTTTCAGAGTCAAGTTGTTGTGCAGGTCATAACATTTTTATATAATATACATTAGGGTTTAAAAAATAACAGAAAATACTCTAAAAATCGTGTTAAAATTACGTGGGAACGGAATAAAAATATTTATTATTAATGAGGTATACAATTCAATGGTCTCATCCTTACAAATATACTTCTCAGGACACATATGTCAGACAGACAGAATAACATTTCAGAAGGAGAGTATTGCAGGAGTTCAAATCTGCCACTTTGGGCATTGGCCCAGAGCCCCCACCAAGTTGGGGCCCCACCAACTTTAGACCAAAATCCAAAAAAAGTTTACAATCAAAAAAACAAAGATACAATGTTTATTTTGTATGAATGTTGATTTTGAAAATTTGTTAGTGCATATATATATATATATATATATATATATATATATATATATATTATATATATATGGTAACCTTATTATTTTAAAATGTAAGATTTTTTTAATATGTGAGTAACCCTAAGGCTGTAATATAAACATAAGATGCAATTAAGATACATATTTTAACCCAAGGGCTACTCAAGCACAACTAAACAATTTTCAAAATCATTTTTTTCGAAGAGTTTAAAACCGATTTGTTTGAAAATTTGTATACATAATTTTTTTAATTTAATTATTTTATCTATTTTTAGTGCTATATATATATTTCGTATAACTTTATTTAATTTAACGTATTTTATATACTATTTAAAAATCCACTTGTCTGACATGTTTTATTAAAAATAATAAAAGTGAAATAAAAATATGACTGGCAATTTTGAACCCCTTAAGTATGCCCAATTAGTTTTCTGCGCAGGGGCTCCACCAGTTATGTGCCCAGGGGCTCCCACAGTTTTGTGACCAGGCCCCCCTACCAGTTTTGTGCCCAAACATTCAAAACGTTAAAATTAAATTTGAAAATATTTAATTGCAAATTTTACATCTTGTGCCTTTCCGTGTAGGTTCTTTATTGCCATTGAAAACGGGGTCTGATGTAGAATCCGAAACGTTTGGAAATAAATTAGAAACGAGCATATGTATTGTTATTCCCAACAAGTGCATAAATCTTAAGTAAATATGCCACAACTATCACATAGAAAACCAATAATGATGATATTTTACTATCGACATGAGGAAATGTGGCAAAATTTATTTAAATTAAAGTTAATTCAGGATTAGTATCCATATTGTTTATGAAAAGGATGGTCTACAACATATTATCAAGATCTTTATGTTCACTCAATCTGTCAAGCAGATTCCTGTGTAAGAAAGGAATAGTCATTGTTAGTTACTAGACTAAACAAATAAGTACTATCAATCGCTAAATTGCATTACAGAACAATAATGTACATATTAAATATTTAGATATCCAGTCGCTATTTAATAGGATATTACACTAGAGGTACTTACTTGACTGCCGAGTATCAACTCCTTGAGAAAACCAAAGTGGCTCCCTCGTTGGTTTCCGATTGGTGTTGCATTCTGATTCAATGCAGAAAAGGTAATGATCCCATTCAATTTGGAATACGAAATTTTTTTACGTAAATATGTAATGGACAGTGGCTAATTAGATACTCATCTATAGATGATAGATATAGATAGATCGATAATTTACGCCACTGTATCCAAATTATCTTATTTATGTTTTCAATTGCGACAACATAATGTATATTGTGGTATTTCCGCCAGGGAACATGTTAATGTGAGATATATTTTACATAATAAGTATTCCCACATAAAACAAATGTAAATATAAAAACCCTGGAAATAAATGTAGCTTCTACTTTCATTGTATTTCCTCAGTAATCTTTAATCTCAGTGCAAATAAAATGCTCTAGCAAGTAAGTAGATAATCGTTCTTAAACGTATCAAATCAGCGCAACTTAACTGATAGAAAATCAAGTAAACGATGACCTAACATTAAGAAAACGCGACCATTTAACTTCCCAGAGCGTCGGGTATGTACGTGTACCTTGAGTAGAAATCGCATTAGAACCGTCAATTATAGCGATGGCCAGTGCTTTGACTTACAACGTACGTCCATCCGACCTTTATGATTATTTTCTATTATTTTAGTTTCTCTGAAATAAAATATTCCAAACTAAATTCGTGAAATGAAATTGTTTTACTTCGATATTAGTCCGAATTTAATTTAATCCACATTTCTTGTATTAAAAGAACTATGGGTGACATTTTATATTTGATGGGATTTTAAAATCTTTCATTTTTAATGGTTAAGAAACTTAGATTATAAAGTCTCAATTCTAAGATGTAAATTAAAATATTTTAATTAAAATCTTAGAATTTTGCCTTTTTTATCCAAGTTTCTTAACCATACACAACGGGGTCTGATCTAGACCCCGAAACGTTTGTAATATACAGCAATTGTCTTAACTGTGGTGTTATTTCCCAAGAAGACATTAAAGTAGATCACCTCGATTCCATCCAAAGCCAGGTAAAATTTGAAGTCAAAAGCAGAGAAACTCCAATCAGTCAGCAGAAGGAGCGAATGCTGACTAACCCTCCACCAGCCCCCAGGACAGTATTCATCAGGGGATTTTGCCGAGATAGCAGCAGCCTAGTCATCAGGGGAACCATCAATGGCCGAGAAATTACCATCACCATCTACACCGGCGCCGCTATGTCCATTACCAAGTCCAGGGTTTTGAGAGCATCAGAAATTAGGCCAGCTAACAGCAACAGTCCATGTCAATACAGGGTGAGGCAGATGTCGTGCTACAAATAGGGGACAACATGATCCGGCATAGGGTCCTGGTAGCGAATATTGAGGACCATTTTATACTGGGTATGGACCTAATTAGCCAGCATGGATTTATGTTCGACTCGAGATATGATGTTCTTCGATTCCTAAATGAGGAATTTGTATTGACACTGCCCGTTAACAGCTCATCGCCCTCCATAAAAATTGTAGCCAAATCTCCAGCCAAAATTCCCGGTCGAAGGGAACAGATTATTCATGGGCAGATAAACAGCAATCCTGGAAGCTGCGTTGGAATGGCGGAGCCCGTACACCCAACTCATGACTACTTAGTTGGACGAGATATACCAATTAGAGTCATGAATTTGTCCAACCACGACATCAGAATTGCCAATGGTCAAGAGATAGCTCGTTTCGAGCCAGTAGAGACCATCATCAATTGCGAAAAAGAGTACCAGACGTCGGTGAAGGAGACAGGGACCAGTAAAAATTCCTATAACAGTTTGCTGACCATTTGACACACCTAACACCAGAGAACCAGAAGAAAGCCAATCAATTTATCACAAAGCACTGGCAAATTTTTAACAGTCAAGATGGAACCACCGGTCGCACCAACATCATCCAGCATCGAATAGATACCGGAAAGGCTCAACCCATCAGAATACCACCTAGACGACTACCATTGGGGCAACAACAAGCAGTCGAGGAAAACTACGAGTCCATGTTACAAAATGGAGTTATTGAGCCATTCATCAGCCCATGTATGTACTGAGCGGGTTAACATGGTGGACGTGCTTAGTATACCTCGACGACATTCTAGTCATGGGTCAGACATTCGACGACCATCTGAAGAACATGGACGAAGCATTCTCCAGAATTAATAATGCCAACCTGAGACTCAATCCGAAGAAGTGTTCCGAGTTCCAAAAAGAAGTAGAATTTTTGGGCAATGTCGTTTCCAAGTCAGGAATCCCACAAAAGAGGAAAAGATAGAAGCCATCCGTGATTGGCCAGTCCCAAGAGACAAGCATGAACTCCGAAGCTTCTTGGGCCTCTGTTCCTACTACAGGCGATTTGATGAGGGATTTGCCACCATTGCCGCGCCTCTACAACGGTAGACCACTGTGAAAGAGACCTTCCGTTGGAATCAGGATTGCGAAACATCATTCAGACGACTGAAGGCAGCACTATGTTCCAGCCCAATCCTAGCCTTTCCTACACAGTCCGGCAAGTTCGTTTTAGACACCGACGCCAGCAACACAGGTTTGGGGGCCGTCCTATCCCAGGTGCAAGATGCTGAAGATCGAGTACTATAGACGTGGATTCTCGAAACCGGAAAGAAATTATTGCGTCACCAGAAAAGAACTTCTTGCAATAATAAGGGCTGTAGACCATTTCCACAAATACCTCTATGGTCGTCATTTCTTAATCCAAACATATCATGCCGCCCTCAAATGGCTGCTGGACATGAAGACACCGGAAGGACAACTGGCCAGGTGGATGGAGAATTTACAGCAATACGATTTCAAGGTGGAACACCGTGCCGATGCCCTATCCAGAAGACCCTGTAGAGCAGAATGCGGACATTGTCTGAAGACGGAACAGCGAGAGGGTATCTCCATCAGACAGATCCGAGTGCAGGCCAATGAAGACTAGATAACGGAACAGTGCATCCAAGACCAAATGGCTGATCCAAACATCGAACCATTCTTGTCCCTCAAAACGAGAGGGGCACCGAGACCACAATGGGGCGAGGTAGCTGAAATTGTTATGGGCCCAATGGGACTCTCTAAAAGTAGAGAATGGAATGCTCAAGCGAGTTTGGAAGAGCACTGATGCCCGAGAAACCAAGTCCCAACTGGTAGTTCCTAAGAAAAATGTACCAGCCATCCTGATCAAAGTACATGATTGGATTACCGGGGGCCATCTGGGCAAGAACAAAACCCTAGACAAATTTCGCCAGCGATACTACTGGGTAAATTACTTTGAAGACGTCAGAGCTTGGTGTCGGAAATGTGACAACTGTGCAGCCAGTAAGGGCCCGAAAACCCGTACCAAGGGCAGAATGCAGCAGCAGTACAATGTGGGCGTCCCATTTGAGAAAATTGCCATCGATGTCGCCGGTCCGTTTCCCGAGTCTGAGAGGGGCAACAAATATATTCTGGTCGCAATGGATTACTTCAGCAAATGGCCTGAGGTATATGCGATACCCAACCAAGAGGCAACCACGGTAGCGACGGTGCTAGTAGAACAACTATACAGCAGGTTTGGCTTCACGATGGAACTACATTCAGACCAGGGGCGTAACTTCGAGTCGAATGTATTCCAGAAGGTATGCACGATGTTGGGGATCAGGAAAATGAGAACAACACCATTACACCCAGAGTCGGACAGAGTGGTGGAAAGATTCAACAGGACCTTGGAACAACACCTGTCCAAGGTCGTTAGCAATATCCAGAGTGATTGGGATGAGCATATTCCCCTATTCTTGCTGGCATATCGCTCTGCCGTACATAATAGTATAGGCCCTGACTCCAGCTAGGGTCATATTCGGAAAGGAGCTGCGATTACCCTGCGATTTGGCTTTTGGCACCCCCGAAGAACCTTCCGAAGACATTGACAATATGCCGACCATCTCCGACATAACATGCTGGCAATACACGAATTAGCCCGAACGCAGATGTTGGCCACCAGTGACCGGATGAAGACGCGATACGACCTCAAGGCCAATTCTGTCGGGTTCCAAGAGAGGGACAAAGTCTGGCTGTGCAACCCCCAAAGGAGCAAGGGTAAATCTCCAAAGTTTACACCCGCCTGGGATGGTCAATACGAGGTTGTCAAGAGGCTTGATGACGTCGTCTACCGGATCCGTCGAAACCCCAGGGCTAAGTTGAAGGTGGTTCACTTAGATCGACTCGCTCCCTACCAGGGTGTCTCTGACCGGGATGATCAGAATTAAAGGGGAGGCGATGTAACGAAATTGTTTAAGCCGGTCCTGGTTTCATTTCAGTACGACACCGATTACTTTTAGTACTAAACATTGTTCTAGAAATGGTTCGGTAGCGTAGAATTTATGATTGATTGTACGAGAGTTTTCGATGCAGGTTTTATAAAGGAGCGACCCATAATTGCTGCATTTAGTTAGTGCGACGAAGAGCTTATGTAGAAATGTTATTGTGATCATCTGTTCTGTATAATTTGATGTAATTAAGAGTTCTAGAAAAGTGAAAGTGAATATTAGTTTTTTTAAATTTTGATTGAACCCACGAAATTTATAACAATTTGGTGATCAGAAGTGCAGGATGGGCCAATCACACGCAGCCGTTCACGGTGTCAACCGATAGGCGCCGAGCCGCGACTATATAACAGCGCGCTCGCTTCAGAAAATCTTAGTATTCGAGTAACTAGAAGCGAAAGCAAAAGGCTACGAGAATTATGCGAACCGACCTGAAGAGGGCAGATGTGACTCTGCCGGAAACCACCTAATATATATATATATATATATATATATATATATATATATATAGCATGTCAATCGATTTTCCTGTAACAAAATTGATTTCAGTTGACATCAATAATAAACACATAGATTCTCAGTCTCTGCTAAAGAATGGTAATTGACCATTCTTAGAGATAGTCATGGAACAGTTGGCTACTCAGTTTATAGAATATCAACGCACACAAGTAGATACTTGAACGCTAACCCGAACCACTTTTCCGCTTAGTTTTTTTCAGTGGTAACAACTCTTCCTTCAGGTCGATAAAGTTAACATACTAAAAACATGTCGTGACTAAAATTAGAATGATTAAAGATTATGTATCCTTGAACAGTTGGAAACAAAAAATCTTGAGAATTTAAAGATCTAAGGAAAAATTTAATCTAGAAACAGAACAACACATTAAAGGTGTCCTGATATATACAGGGTGTAACACGTTATTAAGTTTTGGAAATTTCTGTACATCTGTCGTGAGTGAATAAGACTGCGGAACGGCAAAAATATAACAAAAACTGAAATGTATTTAAATTTTAAATTTCTGTGATGGTTTTTAGAAATATGTAGTTTTTGTATTTAATGTATTCATTTCTGAGACAATGTTAGAGCTTTTTTTAAAAAGATTCTTAATAAACTGTTTAAAAGAGGAGGTTCAAATAAACCACAATTTCAATATGATATGTTTATTTACTGACGCATTGTTAGGGAATTTTTTTCAACTTAGCGTTGTTATTGTTTTAATTTTCTTGTGTAAGTAAGCATTTAGTAACAATAGCTTACTCATCTACATTGAAATGAAAAAAAAATAGAGCTTAATTACCTAAAATTTATCATTAGCCGACTTTACCAACATAGAATTGAGAAATTTTACAAGTAACAACAATTTGTAGCCTTATAAAAAACTCATCAATATTCCATTGTTCTTTATTCCATATTTATCATTTCGATACTCATATTTCGAAAACATAAACCAAAACTTCACAGGTGATTCCTTAATAATAGTTGTGGCATCTTTACTTTATTAATGTTCATACAATTATTGGGAAAATTGCCACAATGGAAATAAACCTGCCTTAGATACAACGTCAAAATATTACATTCAAAACAAATAAATTTCAGTATACTTTTTTGCCATACAAAGCCTGAATTTTCGCAATAAACTTTTCATTATGGTCTGCGAACTAAAGCATAATTCCGATGTTTCCATCATTTCTGAGTTATTAACTCTGTTGAAAATTTAAATTATTATTATTTTTAAATATTCCTTCAATTGATAGAAATGGTAGAGGATTTTGTTTATTGTACTGTTCAGTTGATAAATTTGCTGCTGTTTTGCAAATAAATAAGTATATAGACAAGTCTTTACCTTGATTGACTACTTTGAAAAATTTCTGCTCGTAAAAAAATAAGCTTTTTTGCTTATGTTATATAAGACTTTTTTATTTATATTGATCAGTTCTATCATCTACCAAAATATCTGTACTACCTTGTGTTATACCCTGTATACGTAGACACCGCACGAAACTGAAAGTCTTGAAAAAATAGATTCCAACATTTTTAGCACTAAATGGAAAGATAAAGGACATATTACTAAACTATAAAGAGATAATTACTCTAGCAGATCAAGAAGTTTACGAAATACCATGCCAGAACTGTAATCATTCGCACACGTTGTAGATGATAGATAGATGCTGTTAAACAAAAACCAATTACATCAGCTTTAGCCCAACAAACCCTAAATATGAGTCACACAATCAACTTTGAAGAAAGAAGAATCCTAGCCAACATTGAAAATTACAATACTGGGATTGCAGGATAGCCTACAGAAATCGAGAAAAGGAAATAGGAAAAAAATTTAAAGTCAATAGAATAACTCATGTATTGCAAACAAAATGATACGGAATGTTGTAATTTTCGTAAACTCTTCTTGAAACTTAACTCCAATTAATTTTACAAAAATCTCTCCAAAACAATTCGCTACAATTTACAGCAGTTACTAGCCCAAAGTGAACATTCGAGTTTCACATATTTCTCTATACGGCGGATAAACTCGAATAGACATTTACATCCTCGACTTTTGGGAATACGTGACTACTTGTAAATTTAAATACCTTTCCCAACACAATTTCACTCTTCGCCGCCAGAACTTTAAAATATTCACACAAATATATGCCGTCAATTTCGGATCGAGACGGTTCTCGCAAAGATCAAAGGGATAAAGATTGACAATCTTTCCGCTTCCAAATATTGAAAAGGGTATTGACGCTCTCAACTACCGTTGACTTTTTTCACTATTTCTACTGTTTTTTTAAGGGATTACAGTGCATGATTTTACAGACCCGTTTTTGAAAATACCGCTAGATAAATTGCGGTGTTAACGCGATTTTTATTCTTATGAATACAATGTCGTTGCAATTTTAAAATTTCAATTGAACATTGTATTATTTTAAAATAAATATAAATAATACATTAGTAGTAAAAAGAGACAATTAGAAATATTTTTTTTCAGCAAATTTCTTACTATGTAGGGTAAACTAATTGTCATAGCTGTTATTTTTAAACTCTTAGTGAATGGACGTCTCACAAAAATAGCCTTCTCCTTTGTAATCCTGATGTCCCTGGGGTAACGTAATGTTGTTGTACAGACTCATGCATTCCAGAATTGCTTTAAATCAAATTCAATGGGGTAGCTATGGGCTTCTTTGTGACATAGATTTTCATATAAAATGTTCATTTATGTTTATTTTGACATTCTAGAAATAAATTTTGTTGTTTGATATTACCTACTTTTGTAAAAAAATTTTCGAAATTGAGTTAAAGGAGAGAAGAATAATAAGCTATTTACATATCATTTAGTTACTTGAAATGATCTATTTTTATTAGTTAGAACCACATTAAGTATTAAATTCAAATATATCCGTTAGATAAAGAACTAAAAAATAAACTCCAGAATTATTATTTTCAACAAAAAGAATGAACTTTTACAGTAAGATTTAATCTACTTTTCTTAAAAATTTATTTATTATTTTCCACCAAACTAAACGTTTCATTGAAAACTACAAAACAAATCGCCATAAGGAAAGGTCAACATACAACATTGAAACAGTATTCAATGGATCCTCAGATGCACCTTATTATTATTCGGCGTACATAGTATTTAATTTATGATAATAAAAAAAGTTTTTCATTGCGAATTTTGTTAGTAAAGAAATATTTATCCGGGAATACATCCTTTCGTTATATTGATTCATGTTATGGTGAACTGACAGGTGATCTACCTGAGCTCTTTATTTTGTATGCCCCCGTCGGAGGTTATATTGCGCCTGATTGGTCGGTGTTGACTCCGCCCCCTTTGCTGCCGTGTCGGGAGTCTCACTTGTTAACGGGTTTGAATTTTGGGTGGCTAATTCTGTTTTATTTTGATGTTGAATAATTGTCTTCCCTGTCTTAGAAAGGTGCAGGACGTCATCTCTTTTGTTTAGATGTCCACTTTTCTCGATTTCAATGGCTTCTCGTATTAGTCTGGTTTGACAGCTAATCGGTGCTCACCTAAACGGACTGAAATTCTCCTGTTCGTTTGTCCGACGTATACCTTGTCGCACGTTCCACAACTTATATGTTATGCCTTCGAAGAATTCTGCCAATTCTGTCCGTTGTCCCTTTGATGTATAGTAAGACTGCTTTTGGTTTTTCGGTGAGGTCATCGTTTATCGTTATCTGTTTTAATTCGTTTGTTTTGTTGTTGTGAATGGATCTGAAAACTAGCGTGTTGGCAACTCCCTGTATTTGAGAAGGGTGGTGATGGGATTTGTAGTTTAAGTATCTGTTCGTGTGTGTTGACTTTCTATATATGATGTGGTCGAAGTGCCTATTCCTGGGGTGCATGGAGTTTAGGTGTTCCAGAAACTTAAGAAGTTCTTGTTTGCCGAAAGACCATATGACAAATACATCATCGACGTATCTTAGCCATAACTTTGGCTTCAGGTTTGCTGTCTGTAGTGCCTTTTTTTCGAAATAGGTCATGAAGAGGTTTGCCACCGCTGGTAATAGTGACAACGGACAGAATTGGCCGAATTTTCCCAAGACATGACATAGCGGCAGCATACAAACCGCACCAAACCATATAGGCACAAGTTTAGGAAATCCCAAACCTAAAGTTAAACTTGTGGAACGTGCGACAAGGTATACTTAGGTATAGTTGCAGACAGATCTCACAAACAATTCATTACAAAACCAGACTAATACGAGAAATCGAGAAAAGTGGACATCTAAACAAAAGAGATGACCTGCACCTTTCTAACACATGGAAGACAATTATTTAACATCAAAGTAAAACAGAATTAGCCATGCAAAATACAAAACCGTCAACGAGTGAGACATCCGACACGGCAGCAAAGGGGGCGGAGTCAACACCGACCAATCAGGCGCGATATAACCTCCGACGGAGGCATATAAAATAAAAAGCTCAGGTAGATCACCCCTCAGTTCACCGTAACAACGCATTGAGAATGCCAAATGAGACCTTGGCGAAACGTCTGCAGGATTCAAACATGAATCAATATAACGAACGGATGTATTCCCGGATAAATATTTCTTCATATTGTTCCATCCGTCTCTAGTCTAGCTTTGAGTTTCCATGACTACAGTTTTTTTACAAAGTACATCAACAATAATTGTTTTTGAATTGTATACGGTATAAGGATTTTTCTCAACTTTATATGTAAAAGGTAAGGCAATGCTGTTAACAGTTTATACCGGTGTTTCTTCTGCAGACATAATTTCACCAATTTTGCATATTTTTTCTATTTCATATTAATTTTGTTAATAAAGCCATTATGACGATTTGAACATTTCGTAGACTATTTGTTTTATTTATTTAGATTTCTTCAGATAAAAGAAGGATAGTAATAATTCCTCCCAAGGGCAGGTCCAGTATATGATCTGTCATCGTGATACTAAACGGTCATTGTCAATTCTTGACATTTCTGCGTCAATGATTTATAACATACAAAAATTTACTCAATATATCTAGATCGCCAGAAATTGAAATTAGATTTTATAACTGAAGTTTTATTGTGAATTTCGAAACTGATCTCTTCTTTCAATAAAGGTTTCATTAACTATAGACCAGTGTAATTCAATCCTGGTAATCCGGAACAACATTTTAAAAATGGCGTAAATAGTTACCTTACTAAAGATATGAAGATCACAATGAACTCTATTACCATAAAATTGGTGAATGAGCAATCGTCTAGGCACCTACCTTATTCTCTGAATCTTGGAAATATTCTTATAGTTATGAGACAAGTTTGCAGATTAAACGACTTTGATAGGATTATATCATCTGAAACCAATGACGCGAAAGATTGGAATTATACACATAATGTGTTTTAGTAAGCTGTTGAACTCAAGGTTGATATCTTCGAACCTTTTACCTTCAGTAATCATAAATGAGGCTGTTTTAACTAAAACTTTTAAAATGATAAAATAAGCAATTTGAATTTATTACCGAAATAAATAGGAAATTAGCTTGGAGATTATGTATCTATTATGATTATTCTCATTTACTTGCAGACATTCATCTCATGCATAGAAACAGGAGTGTCCAGGGGCTATGTTTGGGTAATTTAAATTTATATACCCCTTAAACTCTAAAAATAGTCTTAGAATGTGAAAAATTATATTTTGTTGTAGAAACATTTCTAACATATTTATTTTAGAAAAATGCAACTCAACATTTTGAAATCGGAACCAGACGTATACATGTTGCCCATAATATGTGTTATTATTATATCTTTATAAATTCCGGACCACAATTTTGATCACGTATATGGATAAATAAATGTAGATTAACATTACTCCACCACCTTTGTGTATTAAGAAAATGTTGCTGGGAATTAAAAATTTCGACATCCAGGAGTTTCAGGAAAATCTAGCTCACAGAGACTCCAAATCGGGAGTTGTACTGTGTGTAACGCCGGTTCCCTGTGATTCCTAGGATAGAAATCACACGGAAAAAATTGTAGGATTTTTGAAAAATCCTAGATCTCGGTCTTTATATCTCGCGTCTTCAAATTTAACGAAATGTATCAAATACATAAAGAAGTGTTCGACAGGACATTCAATTGTGTGAAGCGCAATTGATGAAAGTTCCCTAACCAGAAACAATATATATATATATATATATATATATATATATATATATATATATATATATATTGTCTTGCGTACAAAGGAATGATACCTGGAAGAAAGTGTTCAATATCTCTGACAAGTGAAGTTAACCTGAAAATTTCATCGTGACGTTCTAACCTTGGAATTACGGATATTAGCAATTACATGGAACGGCCCCAAATTCGGAACCTCTAAGTGCTACTTTCCCCGAAAATCCTAGATGTCGGTTTTGACATCTCGCGTCTTCACATCTTACTAATATTGAATATATTCTAATATTTCGTCTTAAGGAATAATGATATTAAGATTGGTTAGTAGCTCAATTTACTAAAAAAAATTAATTTCTAGTTGAATGGTAGGAACTATTTTATTTTTCCCTATTTATAATAAATAAAAAAATTTCAGGTAGGCCAGTTTTTAAATATGTTATCTCTCTCTCTTCGGGACGTCATACGAGCTACCTGGCAGACCGTACTAGATGCGTTCATTAGTGGGCATTATACCTGTACAGGTAAAATTTCAATTTTTCAAATAATTTAAGGTTTCTTTTTTATTACTACTTTAATTGAACTTTTCAACACATATTGCCAGGTGTTTTTATTGTTGTGTAAACTATGCCAAGCACTAATTTAGAATTTTTTTTTCAAAAATATTTTAGTGTGCATGAAATCTTTATATGTAGTTATTTAATCATTTAACAAGCCAAAATTAATTTGCCAAACAATAATTCATTTGTTAAACCTTCATCCAAACCGATCCAAAAATGAAAAGTGATTGGGTATTTTGCAAGAGTACAGACTGTCACGCCCTAGTAGCGCAATCGACACCTATTTGTAGTCAAGATGGCTCGAGTTTAGTCATATTCGTGTATCGTTGATGTTATTTGTAATGTTTTTTACAAAATTTTGTTACAATATCTAGGATAAATTAAAATGTGTTTATTGTGAAGACAGAAATGGAAAAACAATAACTTTTGTAGAAGATGAATTAAAAAAGTGTAAAGAATTTAATGCTAGTGATGGATGTCACAGAAACTGCAGTTTTACTGCTTTAATGGCAAAATACTACATTACTTTTTACTTTTAGATGGGTCAGGCAGAAGGCTTAACAATTGAATTATTGCTGGCAAATTAATTTTGGCTTTTTAGACACTTACGTAACATCATATAAAAATTTCAGCCATACTTAAATATTTTTGAAAAAAAAAAATTCAGAATTAAGGATAGGCACAGTTTAAACAACAGTAAAAATATCTGACAATAATAGATTCATCTGTCAAATAGTTGTATCAAAATAATAATAAAAAAAGAAACATTCTTGAAAAATTGATATTTTTACCTATACCAGTACGAGGCGCAGTGATGAACTCAACCACTACCGCCAACCAGGTAGCTCATATGAGGTCCCGGAGAGTCAGAGGGATAGCATATCTAAAAACTGTCCTACCTGAAATTCTTGTTTTCCAGACGTTGCTAGCTCCTGTACTATGTGTCTTCGCCGGTTTGATTAAACAGAAAACACCTTGGTAGATAGTAGAAGAGAAAAAACTGCACTTTGGGGCAATGGGGAACAACAAGTGAAATATCTAAAGGCTAAATAGGTACCAGATTGCATTGAAAATACGAATTGTAATATGGTTTATGCATGGTGGTGAATTGTTTTATTGCTAATTCGTATTTAACTGTAAGATAGGAAGATCACTGGATTAGTCTAGGTAGACCTGATACACAGGATATAATCCATTGGAAATTGGTTAACGGCATAACATAGCAGATACGTTAGTTAAACGGTTAAAAGCAACATTAAATTCCAAAAAGTCACCTGTCCTTTCCTGATATTAGCTGAAGTTGAAGCTATTTTGTTGTAGTTTATTCAAGGTTTGATCGCATTCTAATTTTCCTGATTTTGGACTTATCTCTTAAGAATAATCGATATAATTGCTTGCTCTTCACCTTTCGAGCAAGGCATTTTGTAAAGTAGTACTGCTCTTTAGTGAATCCTTGACGGTAACGGTCATCGTAGAAGTTGATTCCTTCACAATTGTTTTAAACTCATTTGTCCTTGACCTCAAAATAGCAATTAATCCTCCAATGATGTTCGGTCAGACTTTTATTTCAATAGGCAATTTGTACTCCAGGAACTGATAATCTGGAAACTGCAGTTACAAACTCATTCTTGTTAATGTCGCCTTAGTCGGTTCACCCTCTAATACTCATAGTTTAAGGTGGAGTCAAATATGTAAAGGGGAAAGTTAACTTTGGAGATTAAACTTGCCAAAATACGACCATTTGTTATTAGAAAATAACAATAAAACTATTTTCAAAAAGCCAACAATTTGTTTAGTATAGTAACCCTCCCTATGCTCCTGCCCGACCCGTCTCCTCTTACTAACTTGGGAGAAAAACGTCGCAATTACCACGCGACCTGTCTTGAAAGTTTGGTCGTCATTGTAGCTGCGTAATAATTTAAACAAACCTAAACATAGTAATATAAAAAAATATATCTATTGTAATGTTTTCATTTTCAATAATATAAAATAAGTCAGTAAACATGATAAAATAACACACTTGGAGGAAATTTCAATAAACTTCAAGTGTAAAAGTTAAATAAAGCCACAATATTGTGCATTATATTCGAACATATTTCTATTGGTTCCTTAATTTTATTATTAAACATGCCATGTCAGTATTAAATGCGGTAGTGACTTTAAAAAAATGCGAATGTATTAATTATTCAAATAAATTTTGCTAGAATCGACCAAATTCCCTAAACAACTGTATAAATCTACTATGTTACTGCTTTATTTTTGTATTAATCATCTTAGTGCAAATTTCAGTAAGTTTCATTATACAATTTGAACCGAATATCTGCCGTAATATTAAAGAAACCATTGAAGTAGGCTATATGTTCTCTCAGAATATATATTCAGATGTAGACAAAACTAATCTATCCTTTCACATTCTTTCCCTGCAATTCCTAACGTGCAAATAAACAAGAGTGAATGTGTGTCAGTTGTTCGTCTCTGTAAAACCGAGTAACATAAGCTCTGCCTCTAGATGCCATTCAAAACTGATGTTGTCTATGTTCACTTGATCGATAACAAGTTCTCGTTTCCCCATTTTATATTCAGGGTATACTTTGACAAATAGGCAGCGTTGATATCAATCTTTATCTGAGAGGATAGACCGACAATAAAATTAAAGAATCGTTCCATTTTCATTAATTTTAAGCTCATAATATATTCAGCAAAATTAATAAAAAAATTTAAATTTTAATAAATTTTGTGTCTTGGCGTCAATCCATTTAAAAACAGTACATAGCCCACACTGTGAAATGCGTCAGATGCAACTCCTTCCAGTATTAATACAGTTTTGAAGCAGTCATGAAATTTTAGTGACAGTGGAGCCGTTTAACGAAGAGTCCTTTTATACGAACACATTAAGCCTATGGTCCTAGTACATCCTATAGATTACATGCCATGCGATATACTGTCACTAAAATTTCATGATTGCTTCAAAATTGTATTAACATCGCAAGAGCTGCACCTGACGCATTCTAAGTACACATCTGTGTGGAAAGTGTATTAAAATGAATAAAACTCAATGGCAAAATACAAAATTCTATAAAATTTTTATTAATTTTACTCAAGTGAAAGTCGGTTGGTGATAAATAATAATAAGAGATTAAAGATTTTTCATCTAAATATAAAAAAAGGCTATATGGACGTAGGTCCGAAAATGCTTAGTTTTCAGGATACAGGGTGGTGTTAAACAATGTAAGTCAAAACTCTCTTGTCATTTTTAATTTCTTATTATATTTTTGTTTGGGCACATTTGAAGAAACTGTTTGCAAAACGCCTTTGAGGCAAAACAGGAATTAATACAACCAATACTTTGTAAGAAAAATTTGGTCATATTTGCAATCCAATACGAGGGATGGAAAGTATAATATTCATACTACTTTGTTCACTGCAAAACCTTTGTGAAAGTAACAGTAATTAAGAATTGTTTTTTGAAGGAAGTAAGATAATAATGAAGGAATAAATAACTCATTTATGTTTGTAGGGTTCCGTATATACAATATACGGATTCCCATTCTGAAGAACACAAATGTATTTTTTTGATATTTAAAAAACACATTAGTCAAAAAGATATTAACGAAAATATACCAAAATTTACCCATTCCCCCTACCTTATCACCGAAACTATAAGCCGTAAAATATTGAAAAAAATTAGAGATGTAGGGCCTCATCTGAATTTTACCGGAAAAATCAACCTAAAAAAGTTTTGTTCCATAAACCTACATTGTTAGAATTGTTCAGCAGTTCCATTCCTCAGCCGCAACTGTCAAGGCTCAAATTCTGACCATAGTCAAGGTCATATTTGAAGGCCGAATTTTAAGGTCTTTGCATTTCCGTGGTCAGAATAAGCAGTTCCATTTCGAAAAATGGACTTAAACTCTTCGAAATGTCCCTGAATGTCATCCTTAGTGTCAAATTCGAGGTTACCACTGGGGAGCTAAAGAGAAAACTTAATTATTTTTTGTTTTAAAGGTATAAATGAATTTGAACATTTTTTACAGATACGAAAAAAAAAGCAAAAAGTAAAAAGTATTGCAAATTCATGAGATTCATTTACAATTTTTGTCAATTGCCAGGGGCGTACTGAAAAAAAGTTGTAGGGCCAGAAAGAAAACGTAACCCCAGAAAAATACCACCCTGTAGATTTTCACAACCGTTTCTGTGATCTTATTATGAAGACTTCATAGAGGCATTAACGCTCCATAATTCAACTAAATATCGCGAAAACTTTAGTAGGCAGAAGAAAAAACTGAAAAAGATCTGTACACCGGTAACGCAGCTTTTCCGGACATATGTTATACGAATTTTTAGTGACACAATGACTCGAGGAAGCACATCTAGTATTTTATTGCTGAAAGTCTACCAATACAGTCAGTTCTATTAAACATAATTTTAGTGTTCTAGTTTGAACATAAAATGGCAGTTCGAATAATCATTCCCTCCTCATGTCTCTTAAATTAATATTAGAACAATTAATACCCCTTTGACTATGCAAAGAAAAGAAAATTATGTTAATATCATTTTTTTGAATGTGCGTCAGAAGAAAATAAAATTTCCTCATATTTTATAGACACTTGTATTTTCAAAATAGCCAATGTACCAAGTGAAATGATTTTCTTTTTATTATTTTTATAATAAATTTTTATTCATCATTCTGTCACTATAAATTTCAACAAGATAAGTAAAACATTTTGTAATGATCCTCTGTTTTGTTTTAAAAGTTTAAAAAATTTCCTCCACATACAAATAAAGTTACTTATGTTCACTGTTTGTTATTTATGTTTCATTCTCTCAATACCATTCCCTCATTAAAATTATTAAAGTAGGAATATTTTTTTGCTCGATTTTGTTACAATTTTAATGATAAGATTTTATGTTAATGTAATTCGTTTAATAAACTAAATGGGAATTAAGAGAAATAAAGCATTTTATGATTGAAATAAAAATAATAAATTTATAACTAATAAAGAATTCAAGTTAAATAACATATTTTTTTACAAGTAAATAACTTATATTTTGAATAAAATTAACAATATATTTAATAAATTAATCACATCGCATTAAATATTGCAATTATATAAAAAAATCCTTCTCTCATCTAAATAATCATTCCCTAAATATTTTGACTTTCATTACCACATTACTATTATTTTGCAATGTCATTTTTTTTGCAATTTCAGGAGAACTAGTTAAATATATATAAAAGGAGCGGCAATTATTTGAAACTGAAAGATGTACGCAAAAGCTTGTCACGAATTAAATTTCCTGGCACATGTTTCCCCCTGTCTCTGTTTCTCGTTCTTTGTGTTACTCTTAATAATGGATATCAAATTCATGGGAATTGAAATAACGTGTAATTAGTTCCTAATTTAAATATAACTGCAAAGGAACATTAATTAAAATATTAAATTTGTTGAAATATAATAATTCAAACTTACTTAAAATTACAACGAGGTCACTTTAATTATAATATTAAATTATTATTTAAGTATATATTATTTCAATTCAAAAATCTCTAGATTGCTCTTCAAGATAGCTGTTGTAATATAGGTTAAACTAACATATTTCAAAAGAAGTTCTCGTCAAATTTTGTGCTGGTATTGTATATTATACGGATGTTATATTTGTTTATTTACTATAATTTAATGATTTTCTATTAACGAAGGGACCTACAAGAGAACTGAGTTGTATTGGTATTTCAAGGTCATAGAAGTGTCGTGTCATGTCGATCGGTCGGAATGAAGATTAGAAACAAATACAATTTTTGCAACTCAATACCATACTCATCTATTTTCTTATGTGAAAGTGTTGACCACCGTTAAGAAGCTTTCGCTTCAATAGTTATTCGAGATTGCTATCAGTGTAGACAAGTGCAACTGATGAAAGTTCTCGGCTAGAAACAATAAATATTGATCTTAAGTTACATAAATTGTAAAACTTGCAAACAACATATAAGTTATGATTAGTCTGTAATGTGTACCTGAACACCGTCTTGTACGTGTTTCAGAACGAATTTTTCTCCTTCATAGAACGACGTTCATACCCTGTTATTCTTTAATTAGAAGTCAATTGAAATCCATTCTACAGCTATATATAACATGTGTTTGGTTAAAACTGATGTAACATTACATTTTTGCCGCAGAGTATAACTAGCAGTGTATTCCATAAACCCGTAAAAGAACAAGTAAACGAAGAAATATCTGAGGTTTGAATTATGCAAAAAAAATATTTTTAAGTAGCCTAATAAACTGGACGTTAGATGTGTCATTTTTGTTTTCTTGTAACTAAAACACGAGTATTGACTTCGAATATTAACACCAACGGATAAGATAAAAAATCTTCAAACGTAAACACTTACGTTTCTTTATTATGTAGCATTTTTGTTATTGCGATAGGCTTATTGGGTTTTTCGTTTTGGAAAGATTCTCGCTTTGTATTTGGTTTTGATTTGTTTTGATTTCTATTTATTTTAGTTAAGATTGTTGGTTAGATTTCTCTTAACGTTCGAGGCGAATTGATAAGGGCGGAATCGCAAGTTCTAGATGGGTTAATAACATTTATGGGAAGAAGATGTAGAAAAGTACATTCGAGCACGGGACATTTCGAGCATTGATGTTGTGGATTGTCGCAGAAGAAGATCGCTGTAAGTAGGGAATTAGACGATGTTGGTATTAAAATTTTGAATGGGTTCGTAGGATTTGGAGACGTCAGTTGTCGGAAGAGGGAGTTGGCCGTTGACCGTCCTGGTGAACGGTTGGCGCCCGTTGACCGTCCTAGTGAAAGGATGCATGTTGTGTAGTACCTGGAAAGAGAGGTTATGGTGAAGAAGTGTGGTGATAGATGTCTACAAGTGTAATCTAAATCTATACTGGCAATTTTGTGCCATCCATGTTTGGGATTTAGTTGGATATACTTTAATCGTTGGATCCGTTATTGGATTTGTGATATTTTTGGATTTTAACGGAAACCATACTCGTGTGAGGATTTACTCACTCATTCTCTCAATGATCCCTGGTTTCAGCAACGTTTAATTGATGTTTCCATTGGCAGTTTGGTGATATTTTTGGAAATTAGTGGAAACACGTTCTCATCTGAACATCGTACGTAAGAACTTTAACCCACCCAAGACCTTGTTTATCTTCAGTGTATGGGGCTATCAACTTCACTTAGTTTGCCGAAGTTTTGGCAAGTCTCTCATTCGAACGGGTTCCATTTAAGTTTATTGGGAACCCAAAATCTTCGCTGGTTGATGTAGCATCGATGTTTGCTTCGATTCTACAGAGGACAGCTGAGTGTTGTGTCATCGCATTTCTAACAAGGTATCGTTATAATTTCATTCAATGATTATTCAGTCAAACTTTTGACTGTTAATTTGCTCATATAAATTTGATATTTATACATTTCCTGTAGTGCTAAATTTTGACAATCGTTTCATAATTACTGATTTATTAGATATTGATAATGTTTGGTTTTTTGTGAAAGCGTCGTGAGAGCTCGAAACGTCGACTTGTTATTTGAATTATTTTGGATGTTTTAAAGATAATATTTGTTTCTAGATTTATGAAATCATTACTGATTTTTCTTGAAGTTTAATTGTAATTAAACACTTTTGTCAGTAACTGATTTTTTTTTCAGAATAACAGTAAAGTTATTGAATTTGATATAATTATGAATTATTTACAGTTTAGATGTCTTTATTGACTTTGGTATTATTTTGAATATTGTGCATTCAAGTATCTCATTTCTGATTTTAGATATATTGTGCATGTTTACGGATCACAACAACATTTGAATATTCTGATTAATGCTTTTGATAACATTTGTTTATTTTATCTAGGTTCATTTGATCATTAATTGATTATTACATTTGTTGATTTTGATAATAATTTGAACTTAGTGTATCAGGTATGTAATGTTGATTCTTGATTGAAGTATAGATATGTGTATGTAGGTACATGAAGTAAGCCGCAGGTCGACTTGTGTTTGACATTTTTGCAGGATTGTATTGAGATAATTTACAAGTTCATTAAATTGTTTACTGTTTTATGAAGAGTTTTATTGAAGTAGGTTTGTTATGACGTAGCTGACAATATACTGATATTTTATTAGCCTTATCTATAGATTTCTTGTAGGCGCGGAGGATTGGTAGGTTATCTTATGCGGTTAGCTGGGGTAAATACACAGAGAATCTACCTGGCGCCCAGAACATCTTTATATTGGAAAGTTAACTTACAGTTGGCTTGGCCCTTGTTTGTTAACCCACTCCCGTCACCACTGAAGCTGCCTTGCACCCTGGTGTCAACGTTTACCACGTGGGCCGTAATAAGGTGGTAGGTTTGCCATTACTTCTAGGCATTACCGACGTTTATTTGACATTACACTGAGACGCTAACTTATAAAATTACTTGAACTATACTCAAATTTAAATTATTTAATTATTACCTACCATATTTTACAAATTATATTCAGAATTCGCCTTTCCATTGCAACAGCTACCAAATACATATCGAATAATTTATTTAATAATTTGCTTAGAAAACATGTTTGCTCTATCATGAGCTGGCATTTACAAAATGTCTCTGGCGGTCATTAATCTTTTTATTATCCATAAACTCACCTCAAAAGATAGATTTCAGAGTTTTATAGTTTCCAGGCTTTATCCAGAAATACATGCGTCACGGCTTCTAAAAGATATCACTAAAGCCTAAATAAAGCAATCGTGACTTGAATGAGAATGTGGATATTTAGGATTACGGATAAAACGGTGAACTTGAAGCGTTCACAGTTTGTACTCTAATATTTATGAAGATCCGAAATGCTAATTTACTTATGAGTCGCTGTAGTTGCAACATAGCGGTTTTTCATTCTAAACCACACCAGGTCGCAGAAGTAATAGAGGTGAAAATTAAATATATTTTTGGGTTAATACACAACAATTTATGTGAAGGAAACATTAACGTAGGATATCATATACGAATAAGACCCCACTTCATAATGAGCAAACTAAAACTCTTTTATTTAAGTAATATTTAGATTAAACATCAGTTCAGGTTTTAATTTATTTATATCGAGATAGAAATGACTGATAATGTATATTGTATACATCTAATGGGTATAAATAAGGCTGAAGTATAAAAACTATTTATATTTAAACACAAAAACTTCTTTACATAGTTGTTGCGTAATTTACTTTGTCTTTGTCTGTAGTGGCATAATATATACCAACATGCGTGGTGTTAATAAACTGAGCATAGGTGTACTATATTGTGGTGGAAGTATACAGAGTGTCAGTTCACTAGGCGTAAATATACATAATAAAAAATTATTTTTATTTTATTCTATATGCAGAATCTATTCCAGAAATACTGACTATTGACTATTTTGCTGATTTTTGTACCTTATTAACAGTGTTTGGATTTAATCTATTGTGATAAACCATTGTATTATTGCTGTATATATATATGGAACTGGACCCTGTGAGAGAATTCTAACATGCCATTGTTCCTGTCAATCAATCATCTTGACAAGGCGCTCGTAGGTACAGTCCGATTCCAAAGAACGACCCCAGTTCGTACTGGATGAACTGGAACAGGTCGCTAGAGGCTTGGCTTACCTTTTATCCGCAAGTGTTTTATATAAAAAATGATTTTTTTTATTGTATCTTTCTAAATTAGATTGTTATTGCCATTTCTGCACTTTTGTTTTGCTATTGTGCTCACTAGCTTGTCGCCCGTAATTTTGAAGTGTCGTCAATTAACAGCTTGAACTCACCCCTTCCCGAGCAATAAACTCTGCCGTAAAGTTTTCTCCACAATAAGGAAATGTTTACAGTCATACGTTACGCCAAATATTTTAGCAATATCAAGGAGAACAGAAGCGGATATCTGTTGTAACAAAAGAGTTGGATTGTTCGAGTACATTGTGTTTGACGAAAATTTACTTAATGAAGTAACCCCAAATACATTATTTAGTAATTAGCTAAAATTCTATAATTGTACCAGGTGAAAAATTGGTATTACCAAAGAATACGGCTCAAGTCTTTAGTTTGAGGAGTCTTAAATATTTTACATTCAAATATATTTATGAAATGAGGTACTAAGTATTAGAAGCGAAGAAAAGATAGATTTCATATAAATACGTAACGTTTATGCGGAACAACTGTTTAAAGACTCGCAAGGGAGGTTAAAATCTCTAACCCACTTATCGTATTTCTTTAAGAGTTTTAAATTCTCAGTTTGTTTTGAAAGTTAAGACTAAACACAATATAATGGAAACGGAATGTTTCTGCTTTGATTCAAATTTAATTTGCAGAAGGATTTGGAAATTCATAAATTTTAGATTATTTATTAATACAACGCTTCAGTCCTTCCTCACAGTTTCTTCGCAGATCTGATTCGAAATTTAACGAACAGAATGAGTTATACATTGGACCTCCATTTCAATTACCCCCTATTTTATTGATTTCTCCAAGTTTACTGACACTGACATTAATTAGAAAAGAAGTTATCGCGAAAACGCGTTTAGTCCGGGATACCAAGTAAACAGTATTAAATTTTTCATTTTAATTTGAGAAGAAAACTTCTGTTACAGGGATTTCATATATAAATTACCCGGGTAAGGTACTACGTTATTGCGTTTACCAAAAAACAAGTGAACACAATATAAAATCGGCGTGAAAAAAATATAAATATGTGAATGGATGTGAGTGTGTTTTGTGCTTAATTCCTGTGCTGTTACCGGTAGAAGTTTTATTAATTTTAAAAATTACTGAGACAAATAATGCCTTTAGGGCTATGTCGAATGTCATGCAATTAAACGCTATTTCCATTTACCGCAAATTTTTTAAAAA
This sequence comes from Octodonta nipae, assembly GCA_034190945.1. Lineage (NCBI taxonomy): Eukaryota > Metazoa > Arthropoda > Insecta > Coleoptera > Chrysomelidae > Octodonta > Octodonta nipae. The sequence continues at coordinate 45,380,739 of CM067218.1, read as the reverse complement.
TGCGACACATTGCTCACTACTAAGTATTCCAATTCTTTAGGTATAGCACTTCCTCGCACAAGAAATGTAATGTAAGTCTACCAATTTAGCATAAAAGTTTTTCAAGTTTTTCATAAAATATGAATAATGTTCCAATTAACGCCCGAAAATTAGGGCATTGTACGGCACAAAGTCGCTTTGTTGCTCTAGTCATTGGGAAAATACCATAATTAAGATAACGAGTGCCACGTCCACAACTATCCAAAAGCCCTTACAATATCTATTTAGATTAACTAAAATAGATATTTTAAACAAAAGCGAAAAATGACAGCTGTAATCCTAGAAAATATATATGAAAATAAAATCAATACGCCATACGAAACCTGTCGTATATTGGTGCAGATCTATGACAATAAAGTTATTTCTTCCAAATATAAGGGACGCCACTATCAAACAAGTAACTTGAAAAAATGCCAAACTGTATCCGTTGGATGAATCACAAATGGTTGCGAATTTGGTCCTTCAATGAACCTGTGACGAATATTGGCAAATTAAATTTGAAACGAGTCTTATTTGACAGTGTTAACCCAGATGCTTACCTAGGTAAGAAGCCCAACAGAGAAGTGAGCCTGCTCGATAATCGCCGTTAATAGAGAATTTAACAAAAACATCAGTCAAGGAATACATCAGTTTTCGGGAACGCTTATGTTATGTAATCTTGGACCATCCCAGAAAACAAAAATCACATAGAACTTTTGTAAATATCAAGGTAGAAGTTTTATGAAAGAAACTCTTCTCAGTAACCATCAATGTGGATTCTGCATTAGCTACCAAAACGAAAACGTAAGCGTCCAAGCAGTGTTTATCAATCAATTCGTCTGAATTAGGGGTAACATCGATTTGAGATAACACTGACACTCCAACTCAAACCGAAATGTATATACTGAAAATGTGAGACAAGTAGAACCACTCACATTTAGAAGACATATTAGCAATTTTTGAATTAAAAAACAGTCCAAAATTGATGGAGTATCCAGCGGCATCGACATAACCGCATGCTGGCCCATGGATCCGTTGAACAAAAAACTGAGTGTACACCAACCTATATTTTTTTTCCTGAAGGACTTAAGACTTAAATATGAATTAACTTAAAACAATGGCTTCGGAAACTTAATGTTTATGCAGCTCAAGTACGAGATAACTCAATGGCCTCTCACAAACAGGCAATAATCCATATTCTAGCTGCAAGTACCTACCAGGATAAAAACGCGGCACAACGAAAAGTTTATAACATAGTTCATGAGTAAGAATCAAGTATATCTAATCAGAATTCAAGGTCGAACAATGTCACACAATGTTATAATAGAGTGGATGTTACGCAGACTGAACGAAATTTTTATATTTACTTAATCTTATATAATTAGTTGTTTTGACCCAGAATAGTGAGTCTAAATTTAGAGACAAAAGTTTGGTGAGTTAGTATTGACAAATGTAAATTTGCAACCGCTCGTTAATAAAAGTTAAAATGTGTCAGATGATAAGCTTGATAACGGAGCTAGGACGGATATTTGGTCTATATTATATACACATAAGAATTATCAAGCCGCCTAGATCATGTAGAGAAAAATACAAGTTCGCTATGTCAGTTGTTTACAGATAAAAAATAACATCATATATTATATACAAAAATAGTAGCCAAAAGAGGAAGCAATAATTCAGAAAACTATTCCTACAATAGAGTTTTCGTATATACCTGTATATTACGATATTTTGTAATACACAGGAATGCACCGAGACCGATTTATTTGCAGATTTTCTGGTAGATTTATTTCATTATACCAATAAATTTGGTCAGTGTTTTTAGCAGTTATTCAGGGAATAAAATTTCTGATTTATTGGATTCCCGTTTAGTTATTCATGATTTACAGGCAGACTTTTATATGGAGTTCAAAAATGTCTTCTGTCATCTGCATAATAGTTTCAATAAACCAATATAGGAAAGTAATATGTGTGATGTTAATTTGAAAACTGATCGTTTCAAATTTGAGTTATTGTTCACTATGCAATTGAATTCAACTTGTCCTGACTTCAGAATTTAATAACACATTTTTCCTATACTTTATAGTTAAGTTATATTTGTGGATTCAGAAATTACATCTTTTCCTAAAGTTATGTATTCAAAAAAGTTTGTTTAATGTTTCACGTAAAATTTGTTTTAATTCGCATTTATAATCATTTTTTATACGCATGTCCATATCAGCGAAAATAGCGTTATACAGACGAGTGCTCGCTCCATACGAAACTAATATCATAACTTTTCTATGCTACACATTACTGGACTAACTCCTCAAATTGTTCAGTATTTTCTGAACTTTAACGACTAGTGATCAATTTCCAGCGACCCTGTATGTAGCAGCTTGTGGGGCGTCTGTGTGTGCTTCCTCTCTCGTGCTTAATTTTATTTTGTTGTGTTATTCTTCTGTCTGTCATTTTCGCTTACTCACATGACCAGCCCAATTACAGCTCAATCAAATAATAGTTTCGATTAAGTGTCGTATTCCTCTTTTGCTTCTCTTAGACCCCTTAGATCCTCTTTTACCCCGAAAAATGTCAGTAATTACTAACAGAGTTGATTAGAAGTAAAACAAAAATCTGGATTAAACTAAAACTAAGTATAGCTTCATAGCAATGACCTAAACTGTTTGACGTTCTGGCTGATATTTCGCCTGAATCTAATTAATGATTTGAAATTTATTGAAATATATGCCGAAAGAAACATGAAAAGAGTTAATTTTTGAACAGATAATGTCGAATCTGCAGACAAAATCAGAGGAGTCCCTCACTTTGCAATGGTGGACGGCATATAGATACGATTAGGTACTTCTATACATTTTGCAATTATCAGTTTATAAACCGTTTAGACTGTATTTGTGTTTTCTCCCCTTTACCTAGGCATACATTTTAGGTGTTTTAAAATTGAGAGAATCAAATTCGTTGAAACTTTCAATGCATCGTCGCCTGGTTTCTTATCTTTACCAGGCGCCAATTATCTTTCACATAGTTGCTATTTTTTTCTTAATTTATCTCTAATGTTGATACAACTCTTTATATTGCATTTACACATTCGCACGAGCGGCGAGTCGAACTGCAAGGCGAGTCGCAGAGGGATATTCACAAAACATCAAACACTCCATTCGATGTTTACCATGAGATATATCGGATCGCTGGCTAATAATGAAATAGAACAATAAAACTATATTATAACTAGCCGTTACCCGCTTCAACCGCCCTACTTAACTATAAATCTACCAATCCCGAATATATTTCACCCAAACTGCAAGTACTTATGGGCCACCCTATATAACAATTTTATTCGACATTTTTTGAATAACCTTGAATAACTGTAACTCTACGCCACCCTATATTGCAACCATCCTGCATATGCTGCTGTTTGTTTGTCACCCAAAATAACTTTTTTGAACACCTGACTATAATTCTTCTCTACCCTATATTTCAGCTAGGCAACTGCTTATGGTCTGCGCTGAATAACAATTATTTTTGATATTTTTTAACAACCTGTTAAAGTAAAATTTTTCTTCACTCTATATTTTAATCAACCTTTATATGCACATTTTTCTAATATTGTGTTACACACTCTAAAACTATAATCTTGCGTCTCCCATATTTCAGATATTCCATATTAGATTACAACTGTTTATATAATGTTTTTAAACTTTTTTTGATCCATCCCAATGGAAATGCCTCTGGAACCTTTGGTGTGTCACAAATATAAAAATACAGTTTTGCCCCCTGGCACCAAACTATTATTTACACCCTAGCCCAAAGTGCAACTGCTTATTGGCCAACCTATATAACAATTTTATTCAACATATTTTTTAATCGCTTTGCGTGAATAACTCTACTTCCATCTATATTAAAACCATATTAAAACCGTAATTTTACTCTACAAAATATTGAAACAACCCTGTATGTGCATCTGCTTAGAGGCCAACAAATATAAAATTTTTGAACACTTAAGTATAACTCTGGTCCACTCACTATCTTATATATGCAACTGCTTATGAACTACGCTATATTACCATTTTTGAACCACCGTTGAAATTATAATTTGTCTCCACCTTGTATTTCAACCACACCTAACATTGTTTTAATTACACTGTATGAACTATAATTTTACTTCGATCCATGTTTCAGATATTGCATATATGCAACAGCTTATTTTCTATCCTACAAAAAAACATTATCCAACCTGTTTAACTATAAATCTACTTCACCCGATATTTGTATTTGCAACTAATTATCGGCGACACAGTATAACATTTTTTGTCCCACCCTGTATAAGTATGAATCTATCAATGCCAAATATATTTCACCAAAACCGGAACTGCATATTGGGCAACGAATGTAACAATTTTGTTCAACTCGTTTTTGAATAGATACAATATTACAACTACCCTGTATACGCTGCTGCTTAAACTTATAATTATACCAATATAACATTTTCTAAATAATTATCAGAACACTTTTTCACCCTATATTTCAACTACCATATCTTTGAAACTTATTATGAACTACGCTATTTCACAACTTTTCCTCATATTTTTTCAAGACATATTAAAGTATAATTTCTCTCCACACTATAGTGCGCACCATATTTCAGGGAGTCCCTATATGCAACTACTATATAACAACATTTTTCTAGCATTTTTATCCACTCTGTATAACTGTACACCACCCTATATTTCAACAATCTTTTATATCCAACTACTTATTTGCCACTAAATATAACATTTTTATACCACCCTGTATCTTTAAGAATCCTATCTCACCCTATATTTCAACCATCCGATAAATAGAACAGCTTGTAGATCATAACATTATTATAACATTACTTGATAATATTTTTTAAACCCACCTGTATAGCTGTAATTATACTCCAATACATATTTTAACCATCCTATATATGCAACTACTCTGGATATAAAACAAGTTTTTAACCAAAACATAAACTATAATTCACCCTGAATAATCAACTGTTTCTAACATTTCTTCATTCCTATTTCATAACTATAGTATCTTATGAATATAATTCAAAGATCCTAATTGCTTAGCTTTTTATTCACTGTATAAATATTCTACCCTTTTTCAACCACTTGGTATATGGAACTGTTTATGGCCCACTCAATATAACTTTTTCGGACCACCCCGTATAATTAATTCCAATCCCCCTTATTTCCACCACATTGTATATATCCAGCTGCTTATAGGACACCAAATATAACTTCTTTTCGATTTTTTAAATCCATGTAATTCTACACCGCTCTAAGATTCCTATATACAAAACACCCTGTAAAATTACGTTTGTTATATCAGTTGATTTTTTTTAAATCGAAACATGTTACATTTGCACATTCCATTTGAATAAAAGCTAAGCTGATGCCAGTACCTAACATTTTGTGCGTGAATTGGAACCAATTGAGTAATTGTACTACCCAACATGGTAGAAGTTTTTTCGCTATATCTACCGTTTCTGTTAATTTAGGATGAAATGTATACCAGATATTAAATCAAACTATAGACATCGCAACAAAAAAAAAGATTCAGCACAATCAGGTAAGTAGTTCTTACATGATGCCCGAACAAACAAACAAGCAAACAAACAAACAAACAGAGAAACATACAACTTTATATTAGTATAGAAGATATTTATTCAAGATTAAATTATTAATCGCCAGTAATTTGGGTTCAGCAGCCACTGCTTTCCAATCAATAAAGATAAATTTTCTGTGGTAAAAACCTGAGAAATTGTGAATTAAATGTCGCAATAGAATGGATTATAAAAACAGGTAAAATTATATGCATTTTGGTTATCATATAAGAAAAATATATCTATAATCCACGGATAATCGTAGACGTGCTAACTGGGTTGAACATATGAGGCGGGAAGGAAATTGGACATCAAATGCCTATCAAATCCCCTTTTTGAGAAATACTTTATTAACGTGTCTCAAAAATTGAACAATTTTATATATTTTTTCTCTTTTGTTTTGCTTATTGAAATGTAGATTTTTTTGTGTAAGTACTATTCCCAAATTTTATACCATGGAATTATACTCGAAACATTATAGTTTTACATTTTTTTTACATTAAAAAGGAACTACAAATTTTAAGCTTTTAAATTCAGTTTTAAACAGAAAATTTTGTAAAATAAGATTTTATAGACCGAGAAACAATTGTGTTCGTGTCAAATGTGTTAATAATCCATAGCGTGACACAAACCTTCATATTCAACAGCTCCAATCCAATCCTTGTAAGAAACTTATTTAATATATTTTAGGTTTCATTATTTATCAACAAATTATTAATTCATACTTAAAGTAGTTAAAGAGGAGCATTGTAAATAGGTACAAGCCTAAAGTGTTAGATGAACCCTAAATGGCTGACAAGGATACCTATGTTTTTAGTACTCTACTGAGCCGCGATTCTGCGACTCTAAAAATGATGACAGTCTTATGAAAATTATCATTACTAATTGAAGATTAACCAGTAAAATAAAGCTTAGTCTTCACGTCTGTTTTTTATTGTATTGTGATCAAAAAGGGGAACTTAACGCATTTAAGTAATTGGAAATGGCACAAAGTATTCGATGTTGAAAAAATATCGATGTTTTTAGTGATGTACATTGATGCAGGGTTCCGATGTTTTACATCGAATGAACACATGTATGTTTTTCTTAGTGGATATACATAGGCGAGGGGTCAGGCGATTATGTAGCTGTTCCCCTAATCCTTTGCCACGCCTCTGACAGCTCGATTTACTGGTCACTACTCAAAGGCGCCCTGAAGACCAAGTGAACTTAGCGTTTACAAAGTCGTTGCAGGCATTGCAAGCGTCTTAGAAAGAAGTTGTTCTTGTTAAAACTAAATGCACTGGAGTATCGCTAAAGCGTGTGAATTTTTGGAATTCTACCAGGATAAACCTATTATTTGATTTCCAACATATATATATATATATTCGTGATATGAAGACAAAAAAATCGTTACTAGCTACATTTTGAAATCGTCGGAGAAAAGAACCCTTTACTAAATATGGTTCTGGGCAAGATGATATACATCACCCTATATGCGCTGTTTATGAAAGTTTTGAAGAATTATTAATAACGCTTGTGTGTATGTGTATCATTCCTCATACCCTATCGTCTCCGGCCGCTTAGTTATCTTTGCTTTTTCTCCAATACTTATAAATAGCTGTTAGGGCTTAAAAAATGCATGGTGACTGCCGCCAAAACTTTCACGTCCTCCATTCGCCTTAAACCGCCGGCAAATGTGTAAACGGCTTTTGACAGGTCTTGTCTTGGGTTTTGAGTATCTTCATTTTTTAAAAACCATTTTTTCTTTTTCGAATGTATAGACCTTTATGTTCTTCAATGAAGGTTTTAATATGGTATTTCCTCTTTTAGCGTCCTTATTTAGTTGGATATTTTCTTGATTATATTTTTATATTCTGAAGTAGTTTTATCTTTTTATTCTCCGCTTTTAGGTCATATTCTCATAGATTGAGGTATTTAATTTTGTCTAGTGTTATTTATTTACACTTCATTCCCGAATCTGCTTTTGCGAGACTATGTTATTTTTTCGATTTGTTAATGATTCACTTTGCCTCTTTCTATTTAAAGCTCGCTGTCTGTTAAGAGATATACTATTCGGGTTCTACTATATTATTCTGGTAATACAGAAAGTGTCTTTACTGTTTTCTTACTGTTTTTAGGTTCGCCCTCAGGGATTACTGTCGTTCACCTTCAGTTATTTTTTATAAAAAAAATGTTTATTTCATAAATATTCTCGGGGTGTAAGAAATCGATTTAATAATCCCTCCTTTATGCAGCATGATAGCACCCATAAATATGTGTTCACAAAAGATCCCAAGTGGTTGGGAACGCTACACAAAATTTGATTTGGCCAAATATATAATGTTGATCTTCCAGATGTGTGGGTGGTTGGGGCCTAATGCGCGATCAAAGCTAATCTTAAACCCTAGTATTTAATATATAATAATGCATTCACTATTTTGTTCCAGAGTTACCAACAGAGCAAGACACTGAAAAAAAAAACAAATATCTATATTTTTAAAGATAGGTTTTGTAATTTGTTTATTACTGTTATTATTTTCTTATTTGATCTATTCTGTTGTCTTTCCTAGGTACGATTTGTTTACAATCCACCTCTCTACTCCGTATGAAGTTAGACAACCTGAAATGAATATTTTGATTTTATTGATTTTAGCAATGTGTCTATACCACAAAACTAAATTTAGTTGTACACTGTTTTGCATTTACAATTCTGTTGTCCCGTTTACGGTTATTCAAATCCCTTTTTGGGGGATATTATTAGATTCTTATTTGGGCGTTCTGTGTTGTGTTGTCGTTAAATATATGTGGGGATACGGACTAGAAATGAACATCTATATATCTGAGTCCTGAGCTTATAAATATAACTATGGGAGAAATGTATGAAAAATTGCCTAGTAATCAACTTTAAAAAGGTGAAATATATTTAATCTTTATCTTAGTATTCTTAATGGTCGTTCAAGGATTGAATTTTTTTTATCATAATCTGCTTGTTGGTCTTCCTGATTACTTTGAAGTAATTCCATTCTAGAGCCTAATAGAGTAATTTTAAGTGTGATCGCGTTTGCATGACTATTGTCTGTTATACATTGACCAAGAAAACTTTTACTGGTGTTTCAGTTCATGACCTTACTCACGTTTAATACAACTTGGGGATTCACTTTCACTTTAGCATACCTGGTTTATCCTTTTATATTTTTCATGTGAATCTTGTTTATTCCATGCTAGTGACCTACAAACGGCAGGATCAATTATAATGTCCTATCAAGATTACCGTTTCAATTAGTTTCTATATATAGGGTTTTTAACAACTCTTCGATATAATATTTTTAAATATTGTTTCGAATTATTCTAGATTCGAATTACACCAATCCTCAATCTAATGAGAACTTTATTTAACGACGATACTAACCTAACAAAGCAAATCAATTTATAAATCCGTGTTACAATCTTACATTTAATATCAAACTAATCTGATCTCAACCCATCTGTCCTGTCTCGGAACTAATGTATTGTTTTATCCTTCTAGAGGGGTCAAGTCATAGAGCTTATACTTCTGAATGCCACGTGCATTGCACATATATCCTGCCCAGATCAAAAAGAAACGGGCAATAGAGAGAGCAAAAGGCTATTTCACTCGATAGGGATCTGCTTTCTATAAAATATGTCCAGCATGTAGTTCATTGGATGTTTCCAGCCACCAAGTGCATCTGCCTGTTATCCTCTCTATTGCCCTCTCTTCTAGTTTTGACATGATATTTGTGCATTACATTTAGAGCCTTTACTTTCTGGAGATAGCCCGCGGTGCACAAATGTCGTGGTAAGACTAAGGAGAGAGAGGCCAATAGAGAGAACAAGAGGCTATTTCACTCGGTTGGGAGCTGCTTCCAATGAAATACGTTCATTGGCTGCTTCCACCCACTAAGTGAAATAGCCTCTTACTGTCTCTATTGCCCTCCCTTTCCAGCGTTGCCACTATTTTATGCTTAACAGGCTATATCTAGATGGTAAATGATCTACGGCATTACAAGCTACCTCCAGAAGTATACGCTGTAAGGTTGAAGGAAATTTCTGTATGTTCACGTCTGTCATCTTTGAAGACGTCAGTGTCAATTACTTTCTAAATGTACGGTCTTCCTTCGGGAGCGGTTATAATTTTCCAGGTCAAATTAACGAGACACAATTACTTTCGTCAATTGTAATCATTACTGGTTCCGGATTAGTTAATACTATATTCTGGTGCTAATAATGAAGGCATATATGAAGAATCGAAAATTTATGTAATTAGAAGCCCATCATGATGTGATCTCGTTACCATCACGGGAACCACAGATCTCAGAAAAAAAATATATTTTTTGTATGGCTATTTTAATCAATATTATTCTATCAACCCTAAGTATTTTTTGTCAATAATTAGGATCTAGATGATTAATCGCTGGAGAAATACTTTAAATATCCAGTCACGGTTGAATAACCACAGACTTTTGTACTATTCTTTTTCTTTAGGTGTTTCTCTTTGAAGAGTGGCTATAGGTAAAGACCGTTGATACCATATACCAGTATTGAAGTACAAAACTTATTTATTTCACCATTGTTCGATAACTGTTAAAGTCCAAGTAAAAAATTAAAGAAAAAACTGTCTCATCAAATGAAATAAGTCAATATTTTTAGCGAATCATGAAATAGTTGGTGATTAATTAGATTAACCACATATTATGACTTGAAACGAAAAATGAAACGATGCATGTGAAATAAATGAAAAAAGTTATGTTATGTACAAACTATATAGAGGACAGAGCAGCTTTGGACCCCCGGTTTATTCACTTCACAAACAAATAACTTCCTGAGCGTCTTAGTCACTTTATAAGCATCTACGGGATAAGCAAAAAAACCTTCCTGGATAATCATTATTAAATTTCTACTAACCTAACACACGCACACATGAGGCTGCCCCGCCATCTTAACCGGAAGTCCAGTTTTTTATTATCATCATATACGCCTTCTACTGCCAAGCTGTTATATCCATGAAGTAAATCTGGTTTGCTTTAATCCTCTGAAAATAATCATCTCTAAGTGTAAATCTATTTCCAAATTTTCATAACCATGATGAAGAACTTGCTAAATTGAATTACCTATTAACACTTTTGCCCAAGCACTTACTTTTTTTGTTCGTTGATGGACTAAAGAATTTCTTAAGAAGAGCTTTTCTTCCAATTTTCTAAATTTTCTTCGTTTTTTAATGACCTAACTACATAGATCAGAAGTTGAATTTGAATATTTTCATATTCTCAACGTTTCTTTTATCTCTGCAAGAGAAAATGTTCAACTAATACTTTTTTGCAAAAATTCACATTTAGCAACATTTTAGATTTTATGTCTGAACCCCATTTGATATAATACCAGTGGCCTTCAGCACATTTACTGTATGATACTGTACGCTTGTTTATACAGAAAACGCTTTTTAAAACTAAAACGATGGTTGTAGGAAATTAATTTATTGAGAAACTTATAACAACCACTGACAATTTATTTCTTCGAAGAACTTTACTTTCACATACTCCACATTTCGTCTGTTGTAAAGTAAATCTTTTATCGGAACACCAGAAATCATGATTTTATCTTTCAATGGCTAAATGGAAACGTCTTATAAAGTTTCGTCGTGCGATTCACCAGACTGTAGAAATAACTTAATAAATTTGAATTTAACTTCTAAGCGTATTTTCCCTACTTTAGCCACCGTGATAACTAATCAGTTCTCAAAAGCTATAAAACTTAATCAAGTGGGTGTCACTATATCTTTCAATTGTTCTTCGAAAAGCGCTTGCTTACACCGGCGTTTGATAAGAGAAGTGGCTAGGAGAGATTCGAGAAAGTCTTTTAGAAGGAGATTGTATAAGAAATTAAAGTGGGGTGTAGGCATGTTATTAAGTTTCCTTATAGTTAAACTGATGGTTTACATCAGTTTATTTTAATATGACATTCATTTAAATTGTGAACCAAATTTATGAATTAATTAATAATTTGAGGAACTTTGAAGGAAATTAAGTTGTCATAAAATTAATTTGTCCTTTTGGGACCATTGTTTGTAATAAAAAAAATAAATATCTTCAGTTTAATTCGTAATGACCATCTTTACTATATCTGATGTTATAGCTGCGTTCTCACGGCTTGGCTTATCTGGAGGTCTGCCACCAAAGTTGAATAGTATCTTCCTCAACGGAAATCCTAGATGGTGTATTTCATGAATGTATTGTATATATCCACTGTTTTCTTTCTTTCAGCTATGGAAATACGATTGACTAATTTAATTTTTATTGACTTTTCGTAGAGCATTAATATTTATTAGTGAGGTGCTTATTGGATCGATATAGCGTATTCACCCATGGTAAGTTCAACAGCGTTTTGATGTTTCGGCAATGATGTCCATCTCTTTCTGTCTTGTGCAGTTTGAACCTGGCTATTTGTTACAGTTTTAAGGTCGTCGGTTCATCGGGTAGGTCTTTGAAGCCCTTAAAGTAGTATCTTTGTACATATAATATTAAGTATTTTGACTGTGTGACCTACAAATATCTACTTGAGTTAACAAATCTCCCCACCACAAAATCTTCTTCTGTTCACTGCTTCAAGTCTTTATTTATAACTTTGTCTCGCAGAGGTATACCAAGCATTGGCCATCCTGCGCTGAACAATTTTCAATTCTTCTTTCAGATGTTAGGGTTAGAGTTTCTGCACCATAGGTCACAACAGGTATATACATTGTTCGTAAAATGTTTTTTAGGTATATAAGTAGACTGTTTTTCACTGTATGTGAAGGTTACTCTAAACGCTCCCCAACCGAGAGATTTTCTCTCGAGATTTTAATCCAATGTGTTTATCGATATTGTTGATATTCAAGCTTATGCAAGAACAAACAGTATGTAATTTCTGAAGCATTAATCTTGCATCATCAACGTCATCTGAAATTAGCACTGTATCATCTACGAATCTAAGGTGAGTAAGCTGTTGTCCAGATATCTAATATCTCCACCAGTTTATTGCACCTCAACTTTATCGTTTTATATTTATAATTTGTAAAACGTTTTAATAATAATGAATGTTTATTTTTGGCAGAAATGAGTAATGTGGTATTATTTATTAATATTTTGTATTTATTCTTTTTTATTTATTTGTAGGTATGGTGATCATAGAGGTATTCTACTGTAGAGCAAGTGAAGTAGCGAAATTCATGTAATAGCAATAGAAAGAGAGAGAGAATAAGCGGGTCCTTCCTGATTTGTCAGTGTCAGTGGTGACGCCTACTATTGGTAGGGTAGAGACATAGCAAGCGCCCCTGATATTGTCTTTCTCTTTTTTATTGTTATTACACTGCCACTTACAGTAACACCCATACCTAATTCACTCTACAGTATAATACCTCTATGATTGTGATCTATTAAGCATCTGTAATGACAGTTTGTGGTAGGGCGTATCAGTTTTTACTGTTTGGGCGCTCTAATTTTTGCATTTTACATTTTTGTATTTATACTATTATTATTATACTCTTAATATTATTATATTTAACACATTGTTTCTTTCTTTTTTTAATAATTTTATTGTTACTATCAAATAGTTATTCCTCTCACTTCCTAGTCCAATTTCTTGAATAGGAATATAGTGTCACCTTTTCTTAATCCTATTTTAATTGGGATGCAGTGGAAGTTAATGTGCACACAGTCACAGTGGCTTCTTTAGAGACATTATCTATCAATCAGAAGTAAGGAAAAAGGAACACCATTATAACATTTCCAGGACATATTTGGACAAATCAAATTTGGCCAACCAGGTGTTAACTAGCACCGGTAGTCATAGCATATACTGGGATAAAACAAAGATATTGTTGAAAGAAGAAAATTTAAAAAAGCTAATATGTAAGGAAGCGAGCTGAACGATGACAAGCAACGCGGAAATCGGGGCACCTTCAATCGACCTCGATTTGGGTCGGAGTAATCTAAAGCCAAACGCTAGAATAATCTTCTAAATACAGGGTTAGAGTTGAACGGTCTCCAAACACAGATAATTATCATATAATATAAAAAACACTATGTATATATCGGAATTCTGGTTGATAAAATTGTAGACATCACTTTCTCTCAGAAGAACTATGAGGAAGAATTTCTGTATGGACAGCCAGAAATCGGAGCAATTTTCGAAATTGCCTTAATACACGTTGTTCTCCATTCACATTTTTCAAATACGTATATGTTGCAGAAAAAAGTCTGAGGAACGAAAACCGTAATGAACGGGCAAAATAAAAACTAGAGGTGTTGGGGGACGTCCGGATGGAACGAAGTTTCATTCGCTTTATAACATGTGAAATACTTATTCGTTTTTTTTGTCCATCGATACTCTTTTTGACGCTGAGCATGTGATTTCAAAGTTGTCTCTCTGAAGCGCATATAAATAATTACCACTCAAATTACATTGAACGTATGTAAACTCTATATCAAGTTATAGAATATTAGCAATTCTATTCTAAGTTTACATTGCTCCTACTTGCTGCAGTTTCTACTTCTCTTATCTTCTGTACAAAATTGCAATTAGGAGGCGATATAATTCAAGTAATTTTTTGAAATGGAAATGAATAACAAATAAGTTTTAACGAAATCTCTACTCGTATCGGGGTTTTATTCAACCGACCGCGAGCGATACTCATCTTCTCGAATGTAGATGTAACTCTGACAGTGAGAAAGCGACATGTGACGATTTTATCAGTCAACACCTTCCAAAATCTTCGTTAAGTAACTTTGATCGAAATAACTCAATTGCATAACGCCGAAGAATAGCAACCAACACACAAAAAAAAAGTTTAGTTGATCCGATAGACGTCACTATTACCAATAAATTCTCTACATACAAACCCAAACGGTTTATGTTCACAGTACATCTATTAATCTTTATATATAAAAGTGTTTCCGATGTTCATGGTGTTACATGAACAAATCAACCGATTGAGGTTATGTGTACAATTTTTTTTTTTTGAAGTGATGAGTCGTAGTGATATTAGGTTAAGATAGGCCTTGTAGTCAATTAATTAACGGATTCAATATTTTTACCCCTTTTCTGAAACTTATGTTGCTTATATGACTAACTCCAGGTTAAATTATATGCTTGTCTATAAATGTTAGAGAAGAAAATGTATTGCTGGCCAAGAAAAGGGAAGATAATTTAACAGACAAGATTACGTTAAATCCTAAATCTACAGAATAAACTCATACTTGGTTACTAATGAGTACATAGTGCATAAAACGTACATAAACACAGAACCACATAAAAGTTGAATATATTTTTTTAACGCTTGATGCCCTAAAAGTTTTTTTTTAAGTAGGTATGAACTTCTGACACCTTTGTTACCAAAGATTGACACTACTGTAGCGTTACTATATAACGTAATATATTACAGATAACTTAGTTTTTACTTTTTAAGCTAAGCAAATTCAATCACATTTATAAAACTGTATCTTGTACTTATTTTTTCGTCCAAGTTTAAATAAGCAGCAGCAGTTAAAAAACGTATATTAAACTATGAAACGATATTGTTACCTATTACAAGCAAAAAGTTGATATTCCTTGGCACAAACCCTTTTGTTGCGGGTGTGTCAAGGAAATTTAATTAAAAATTCTCCCGCAAGCACCAAAATTGCACAAGTTCATCGGTTCCACGAAAGAAAACTTCAATCTTTATTCGGTTAAGAAAAAACAAATAACTTATTTCGAAGAATGGCGCAATATATTGTCACAGAAAAGAAATAGATGACACTGAAACGAAATTTTGGGAGCAGACCGTGAAGTATTGCATTAAATAAAGTTGTGGAAAATTACGTTTTCCACAAATCGATATTGAAATATTGGGAATACACCCGAAAACGAACAATCTTTTTATGAGATGTGAATGGTGTTTGCAAAAGCTCTTTCGTATAAGGAGCTCGTTTCGTGTGTTATTTATTTTGACGTTGAAATTGTCTAGACTGAATATATATGATATGGTTACTATGGGTTACCAATATCCTATGTACAGTGAACTTTGAAAATATTTACTTTAGGTAGATTGTCTTTCGGTTTCACCAAATTTTGAAACAAACCACGAAACTTTATTTGTTTGACACAATATTTTGTATCCGAGCAAATTCTCAGGCTTCGTCTATAGACATACTGGAATTTTGCTGTTACTTAATAGTTAAGTTTTGATATGTTTGGCATTTAATGTGTTTAAACCTATTTTTAAACTTTGCCCTTTTAATTTCAGTTCTGTTTAGAATTGTCTTGTGGACCCCAGTTTTATCTTCAAAATTACACCATCCTTGTTGTGATCTTTCCGTTATTCACTTTGTCTAGAACCAACATTTACATCGTATTTCACATTGTTAATTCCGGTTTATTATCCAGTTCTAAAAATCTAAAATTCCTTCCTAAAATGAAGATGAGTGAACATTTCCATACGTTCAAACTAAATTCGGCAACAGTTACTTCACTTCATTTTCTAAAGAATGGAGCCTTTGAACACCAATCTGTTATTCATTTTTGGAAAGTTCAACAAATCCTTCACACTTGAGACGGGTTTAGTCTAACAATTCAGAGATCTTTTAGCTTAGTGCGAACTTGCATTATTTTTTTGTTTAAAACCTCCGCTTGAAACAAAAAACGTGACTACTTTTTGGGGTCTACTTTTCGAGAACGGATTACTATGTTCGGCTTTTCTTGAACTTGGGTACCCAAACAGACGACTGGCGTTTATTTTTGGGTCCAACTATATTTAAATAGGCAAAGACAGAACGGTTCGATATCATTTTCTCCTCTGTTTCTCAACCAAATTACTTCATTTTTGTTTTGTTTAGTACCAACCACCTTCAGTGCAGATATCTAAAATTTATTTAGAATATTGGTTCATTCATTAAATAAAATAAAATAAAAAATTCATAATTTATGACACTGTCAAATCTTAAGATGGATTGACTCGAATGAGAAAAACAAATAAATTAAACTAAAAACTAACGAATTTTGGTCTGTTCTGGAAGTTATTGTACACAATCATGCTATTGAGATCTCACCCACAAAAATTTATATTATATGATAATGACCATTTATTAGGTACTGGCAAGTTTGAAAATTTCATTTTTTCTAATTATAGTTTGTCAACTAAAATTAGATTTGAGTATCATGTAGCAATAAATCAATGTGTTTCCGATTAAATTTTATTATTTTAACATTGTAATTTTAATTTATATTATTTCTATTTTAAAGGCTAAGAGTTTCATGCCTCTTAACTTAGATTAGAAGGCCCACGATTTGAATACAAATAGTGAGATTTAAGATAAATAGTTACATCTAATATTATGGCCATAATTCGCATGTTCACTACCATCGTCGTTGTAGCGAATTTGATTTAAGTTTGACATTTCGTAACATTGTTAGCCGTTAGATTAAGGTAAATTTTTAACTCATTGTAAAAATTATTAATGCATTATTTTCAAATTTCAATTTCAATACACTTACAAAAATTGTCAACAAATAAAGCAATTATTTAACATAAATAAACAGCGAGTATTTCTTTATATTTTTGATATAATGCACAAATAGTTATCGCTAATTTTGTGATGTTGTATCGAGCAAGAAATTCACGAATTTTAAGACGCCCTGGATAATAAGGAATAATAATAGATAGGATCGTGGTAAGTTAATTCCAAAATTTCAAGTTTCGATGAAGTCAAATACCGCCGCAATAAACATTTAATTGTGGCGATGTTTTGAACTAAAAAATATAGAAAACAATTAATAACTGGAAAACCGTTAGGAACATGTATAGGGAAGTATTAAGACAAAATAATCAGAAAGTAATTACGAATCCCGAAAGTGTTATCATACACAGGGTGTCCCATTTAAAATATCAAAAGTGTTACTACTTTTTATTAAATTATTCACATCGTTGAAAATATTTTGCATCGACAGATCTGTAGCAATTACTTAGATAACCAAAATTTTCAGAAATATTCCTTGTTCGTAAGTACTTATGTATTGTATTTATTTAAACTACATCTTCATAGTAAGTAACTACTTATGAGTAGATTTCTTGCCTTTTCTTCTTAAAAATTGAAATCGTAATTGTGAAATATCTGAATAACTGTCAAGCATTTTTGAAAAACTAAAGTTAAAAAATATTACATTTAATATTAATTTATTATTTGATGTAAGTACTGTTAAAATTTTAAGATGTATTTGAAATTTTTTGTATTGTTAATTGTTAATCCATGTTTAAATATATGTATATAAAAGCGGAAAATGTATTTCAATTATGTTTAGGTCAATAATATAACCGCAAATACTGTTTTATGTCCTTTATCTTATCAATATTTTATTTGACATAACATGGCCCAATACCTGTAAAATCCTGCTTCATAATACAGGGTTGATGACTTTTACCTAAAATGAACATACGGACATTTTAAAGATATGTATTTCGTTAAAAATATATACAAATATGGAAATGCAAAAGTGTTCCGAATCATTGTCATCTGTTTGTCAACCACTTTTTCTAAGTCTTCACTGTTATTATTAACAATAAATGGAACAAACAGCTAAAATTTTCCATTAATAATAGTTATTACCACATTCCACAATATCATAGCTGAAGTACCGCTATTGAACTTTCCACTGCTAGAGGACAAATTTATTTCATATCTCTTCAAGTAACGAAATCAAAGCTTTATATAAATTTTTGATTTTAATATATAATATATATTAACAATATGAGTGCATCAAATTTTTTATATTCTTTTCTATTCAGGAACAGAACGTTATTGGAATTTGCTTACTGAATATGCTTTAGCGTCGTGCATTAACTGGAACCGTAAGAGAACAAAATTTAAATCATTATTATTTGCAAAATATTTTTTGACTTAATTATAATGGTAGTGAACTATTTTGTATTAGTACACAGAAAAGTGTATAATAGGGGGAAAAATGTTGGAAATTTGCAAATTCATATAGGTATATAATCTTCAAATTTTTGACAATGATTTTGGTCGAATTTCGACCACTAGGAGACCGCTAGTTTTAATAACTCCACAATTTATCACCACTGAAGATGTTTGACGTGTTTTGGAGTTTGCTATGTTGAAGCTGTGAAATGCTTTCTGAGCTCTTTTTCGTTCATCTGTGATCAGATGGGGTATCTTTGAAATCTGCAATGTTGCTTCAATCTCACAAGTCACTTATCCATCATCTTGATGGCATTTCAGACAGCATCTACGGTTTGGTTCTTGTATCGTCGTTAACAGTCATCCGTCCATTTTGTATTCTCCAGATCAACAGAAACCAAAGCAGTGAGGCTTTCTTGTTGAGACAATCGTCTTTGACATTTGATTTGCATCGCTCTCTATCTCTCAATAAGCCAAAAAGACAGCCCTCGTCTCTATTGGATTAAGAAAAGGCCGAACAGTGTTGTAAAATATATATAAAAACTATATTAATTGCAGGTAATTAATATATATGTGGTTATAAAATTATATTTGAGGCAGGTATAAGTACAATATATTAGTTTACCTTAGGTAATGAAACAATATGAAGTTTGTCATTATACTTTAGGTGTCAGTTCTAAGGGCATAAGGAAAATATTTACAGTAAATATTTTCATTCGAATCAAGTCGAACATGAGTGACAAACTTAACAAATATATGATATTTTAGGTAATAGAATAAAATTGTAAGGCCACATGTTTTGGTGTATGAAAATATTGTAATGTGTTTTTGGTGAAATAACACATGAAGAAAAAGCTGTATATTTAAAAAATACAAACTTTTCAAGGTCTGAATCTCATCTTGTTTTGAATAGAATCATAACCCAAGGTAATAAAATATAACTACGTTAATTTTATTTTTCTGCTTAAAAGTCTGTGACTACAAACAAACTATTAAAATCGAAGCCTTCTATGCCACCCACAAGTGTAAAATGTACTCTATTTTGTCTCTATACGTGATATTCCCTACAGAAAAGAACGAATGGGACAAGAGCCAGCATAAACCCTTAGAAATGTCATCCTCCGAATATTGCATTTCCGTGAATCGATATGGAAATGTAGATCAACCTTTCACAAGGGAATTTTCCCGAGTATAAATAATCTCCTTTGAGTGACAAGAAATCTCTACTTTGGCGTTGAAGTGTGCGCTATTCTCGTAGAGGTCGTAAAACGACGATGAGGTGGAGATTTGTGAAGATACTCAAGTTTTGCGCAACTTGAGTAACTATAATTGCATTACTCATACAAATTGAAACATAGATTATTCTTAAAAAAATCAAACGACTAGGCAAGTCGTGTTAGAAATAAAGGATGAAGGGAAAATATTTAAACCGAATTTGTCAAATTTCTACAAGAACGAATATAAAAACAGACTAGTAGGCATTCACGATATCACAATAAATCGTATTAGTTGGAAAATACGTATACGTAGATCAACTAACACATATAACAGATTGTTTACTGAATGATAGTTGTGCATATCTACTTTTTATATTTATTCTTTCTTTTGGAAGAACACCAGACTTGCTGGAAAGTCTCCATTTTCAAAGGCAATGAAAAAAATTAACATATATGAATAAAGAAATTAAAAATAAAAACGTTCGCAAGGCAAATTTACTATTCACAATTTTCAAATTACCTACTATCGAAAACAAAACTTAAATAAATTGTTTGGATGAGATTCTCTAATTCTCAAGTCGTCAAAAAATAAAATTAAAATGGTCAATTTATTCAGCAATGTAGCAATAAATAACTCTACACAAATTATGAAAACTAAGCAAGATTAAAATTATGTGTTAATACACTATTACAGCTCGTAAAACTTTGAAAACTTCTAATTTTCAATACTAAGACAGATTTTGTAGACAACATTTTTGATTGGCTGTGGGTTCTTTTAACTAAATCTGCCAATACGACAAAAATTAGTCAAATAAACAAGAGCAACAAGAACAGGAATTTGAGGAATCCCGAAAATTTCGATTAATAGCAAAACACCTTTTCGATTTCTGTAAGGAATTGGAAACCATGCAAGCTGGCATACGAAAAGTGACAAACGAATTCTGGTAGTGGAAGTTAGTGGATGGCCGCATTGTGAACATCTGTTGGATATTAGTCATAGCTATTAGTGAAAATATTGTGAGTTTACTTTGATCAAATAAAGACGGTAATAGTTACTCTCAAATTTTTTTATATTTGAACGCCCAACGTCTGTAATAATATTAATAAAATATTTTGAGGAATCATTATGTCTAATTCTACTGAAAAATTTCTAAAGCAAGGGGGTGCTACGTTTTGCAATATGGAAACAGACGGTTTATACTTTTTTAGACTCCGATAAGAATAATGAATCCACTGTTAAAGTCTTGAAATAACCTTCCAGTTTCTGGTTGAGTGACCAAACAACAATTTTACTACAAGTGTTGAACAAAAACCAAACCATAATCATTATATTATAGAACCAAGATAATTTCATCAATAAGATGGACTGAAACTAGACAAAGCTACTACTTAAGGAAGAACACACTGAAAAGGAGGGAAATCAAATCGAATTGACTTCAAAAGACAAAGTTCAAAGACAATTAGTTAATTAATTACCAAGAAACAGTGTTCGACAACGGTTCCTGATCAGAACCGAGACATTCCATCACACAGATAAGTATCCTAACATTTAGATTCAAACATATTATATAGTTAATCCCAACATATAGTTTATCTGTAATATTTATCTATTTTTCGGAAATCACTGTAAAGTGAGGAAACTCAAATACTAGCCCATCTAACGTTATTTCTCAATGTGTCCTACCAGTATTGACCTATGGTTGTGAGACCTGGTTCCTGATAATCGAACTGACACGAAAACTTACACCATCGTCTATGGAGAGGCGAAAAAAGAATGAACTATCTGAAGTAACTTCAAGATAATATATGATATGTATAGGGTAAAATTCCTCAAATATTATGAGCAGCACATTAGGCAAGTCGTCAAAATGATTAGGGGAGGGATGGAAGACTAAGAAAACACTCTAATATAATACGGGATCATCTTATCAAGTAAGAAAATAACAGAGTTAACCTGGTTCCAAAAAGGTATAGATATGAATGAAAGTGAGAAAGGAATATATATGGGAAGCTGCACCATGGTGGAACAGGGGTTACTTTCACATTGTTCTGCTGTTTAATATAAATATTTAATCCAATTTTGATGATGCTAAGAGAGTTGCCTAGGTGGATCTTATATCAGAATGATATAATGTGGTACTCATATGCTTGAGAAAAATTGATTCTCGCGTGCTAATTCTCGCTAAGGCTGGTAAAAATATCAGCTAATGCTTATTGCAATCGTATTGATATTGATAAAAGTTTCCAAAAATATCAACTTTGCACATACACAATTACACAAGTACTTAATAACTTTAAACAAAAATAAGGATATTTTTGTTTGTTGCAAATAACTCGAAAACGTTAAGTATTCAAAAATTCGGAAACAAGGTTATATATAAGATTTTTCCAAGACAAAATACAAGCACGTGAATTTATGTTGCTATTATCAAAAATTTTTATTTAACGCTGACAATATGACCTGTGCTGTCCAAAATCGGCAATAGCATATAGTATTTTCCTAAACAATAGTTTTCATATGGCTAAGCAGCACTTTTCTAGAATTGACATTTATATTGCAACTATAACCTACGCCATTATGGTATGCGACTCTTTAATTATTATATACTTTTTGCAATTAATTTTTGGAGTACAAATATGAAATATAGTGAAACCAACTTGTTTTACTATATTATCACATTATATTCACTTTAAATTACTATCGCTATTTATTAAAAAGGTTACAAATAAACAGATTGATTACATATTTTGTCGACTAAAAAATACAGTTAATTTAAAAAATATATTATTTTTTAAAATTGCACAGGTTAAGAAAAAAAAAGTTGTGAAAATCAAATATTTGTATTTCAGTACAAGGCGAAAAAAGATTTCTTAATATTTTTTTCTTTAATTTAAAACTAGAAATAATAAGTTTGAATAAAGAAAATTCTAATTTTATTTTTTTGTTAATTTCAATACTTAACAACTAACAAATTACAAGAAATGAAAAAATCGTAAAACCATAATCTCGTAAAGTGTATTATTGATAAAATAATAGTAAAAGTTTTAGAGATATTTGCAAAATTAAAACTCTTCTTTTTTTACCCTACGTTCTTAGCTAATGTGATAGTTTCACAAATTTTTCTGCCGAAACCAAAGTGCCAATGTTCATATTTCTGCCATCCTTAGTCAGAATTAACATTATTTTGTGCTTGAGAAATAGACTGCCATACTTATGGGCTTGTGGAAATGTAGTCCTTGGTATACAAGGACTGTGGCAAATAATATTGATATGTGTACCCATAGAATGCTTATTATTATTATTATTAATAAAATGCCAGTGAGAATATACTCTAATAATTCTGTAATATAAACCTACAGAAGCCAACGTTTAAGTGGATATAAATAGTCAAATCTATTGCTTTATGACACAGAAAAGGAGTTTTGACTCATTTCTTGATATATTACAATTGAGAAACAAGTCGTAGATTTTCCCTACAAATAAGCATAATTTTAATCATCTGTGATAATTAACAACTGTTGGATTATTTCGGCCCATAAACAAACTAAATATAGTCACAAAATCAACAATTAAGAGGAGGCACTTAAAACAACTGAAAGAATAATGAGGGGAAACCTATATGGAAAGTAATGGAATACAGGAACCTGTAAGAGGAAAATAAAGATACAAAGAATATCAACAAAAATATCACAAATAAATATAAATCGTAGAAGTAAAAACGACGAGAAGACTTATAGGAAAAACAAAGAAAAATGTATTATTAAGTCGTTAGAGACACGTAATATTATTAAGATCCTACGGCTACTCATATGACAGCCTGACATCAATTAGCAAATATATGTACAGTGTGTCCGGTTATGAACTAGCGATAATCTAAATACATGTAAAGCAACTATTTTAATACACAATAACACTATAAACTAGGGCTCAATACCCCAACCCGCTATAAGGCAACCATTTTGTTTTTTTGATGAACGTGTGAACAAAAACGGTCATATATCTTAAAGTTATGGTCTTACTGAGATAAAATTAGGCTTATTCGACGGACAATAAAACTGTCTATCAACAACATTTCAAAACAAAGTGTTAACGTTTTCTTAAATTTTGAAAAAAGATAAAAGAAAAAAAAAGGGTAAAAAAATTATGAAAATCAACAAACTATTGCAAATCAATGCAAAAGTAGTCCCGATAACCTTTAATTTTTTTTAACTAAATCAAAAGTTTTTCAGTTAAGCTACAATACAACATTAATTTCATAACTGTATGTTTATTACTTTAGGAGTTATTGTTGTTTGAACATAGAGTATGCCCAAGCACTAAAGACATTTGTCAGGACTTTAAACAGGTAGGTAAACATTAAAACCACATTAAAGTCTTATTACTTGGTGAAACCATAAACGAAGTGTATATCAGCAATATGTTGCGTTGAATATTAACGATTTGCCATATTCATATCACAAGATAACCACTAATACAGAACGTAAACAGCACGGACGGTAAGTAAAAGTAGGGATCACAAACAGCCCGGAAAACTACATTGAATCCAATGTCAAGGCTTCTTAAAGTTTATCACCAAATAATATACAATTCATAAAGCATGGACATGTAGCTTAAAATCCTAACCCATTTCAATCTTTCAGTTATTTAAGCAAATATCTAAAAACTAAACCAAATTAATAGATCACATCATTTCTTACGCAAAGTGATAATTTAAAAACGAATATTTTTCAATTGCAAAATAAATTCCTACTATATGAAACAGAATGAAAATAAAAATTCCATAGATGAGTTTCGGAGAACTTTCAAATAGTGTAATGTCAGTTTGATTCCATCCAATTCATTTTAATAAACTTACGAAGAAACTTCAGCATATCCAGACTCTGTTCACTTTTATAGCCTCTTTATACTTTTGTGACAGAAGGCGATGAAACGGAAAAAATAGCAACCTAATAAAAATGGATGATATTTTCCTTTATCCAGTAATCTTAACTTCAAATAAGTTTGAAAAGTTTTAAAGCCTGCATTAAACAACATTTAAACAGAAACAACTCCCGAAAATTTTTTATCGGTGTTTTTTCATTTCCCCGTTTCCATTTCCGTCGAAATTAGCCTAATAGTTAGAACCACAGAGTCCAACTTATAATTGGTTTGAAATCATTTTTTTAGATAGCGAAACTGATAAAAGTTTCATTTGAAATCTGTAAACTCGTCAGTTGTTTAAATAGGGTAGCCCAAAGCTCACATCCGACGAAAAGTTTTCGTTTTAAGCCGTAAATGGAGAAAATATTGGAGGTTACATCCCAACAAAAATAGAAAAATATCTCTTTACTACCAACATGTTTTTTTATTTTGATATATTTTAATAAGGCACCAATAAATTTTTATTGTACAGGGAGTTTACAAAAACATGAGCTGGATATTCTTTATTCAAAAATAAGGAAAATTTTCAAATAAACGTAGGTCTGGAAATTGTTAGTTATCCTAATAAAAAATATATGTATCCTTCGGAATCATTAGCCATTTTATTCTACTGTGTGTCTTTGAAGGAAATTGATTTTCAAGCGTCTGCTCATACAACAAATGCATTGAATACACGAAGAATTTCGAAAAAGTAAAGAAAAAGAAAAAGGTTTCGAAATATCAATGTTCATGAAACACACTATATAGACAGTTTTACACGAAATATAGAACACTTTAATTATTTAACCCACCAGTCACTCCAAAAGATATAAAGGGTATTAATGTGGAATGTCTGATAAATATAGGAACAGTTGAGTCAACACAATGTCGGTAGTTTTCCTTTAACTCCCAAAAAGTTTTAACCAATACTTATCTTTAAAGTGTTAGATATGGCTAGATTTTAGTATTTGCAGCCATAGGCTCCATTATCTCAAAGGCACTGTATTTTTAATTAAAACAAAATGACGATCTAATCTTGAAATTAAATTTATAGTTTATGTTAGGTTAGGTTATTCAAATTTCTGTTTAATTTGTATTTCAATAACAGCTGCAGTTGTCATAAATCTAGGGCAAATGTGCAAAAATTTAATAGTCACTTACCCAATCTTACAAAAACATATTAATTGTTGTTTTTAACAAAAGAGTATGGACCAAAGTTGAATAGTTATGAAACAAATAAACTAAAAATAACAATACATAATATATAATCCTATAATAATTTATATGATCTATAATAAATAATAATTAATTTTAAAATTAATCATGAGAATTTGTATATTGAACAGTAAAAGAAATTTGTATGCTGAAATAAACCAAACCATTAACATTACTGATTGAAGTAAATTGTCCAGAGGAATCAAAACTCTCTACTCTGTAACCCTTCAGAAGAAAAAAAAAGACAGTTGATTATTTACTCTTCGATTTTAATGACGAAATGTTAAAAATTTTACTTCTACATTCTTAGTCTAGCTCACAAGTTACAAATGCATTAATACTTGCTACCGCTAATAAATATATGAAGATAATAAAGATTAGTAGTGACGTCTATAAAATTGTATAAATGTTCCAAATATACAGATAAACAATTCGAAACATAACAAATTAAGATTTAACAAGAATTTATTTTTGACAAATAATTTTTAATCTAAAATAATATTTACAGGGCAGTTTCTAGAAACTTAAAACAAAGTCATCCCGCCAAAAATTAACAAATTTTTCATGACAAGAGTCTGTTGGTAAATATGAATATTTTAAGCGTTTTTAGTCTTATTTCAGTTGAATTTATGTTAAACTATAGCCCCAAAAATTATTTCTGTTCATTGCGTCTTTTCGAAATATATACTCGTAGTTTTTATATTTCATATTATATCTCATAGTCTGGCTTGTGTTAACAAATACAATAGAAAAGCTGATTTTACTTCTTACCAGTAACTATTTTAACGAAAATGCGATTAGATTATTTGAATTTTAAATTATTATTATTATTTATTGAAACAAAATTTGTTCGAAAATATGATTTTATGTTAAGAAATATATTCTTGTTTGTAATTGTTTTCAATCATTAATACATGTTTAAATTCCTTGGAGAGAAATTTAAGAATCCATCTCGACAAGATGAAAAAATAAGTTTCTTTGATTATTATAATTTGTTATAAATTATTATCCAATTTATTTATATTTATCGATCAGAAAAAATAGCATAATCGAATAGGTACAAACAGCCAAAAATTTAATTAATACGAGATTGCAGAAAAAAGTACGATAACGTATATTTATAATTCATCAATTTTTTTTCAACTAATATCACTAAAAAAAATTCGTTTAGGTATTAGAACAATATTAATTCCTCAATAATATTTAGAATTAGTTGCAATAAAAACATAACAATATCATTAATTCGTATATATTTTGTTTAATATTATTCCTGTTTAGATTATTAACGAAAACAACTAAGAAATTGCTCCTTTTGTGAAAAAAATCACCTACTTTTTTTCGGCACAATATTGTCCTTTTAAATATTCAGAAAATACATCTATATCAATTAATTTAAACTACTGTTAATAGAAATAGTTTTGTAAGGGGGAATTGCAGATTTCTTCCTCATTAAATAAAGATAGTAATCGATTTTTTTTAAACTAAACTGGGTTTTTGTTAATTTTTCTTTCCTAATAATTTGCGCTCTTCATATTGGAATAATTGAAACTTTGTCAAATTTTTATAGATTTCATTCCCAATTCAATAATCCCTCACTATAATATATAATAAATTATA
The DNA here is from genome assembly GCA_034190945.1 of Octodonta nipae. Lineage (NCBI taxonomy): Eukaryota > Metazoa > Arthropoda > Insecta > Coleoptera > Chrysomelidae > Octodonta > Octodonta nipae. Next base: position 45,353,214 of record CM067218.1, on the reverse strand, counting down.
GTCAAGCAGTAACGAGGACAAATATCATATTGAACTTGTTAATTAGAATAATTTGTTTTTCTGGACAGTTATATATGTCATAAATATGTTTCTGTTTTGCCACATTTGGTTATGGTATAAATAACTTGGGAAATAATTATTATAACGGAATGGCAAAATTTATGTCTCAACTGAGCAGTTTAGTATTTATGTTGTCATATAAGTAGATATTACTTATTTCGATATCAAATTATGTGACTAATTCTTTTGCAATATATCTTCCACATGTTGCGAATTTACTACATACATTAGTGATATCACTAATAAATAATTGATGATTAAATTGATTCTGCGTCAGTAGTTACTGATTACTACGGTACATTTCAAAAATCAATCGTGAAATATTTCTACCACCAACATCGCAGTGAATATCATGATAACTGAATGACGCGTAGAAAAAGTGAGTTAGAGAGAAAAGTTACACATAGGATTTGCTGGAAAACGGTTAATTAATATCTGAAAAGTAATTGTTAATCTAACTACGTAGCTAGGTCACAACATCAAGACGACACTAAATGGATAAGGAAATTTTAGGATAGAAATACTTACTTATTATAAAGGACGATATCCGGCCTCCAAATATGATCCGATGGAACATGGAGCATGTGAACGCCTCCATATTCCTTTGGTTCCCACCGTAGTTTGTAATCATACCAGGACTGAAATAAATAACAAGATAATTTAATTTGAATGGAAAACAAATCTTCACAATATTAATAAATTGTGCGCAGATGTTTCTGAAAAAAAAAGTGAAAAAACATGGTAACTCAGCTAAATTAAATATACAATAATAACATTTCACGTAGCAGAAACAGCTCTGCTCTAAGACACTAACGTCTACGAGAGTTGCTATTTATATGCCAACTGATGTTTCTATTGGAAACTAGACATTGTAGAACATAATCTAGAGTAAAATATTTTGTCATTTAAGTGTTAATTGTTTGTTTACAGAAATTGAAAAATTAATGTCGTGCAAAGAATTAAACATTTTAGTGCAATTATTTTTCATAATTTTAGACGTGGATGGTCACGAAGCATTAGTATGACAGGCATCAAGCAGACCTTGAACAATTATATGAGGTTTAGATGTGTTATATCCCACGTAATCTGATACATTTTCAAATGAGGGCTCACGTCTATTGGATCAATCAAATGTTCATCTAAAGATGTTCATGGTGCATCAAAGACTGGGCATAACATCTGCACAGGTGACAAATTATGTATCTGTGCGTATGAGTCAGAAACTAAACACCAATGGATAATGTGGGTCTTCTAAAATGAGCCACATCCAACGAAAATTGTATGCAGAAAAAGAATATGATGCAAATGGTTTCTTATTTTTTTCGAGATCACTGATCACGCCGCAAGGATGGCATTAAGACAATGTAGGATAGTCAATTCTGAATGGTATGGGAACATTGATTTGACAGACGTCTTCGGAAAAACTCGAACAAAAGGCTTCATTATGACAGTACGAGCTCTCATACATCGGGTCAAACAAAAAGATTTTTATTAACCAACTTTGCTGACCAGCCCTGACTTGGCACCCATTTTTTTCCATTACATCAAAACATTACGTGGGCATGGATTTTAGAAACGTGTAGAAGACCTTACTGCATTCAAAACCCATGTTTTTGAATTACATAGATCATATAGAAAGGTGATTCAAAAATTTTTTCAAATGCATCTAGAAGCAGTAAAAGATTCCCCGGCAGTATATTTCGAAAACCAACTAAACCAATTCCGATAACTGGTACTTGTTTTTTCGTTATTAAGCAAAAAAATATTAATAGTAGTCTTTGTAACAAAATAATACTTATTCGTATGATCTTTTGGCAAAGAAGAGCTACTCAAGTTTTTAAATCATTTAAATTCCATCCATCCCAGGATTCAATTCACGTTAGAGTTCAACTAAAACAAGCAGTTTTCTTTACTGAACGTCACGATAACAAGAACTCAGCCTAAAATTCTAGAAAACACTATTTACAGAAAATCAACATAAACTAATCTATATCTGAACGCAGATTCCCATCAGCACCCCTCACAAATACAGGAAGTTGCCAACAAAGTAATTTCGAGATCACTAAAGGTCACCGATGACAAGACAAAGCACAAGAACAAAGAAGATTACTACCGCTCTTCAACAAAACGGATGCACACACAATACTATCAAACAAGCAATAGAACACAACACGAGACATAATACACATCTGAAGCAGAGGGAAGATGTTGCTGAAAAACCAAGAACTACCTTACCGTACACCAAGGGAACAACCGACGGAATCGGCCAAATTCTCCGAAAATACAACATAACTACCGCGTATAAACAACACCAATCAATAGAAAAAACTTTAAAAAATCCAAAACCCAAAATCGAATTAGAAAGTATACAGTATTGCGTGTGAAATCTGTGACAAAAGGTAAGGCTGCCAAAGAAACAGGAGAATCTCTGCTAGATTAGTAGAGAACCGATTATTTGTCAGAAACAAACAAACAACGTCTGCCCTATTTCTACACCAACTACAGACGGGCCACAAAATTAATTTTTACAGCTGTAAACAAATAGCTAACACAACAAATTATAAAATAAGGATTGAACGAGAGGCAATTGAAATCGAAAAATTCAGACAACTGTACCAAAGAGATGACCTCTCCAATATATGAATAACATGGAAAACAGTAATCAAATATTGCAAAACCGATCCCGCAACACACACCGCGGAACTGACGACCAATCAGCGTCGCTACAACCTCCGACAAGGGCATATAATACAGAAGCAAGGTATAGTGGTGATTAAGTTGTTAACTGAAATGATTTACGAAATGAACTCGTGTTATCATCCATAAAGATGTGGACCAGATTTATGCCAAACTGATTGATTGCCACTATAGAGGTCATCTGGTTAGTCCACATATCGGCCGAAATGCTCTAGATGAGACAAAAAAAAGTAAATGATGTCCCACCGTAACAATAGGTTAAAATTAAAAACTACATTTGCAAAACACAACGTTTGGACGAATCTGCTCATTGAATATGTAGCTGTCCTAGTAACTAATCACACATAACCACACTTACTTATCTCAGATATTTTTTAATTATACAGCAGATATTTCCAGAAAAGGGTCCTTTCTGGAAGTGATAGAAGATGGATCATCATCTATTAGAAATCAAAGTGATTGTTTGAATTTATGATAAAACAAACATAATTTTTTTTCAAACTGTGGCATCAAGCTCATGATAACTGTATATTAATTTACTGCTTCCTTGTTAAAACAGAACGTTTCTACCGATCCCTATATCAAACTTTCAGCTAATAAAACAAGTACTGAATAGAGCAATATCTGAAACAACTTTTACAAACTAAAACTACAAAGTTTTACTTTTTTCGTAACCCAGATGAAGACTGAACTACGGGTTGTGTAAGTAAAAGTTAAGCAAACCGATTAACTCTAATTTTCTTGAACTCTTGAGGTTATTATGAGTTTAATTAATAATGCATTATCGTCGAAGACGACGAAGCAGGTTGTTAATATTCCGTGAAGGTTTTGTCTCGACGACGATGATGTCGAATAACAAAACCGAAAGTCCACTATTTTGAAAAACTTCGTTTAAAACATGAGTCGCGTAAACTTACTTATTTTTAAACATGAATTATGAATAATTCGGAACATGTTCTGTTTGTGGTATTTGTTATATTCAGTTGTATAGATATTTTGGGGTTTTAAGCTCACATTGTTGTGAAAAAATGACAACATTGGACGGCTTATTTTCATATATGTTGTTTTAATCTATTTAGGTTTTATAAAGCCAGTTTGGAAACTACAAAGTGTTTTAAATTCTAAGGAAAGTTTATTAATCCCTCACTAACTATGCCTATATTTCGTAACTACACCTGACAAATATACATATATATTCTGAGTAACCTACCAGTTTAACCTTCGACCCCACGCTATGTTAATCTTACCTAAAAATTGGCAAAATTTTCCTCACAAAATAAAACTGAGAACAAGTATTAAGGATTTTATTATTATGCTGAATATTTAAAACTCCAAACTATTTAACGTCTCGGTCTGAACTTGTGGTTGATAGTTATGATTGTAAATGATAACAAATATTCCACTATTTCAGTGTTTTCATATATCATCATCATGTAATTTCTGGTGCAGAATTCGTTTTTGTTGGGCGTGACGAAGTACTACACTTAATATTAGGAACTATATGTGTATAAATTCTAAACTTCCAAAGACTCGGTCTGAGTTCGTAGATACGACAACGATTATTAATCAGTGATGACAAATATCTGAATGCTTCATTGCAAAAATGGGTCTTCATCATGTTACTACAGGTGTCCAAGAGAGTTCTTAAATTTATTTTGTGATATAACCAATTGCTACGTCCTTTATAACTTCCTTATTTGCCAACGACTGAATTTAAAAGTATAACTATTCTGTCACTATACACAAACAAATAAATCACCAACAATTTATCAAAAAGTCGAAAATGGTGCTATAGCTACATTATCAGTCACAAACAAAGAGAATACTATCTATTATCGAATTAACCTTGACACTCAGTGTTAGTGGTTAAAAGTGTTCATTCATTTTCATGATCACTGGAAAACAATTATTCTACGAGTATGCGCAAAGAGTCCGCACAAAATTAAAACTGAGAATCAGTCTAACGGTTAGATTGGCTCAGATATATTCTATTCACGACAACTTGACACGGTTATATTTTTAGATGAACACGTGGAATGATTTTTTTGTGGCTTGCCAATTTGTAATTCTATGCAGAAACATTCAAAAAGAAATAAAAATTTAATAGTTAAAGGGGTTCAGATATAGGTACTCTGATCATGCCAATTCGACACTGGCATAATTGCAGAAGGACATGTGGTAGCCCTTATAGAGTTTCTCGATTCTCCGGATTGCCAAACAAGGCGAGCAAATGTATTTTTATTGTTATCTAAAGATTATTTATAAGATTTTTTGGTTTATATTTTGATGGTTCTTTGGGGACTAACACGGCACAAAGGTGAAAATACATATTAAAAAATTCAGTCATTTCAGGGTGATGTAGTTTCCCTTGTATGGTAATAATTATATTTTCTATTATGATGAAATATTTCTACAAAAACTGATGCAACATAGTCTGTTGAATTATAGCAAATTATTTATTCTCACTCGCTTTTGACATTAACAACCATGTCCAACATGTAAGTCCTAACCTAACATAACCGGTCTTTGAAGTTTCAGTAAAATATCTCTTAAATTGCCGGAACTATAAAAAAAAACAAAATTTCAGCAGCATCAGATAGATAAAGAAGCGATTGCTGAAATATTTTCTAAATACAAATAGGCAAAGACAAAACTGTTAGGTACTATTTTCTCGGCTGTTCCTCAACCGATTTATTTGATTTTTGTTTTGTATAGTGGCTATTGACGACCTTCAGTGCAGAATGCTAAAATGTCTGGATGATATTGATTCATTCATTAAATAGAATAAAATAACAAAAATCATAATTTACGTCCACAGTGCCTCCAGATTGCGTGGAGAGAAAATCGTAAGACGGATTGACTCGAATGAGAAAAACAAACTAAATAAAACGAAAAACTAACAAATTTTGTTTGGTTCTGAAAGTTATTCTACAGTATCATGCTATGCTATGCTATGCTATGCTATGGAGAACTCACCCACAAAAATTTATATTATATGATAATGACAATTTATTAGGTACTCGCAAATTTTTCTAAATATACTAAAATCAGAAATTTGTATTGCGTGGCAACTAAACAATGTTTTTCCGATAATAGTTTATTATTTTAACACTATACTATTAATTTATATTGTTTCTATTTTAAAGGCTAATAGTTTCAAACAATTTAACTAAGATTACAAAGCCTATGATATAAATACAAATAGTGAAATTGATTGATAGATAAATAGTTAGATCTCACATCATGGCAATGGTTCTAATTTCTCGACCAGTTCTCGGCCAACCACAAGCAGATTGAATTTCAATCCGCTAGGTTGAGATACTTTCTCAATGAAATCAGAAAATTATCAATGTATAATTTTGAGAATTTCAATTTCAATGAACTTACAAAAATTGTCAACATATAAAGGTATTATTTAACATAAATTATCAGGTGGTGCATTGTATTTCTTAAATGTTTTGATATAATCCCCCTATGAAAACTTTTACGTGAGTAAACTAACTGTTGAGAGATTATAAAGCTAATTGATACATTTGATTTCAGATTCAGTCAAGTAGAATATGTTTTTTTTTAATTTTATGCCATGTGCAAATAAAAATTGAATAAGTATTAGCAATATATTGCTTTTTTATTCGATTTAAGGTAATCTTTTAAATTAATTTTAACATGTCGTCTAAAATATTAGCAGTCAGACAAAAATTGTTAAATGTTCTTTTAACGGGATGTGATATGCTGCAAATATATTTTTACTTATTTATCTAACAATATAATACATATAATGTTTTGTTTATTGACATATATCTTATTATGTGTAATTCTCGCAAACTGCACTATGACTGTCGAAATTTCATTTCGGGGTTTTGGCGTCTACAAATCGATTGCTCGGGAAAAATCGTATTACCGAGAAAGAACGAAATTGTGACAATAATTATGACAGCTGAGTTTTGAAATTACAAAAGTTTCAATACAGGATGATTTGGTAACATACTTGTAAAAAATTTCCAATCCAAATTGATGTGTAGAATCTTATAAGAATTTTATCGCTATTTAATATTTTTTAAAGTAAAAATTGCTGCTTAGGCGATTTTTGGATGGGTAAAAAGTTATATGTTCTCATGTTCTAAATTGACTGTGACATAAGGCGTTGTATATTATAGTTACACAGGGCGATTCCAGATATGTTAGAAATCATTTTTTTCATGGGTGGCACACAAGCAGTTGCATATATAAAGTGTTTAAAATATAGAGTAGAGTGCAGTTATAACTAATAAAATAATTAAATAGGGAAGCCCATTAGCGGTTGAATTTACAGGGTTCTTGGAATAAAGGGCGCAATAGAATTACAGTTATATAGGGTGGTGCAAAAAATATTATACAGATATGCGTATACAGGGTGACGGAAATGGAAATTCAACATTTCGTAACCCATAAGCAGTAGTATATATAGGGTAGATAAAATATAGGAATTATAGATATACAAGATGATTATAAAAAATGTTAGAAAAGGAAATAATTTATAGAGTAGCCCACGATGAGTTCCATATATATGATGATTGAAATATAGATCGGAGTAGAATTATAGTTACAGAAGATAGTTTTCATAAACAAAAAGAGTAAATACGGTGACTTATAGGCAGTCGCATATACAGAATGGTTTACCGGGTGGTTCAAAAATGTTAAAAAATATTATGCGTGGTCCATGAGCAGTTGCATATACAGGGTGGTGGAAATATATAATGAGATGGAATTATTATAATGAGTATTTACATATAAATTATATATAAATAGTAGAGAATTGAATGCAATTATAGTTATACAAGGTGGTTAGAAAAAATAATTTTGTAGGATAGCCCATTAGCGGTTGAATTGTTGTCATATTAAATTAAGAATTACGAATTTGAACAAATAAAGTCCTATTGATTATATTTAAAAAAGAACATGAATTTACTTATTTGTAGAAGCGAGATGTAAGACCGACATCTAGGATTTTCGAGGAAACTATCACACAGAGGTTCCGAATCTGGATCCGTTCCGTGTAGTTGCTGCTCTCCCTTAATTCCTAGGATAGAATGTCACGATAAAATTTTCGGGGTCGAATTTCGACCACTGGGCGACGGCTAGTTATATTAATTTATTGTCATGAATTTTGTACACACTAGGAAAAATAAGTTTGACAAAATGAAGGAAATCTATTGTTGGTGAAAAGGGTAGAATTGAGAAAATTAGGTGCTTACTATTAAAATCAACCTTTCGACTTTCAACTATTTTTCCGAACTAAATATTTTCTGCCCGTAATTATATTCTGCCAAATAATTTTAAGACCTTTTTATATAGTTTATGCGTTTGATTTGTTATTTCCATTGATATCCAGTTACAAATGGATTTTCATTTTGTGCCAGGCAAGTAAACAGCTATAATTTATTTTTGTTTGCAGTTTATCAAGTTTCCTCTAATACATGCAGTCAAATTTGTATGTTTTTAATAGTAGCAATCACCACGCAGCATATTGATTTGTCGAAATGACTATTAGCATTTTACTTGTTTATGGGATGAATTAATATTTACCAGTCAACAAATTTTGATAAATAAACAAACAATTACTGGAATTGAATATAACACCATTTCACAAAAAGCCTGTAATTAATTTTCCCTGCCGTCGGTCCAGAGCGATATTCGACTACAAATTATCATTACAGCCTTGCTTTGGTTTAAATTAATGGATCTACAGTCAGGTAAGCATGACTAAAGAAACGTTGATGTAATTCTTAAATCTCAGTACAAAGCTTCTTTAATTTTGGAGGTAAAGGAATACTAACAGAGAACCTTTCATATAATATTGCTTGAACTTGAGGAAAATTACAAGGTTTTGAAATATTCCTTAAAATATGATGTGAAATATTTAGAGATGTAAATTTACATAAATTACTCTTATTTTATTTAATTAAGCAGTCATCAAGAAATTATCAAATAAAAATTAGTTCAGAGCATTAAAGTAATTATTTTGTACGACTCATAATGGTTAACGTATATTTACAGGAAATAATAATTTGGTCAATGCGAGTTGGACTCGTATTCTAAGGTTACATACGTCTTTTGATACAATGTAGATAAATTGGAGTATATATATATATTTTAATATATTAGTTTCCGACAGGCAGGGAATTAGACGATTTTGCTATATTTTCCATAATGTCTTTTAAACTAAGCGTTTTGAATTTACACACAATATACACTTTTATTTTACACAACGAGCCTTTTTTATTTCATCTGCTACATGATTCACTTAACTATTATGAAAATATTTACTTAATTTGGCGCAAAGTTCTAAGATTAGAATTTTCGCTTTATTTTACCAATAAATTTCAGTGAAGCCCAGTATTGTCTCATCTTAGGCTTAAAAGTTTCACAGATAAAGGGGAGCATGGGTCCAATTTTAAATTTTACATTATATATTATATCTTTTAAACAAATTAATTTAAAAATACAAATAAAATATATTAGTATCTTTACGATAATTCCTTTTATTTGATATATTACGCACACTATAGAAACAAAGTTTTATTTTCAATTTAAATTTATAAATTAATGTTATACTTTTCCTGTAAATTTTCGTGTGAGGCCCAATATTCTCAATTTTTTCCAAAGTGTAGTTTTTTAGATCGTAAAGTTTCGACTTTTGAATATTTTTAACAAATTATTTGAATAATATGAAAAAATATATACTGGTGTTCTTCATAATGTGCCCTTTTACTTGACATGTTACATGAGGCGTTTGAAATAATTTTAATTCTTTATTTTTCATTTAATTTGGCCCCAAATTTAATATTAGGTTTTTCTCCTTATTTTACCTGCAACGTTCCAGTAAGGCACTATTTTTTCATTTTTTTCAAACTTGTAAGTCGTATAGTTCCTGAAATAAGTTATTGTTTTATAAGTTTATTAATATCTTTTAAATATATTTTTTAAATAAATTAGTTTAAAAATATATTTATATTTCTTATAATGGGCCCTTTCATTTCATATATGATAAACTGCGTTTGAAAAAATATATATATATATATATATATATATATATATATAACTTTTTATTATTACCTTAATTCTATAGCTTGCCCCCCCTTCCATTTATGTTAACGTTGTCTTCTTATTTTTCCAATATCAGTATATTAAAAAAAAATTACAGTTTCTGAAATAAAGAGGGAATGAATATTTTTTTATATTGTTGTTAATAACTTTAAGACAACTTATTTTTAAAAAATCAAAAAAAAATGTTATTCCCTATAACGATATATTACATAATGCATTTGAACAAAACTTATTTTTTATTTTCAGTTTAATTCCATAATTTGCCCGCCAAAATTAATATTAAGGTTTTTTACTTATTTTTCCTTAAAAGTTCAAGTGGGCTCTGTACCTCTATTTTTTTCAAAATTTTAGGTCTTATAGTTTCGGAAATAACTGGGGGAGAGTACAATTTTTTATGTTTTTGTTAACATCTTTTAAACAATGTTTATTATAAAAATATAAAAAATACTTTTGTGTTTTTCATAATGAGCCCTTTGAGTTGATACATTGCAAGAGTCGTTTGAAGCCATTTTAATTTTATATTTCCCATTTAGTTCTGTAATTTGCCTCTCCACAAATTAATATTAGGGTTTTCTCCTTATTTTTCCTATAGCTTAGGCGAGTGCTTATATCCCTAAATTTGTCCAAAATTTATAATATCCATTGTCCTTGTAGCCATTTAGTTAAATTAGAAAATTAACTGAACTATAAGAAAAAATTTTAATTTAATTATATATACTAAGATATTAAGTCAAACTAAAACTAAATTCAAATATTCAAAAATAATTTACCTAAATAAAAAATGTAACTATTGCTGTAACATGTAGACAAGTAATTTGTAGGTGGAAGCACTCTCTATGATCCCAACAGGGAAAGGGTTGGTTTTAAGATGATTTAGATGATTTTATGATGGGATCAACCTCAGTCCTAACCATATTCTATCACAATTCCTTCTATTTCAGCAACAATAAACTAGCCAACGTACTTGCCGTATCAAAAGCTGAGTACCAGGTCGCCGGCAAGAAGTATAAGGATCCTACCCCAGTTTTACCGATTCTACTAAGCCAGATACTCGGGAAAATCAATAAATACTAATAACACAGCAAAAAGCTAATGCAAGGCTACAAGTACCACTATACTGGTTTTTATTAAATTACGAGATCTCAGTTTACGCCTAAAGAAACAAACTTGAAGGGGAATATGGTATCAAATTGATATCCATTATTTTTTAAATAACTATATAATAACTAATGTTAATCGTTTCACCAGTTGTTCTCCCTGTACTTTTTGCCTCTATTTTAAAATAAATTCGCTGATATTCTTGACTTTAATTTCAGTCAAATGCTAATATACATACTTCGGTTTATTCTATTGCAGCCTTATATTGTCGATTTAATTATGCGAACTTAAACGGTTGGTATTGAATATTTATGTGCAGAGATTACGAAAATCATTTTCATTTAGTACATATACTGGAAAGCCCAATTTCCTCAATTATTGCCGATGAAATAATTCTTAGTTTTTTTTCTTAAATACTTTGTGCCTTATTTATATAAATTAGCTTTTTAAATAATCTCGAAAAAATCTAGCTTGTGTGAAATCTAGAGAGAGTGGTGACTATTAACTCTCACATATTCGTAGGTGCATGTCTTACGAAGATGGCGTAAGTCTCTAAACATATTGAAATTTCATAATATTTTGATTCTACCTACCACCACATTCATTTATTGTTGATATTTCAATTCTCTGAGTCACTGACAAGGCCCCTTTTATGTTACTATGGTTGCCAATGCTGTATGCCGTATGATTAACTATTTCATTTATTTACTGACGATGCGTGCTTCCCATGGGTAGCAGAGCTTTTTTTTCTATCGTATTTCTGATCATATTACTTGAGCTGTTTTTTGATTTATTTTATTGCCCATAATGAAAATATTTGAAGTCGCATACATATGAGAGGGCTTGAATTGATTTTGTCGCTCGATAATTTTAATAACTTCTGAGGTATTAATTTAAATTGTATGATGAGGGCAATTATAATGTGCATGAAATGATTCAGATAACTAAAGTATATAATTTGGTAAGGATTGATATCGTATCCGTCTAAATAGCATTACCACAATATATGTAAAAAAAATTTTTGGACATATGCCAACCTGGTTTGTTCTGTAGATTTATAAAACAGGAATTATTTCATCATATATTGTTTTGTTATAACTCAAACGACTTTGTGTTCAAATCTCAAACATTGTGTTGAGTACATGTAAGCGTGAAGAGAATAAATCTGTCCAAGGTTCGAAAGAAAAAGGTTATACGATTACTTAGCGCAAATACAGTAAAACTTCCCCATTCACGTACAATCTAGAGCGCGTCCTTTAGTAAATTTTACAAGAGCTTGTTGCAGGACTATCACGTTATTACGATATAGTGGTTTTATTTTCAAACTGAAATTAATATACTCGAACAAAGCGTTAGAATAAAGTGCAAAATTGTTAAGCTTTCTGACAAATAAGCGAAAAAGACAACCCAATTTAAATTGTGCTAATAAAGCAAAACGGATTTAGAAAACTATTTTGGACTGCTAAGCAGCATTACTCAAGTGGTAGCAAAAACAGTAATTGAGTCTTTTTCAGCAACCTTAAAGCGAAATATAAAAATTGCGCATTCATTTTGAAAAGCCAAGTTGATCGTTCCGTTAGTATTGTAATATAAACCGTGGGCAATTTAATAGGTTCGTTGTTGAAAATATGAACTAACAGCGAAATTTTCAGATTATTTTGTCGAGAATTCTGTACTTTTCAAAGGTTCTAAAATTACTTGATTTACTTGAACCCCACTTGAAACATGAAATACCTTGATTAAATAATAAAAATATATTAGAGAAGAAACAGTTATATAAAAAGTATTCACCAACCTGAGTGACTCAAAAACTCAAAAGGAACACCGCTTAAATTTGTTATACCAGATTATCAATGATAGCATCACTAGCGGTGACTAGATCACTTGCAAAGATACAGTAATCAATAGCGAGTAGAAATTAGTATTGTACTGAACTTGGGTTCAATTAACTTTACTTTTGATAAAACATTTTACTGTTTTCCATTTCTTTAACTTTCACACACTATTTCACAATTTTCCCTCATATTTTTCTTTGAACCACAGTATAAGGTGTAATTTCTGTCCACTCTTCATTTAAACCACCCTTTATTTGCAACTTATCCTAACCTTGTTTGAATTACCTTGTGGAAATATAACTTAACTTTGCACTAAATAAAGGTACTCCACATATGCAACCGTTCATGTTCTACCTTATATAACAACTTTTTTCCATTCTTTTAACCACCCTGTTTATTTATACTTCTACTCCACCCTATATTTCAACAACCTTGTATATGCCACTACTTTTGGGCCACCCCATATAATATTTTTGTAGCACCATGTATAGAATTCTACTCCAGCCTATATTTCAACTATCCTATATATACAACTACTTATGGATATAAAATATTTTTTTAACAACCATATAAACTATAATTTCACTTAATCTTATATTTCAACCACCCTGTATAAACTACAATTCTACAATTTTTGCAACGAATTTCATAACTATAGTAACTCAATAACATAATTAAAATATCCTAACTGCTTACATAACACATTTTTTCTAAGATTTTTGTATCCAACCTGTTTACCTATACCATACTAGCCTTATTTAAATCACATTATATATACAACTACTTATAAGCCACACAATATAAAATATTGTTATTCACCCTGCATAAATACAGCTCAAATAACCTGTTTTTCAACCACCATTATGCAAATATTTATAGCCCACCCAATATAACTTTTTTGAACTACTCTCTATAAATAATTTCACTCCCCCTTATTTCAACCACTATGTATGCATGCATGCTTACGGGCCAAGTAATATAACCTAATATATTTGGTGCGTGTGGTAGAACCAATAGAGTAATTGTGTGACCCAACATCATTGAATTATTTTCGCTTTATATATTGTTTTTGTCAATGTAGGGCGATAAAATGTATGCCAGACTTTAAGTCAAACTATATGGTTTGCAGCAAAAAAAAGATTCAGCAAAATCAGTTCAGTAGTTCTTACGTGATGCCCGAACAAAGAAACAAACAAAAAAAACAAGCAAACAGATAGACAAACTACAATTTTAAAATATAATTTTCAAATGTCCTTTTATGTACTTTTTGTGTTCTCAATTGACTCTTACTAATTAAAATATTCCTCAAACTTATTATAATATTATCATCATTCATATCAAGTACACGTATATATTATTACAGTCATTTATTCATTTACTATATATTATAGACTATCTCGCTTACAATAGAAAGAGAGTATTTAGGTTGGATAGAAGTTAGAGTAAAAATATTTGCAAAAGTTTCTCAACCATATATATTTGCAATTGTACTACTGTAGATCTCAAATACTGTTCAACTTACCTGTTCTACCCATAGGTTAGTAGTCATAATTTGATTCTTCAAGTTCTGAAACAAACAACAGTAATTAATCCATTGTCCGCATTAATTAAAAATATTACTAATTGAAGTTCTTAAAATTTTAGTTAGAGATGTTTACAAAAAGTCTGTTCAGTTTCAACAAAAGTTTTGTATACCGAAACAACTTTGTTTTCGAGTTTGAAAGTTTTTCTACTAGCACTGCAATTCATTTCGTCGAGATAATTTTCTGCTCTCCTATTATGTAAGTTCATGATGGCAATTAGAAATTCAATTGCTAAAGGAATTAAACCCTGTTCCTAAGTTAACCCGCCATAGATTGCATTTAGATAGTATATATGTTATATATTTAAAAACTGTTATCTATATTAATAAATAAAAAAGAAAAACCTTTATGTTTGTTATATTTTTAATGGGAATATTAGGTTGATGTGTACGTATGGATCTATCTATGTAACGGAAACTTTCAACGTAATTTTCACCAACATAAAGAAGTCCAATTAAGCTGAAAATTGGCACACGTGTCAAGGGCGGATGACAATACAATTCTTAAAGTTGAATTTTCGCGTTTGTTGTCTTTTTGTCACTGTTCTTGCCTAAATACAAATTCCTCTATTAACTACTGCCATCTATTTGGCAGTAGTAGAACTTGTTGCAATGAAATGGAAAGGTTATGCAAACATGAAGTATACTTTTAATTATAAATACTATAGACAGCGTTTTGAGACTAAAAACTTAGAATATAATGAAAGTTTAAAAAAAACTAAAAAAAATATGCTTTATTAGCAAACCGAAATAAAAAGCAGAAAATAATCTTTAATTATGAACAGATTATATTACAGTAGTAGAAAGTCAAACAATCAATTATGATTAATTACCCCTCAGAATAAAAATATAATAAAATTTATTAACAGAGTAATTCGATTCAGGGTAAAAAGCGTGGGGTGCTTGAAATATTAAATTTTACAATTATTGTATAGACAACTATTTATAAGAGGAGAGTTATACAAACATAATGAAAATAATACATATATGAGGATTATGAAGTTAATTCCTTAATTTAATACAGAATTAATGTGAAATTTTGTAAAAATTTTATCACTAAATAGGGAGATGCAGGTCATTAGATGAGAATAGATAAACGGCTGTTTTATTGATTTACTGTGACCAGAGTGGAATTTCTCTTCATGATTATGAAATAAGATAAAACCTGAGAACAAAAATCCACGTACTTTAAAAAATAGAAATGTTTCAAGGGTCCAATCGTTGTCAATATTATTAAAAATTGTATTAATAAAATATAAATTTGAAATTAATTATTTCGCTTTTGACAGTTTTATTCTGACTATGTTGTTTTTAGATATATAAGGAACATCAAAAAATTCGTCTAAATTTATAAGTGGTGTTCTTAGGGACGACTTTATTTTGAGTGAATTGACCAAAAATGCGATCAAAGAATTCTGTTGATTAACTGATCCCATTAACGTAATATGGGAAAACCTAGGAAAAACCCTATAATCTATCTCGATATAGGTTTGTCCAAGGCCGATTGCTACTCTAGTTTCATCATTAATTATCGATAACCAGATAAAACTGAAATCTACGGAATTAGAAACAATATAATGAACCTCATTTAACAACATTGTAGCAGATTATTTCAATTTTCTTTTGACTTGGAATATTCATTGTTTGTATGACCTATATCGTCAATGTTTCAAAAGTTTTCGAGTTTTCGAATTGTCGTTTCTTTATGTAATTTTTGTGTTCATTTTTTCTTATAATTACATGCATAGATATTTCCGCAATATAAAATTTGCTACATTCGCAAGGAATCTTGTAAATGCAGTTATGCAGAATTTTGAGATGTATTTGTTGGTTTTGTTCTCGATATTATTGATTTTAGTATATTTCTTGTTTTGAGTATTGTTTTGGCATTAAATCTGTTGCTTACACTATTCAATATTTGTGGCAGACCCTGTATATATAACATTGTGGTTGTTGTCATGTACTTGTCCCTGAGTTACTGAGAAAAGTTTGGTATCGATTCTCAATTCTATCTCAATCTTTATTCATAAATTTTGTAATTGTTTCCAACAGGAATATTTTTAAATTTTTTTTTCCTTAAGGAATTTTTTGAAATCAGTACAGATTGATCTATCATAAAATGGTTTAACAACAAGTTAATGTACTGTATTTGGATAATTTGAATTTATAAAAAATGGATTATTGTGAGGTGGTTTCATATAAATCTCTGTCTCCAATGAAGTTTTCGTTTCGCCTATTAATATGCCGAGGAAAAGTATTTAATTTATTTATTCAGTTTCAGGTTGTTTATGACATTTATAAATCTCTTCAAGATTTCATCTACATAACAACATTAACCTGAAGGTTTATTTATTCTCTATTTGAAAAAAATCTGTTTTCGATATATTTCTATAAACATATTACTTAATGCAGGTAGATGACAGGAAACGATGGCCATGCTAAAATTAAATTTTTAACGTGAAAGAATTTTTGTACTCTATGTGAGAAATGTGCACTTTTATTTAGATCAAAAATAGAATTTCCAGTAAGAAAAAAAAATTAAAAGTTCCTATATCCTATTAAACACAAGTCACGAAATCATTTAATAATATTTGTACTTTTAATTTTTATAGGCATAATATGATAGTTCAAATTTTAAAATACCATAAATATAATTGCATCAAAAATAAAATCGATTTTCGTTTGGTCAATGTTCGCACTAACGTCGTAGGATAATAGTATTATAAATTCTTTCTCGTATTTTCTGCGATAACTATTTAAGACCTATTGCCTTATGAAGCGAGCAGTTTAATGTGAGTTGGAGTGAATTTAATTTCGATAATAATCAGTTTTATTTTGTAAATACGTGAGTTTGTTTTGGTTTTTGGAAGTTTAAATTCTCAAGTGAAGTATGGAAGTCTAGCAAAATCATATCCAAATAAGTTACTGACAAGCTGGACTAAGAAATATGTTAGATCCTGCAATGAAAAGTGAGCAACTGGATTTAATGAACGTATATTTTTGAAAATTGAAGAGAAACAAGAACAAACTGAATTGAAGAGACAATCTGATGAAATAAAATGACAAGAGGATGAATGAAAAGGGTAAGATGATTCAAAGATACAAAAGGAACCTTTAGAGCAGCTAGTGCAATTAGCAATGCAGCAGTTAACCAGAAATTAGTAATTATGGAATCAGATAAAATACTGCTGATACTCTTGAACCCAAAGTAAGTGACATGGATTCCACTCAAAACCAGGTAAAAGATGAAATCAGTTCAATTCAAAAGTCCGTACAAAGTGATATTCAAAAAATACAAGTGGAAATAAAAAATGCAATAGTACCTACAGCGAGGACAATATCAGAACACTGTAAGTACCAAAGGTTCCTTAAGCAAACCACCCACATTTGAGGGCCTATGTACAAACGGTAATTTGAGGAAGTGGCTGCAACTACTGAATGGGATAGCCCAAAAAATCTACCTCTCTGGTAATTTCTTCAAGAGGTCCAGCATTAGAATTCCTCCGAAGCATTCCACTGAACGAATAAGATAGCTTCGAAAGATCATTGGAGTTCTAGATAAGAGATACGACAATCAATCTTTAAGCCAACTATACGTGGTGCAACTGAGTGGGAAAACACAAAAATCTGAAGAAAGTCTGCATTCGACGCAGAGATTAGGCGTTTGTTCTGCCCAGATCTACTAGAGGAAACTAAAGATCAATTGGCCACACAGAGTTTTATAAATGGTATCAGAGACGTTAAAGTTCTACAAACTTTAAGACTTTGTGGCATTAACAAGAGCAATGAAGCTTTTCTCCGGTCTTATAAGTAGAGGCCCTCATAACCATGGGCATGTTTATGAGTTGGACAACTCAAAGATACGAGCAGTTTCCTTCAGGGAGGAAAAATAAGAGGCGTCCTTTTTGGCGTTGTTGACTGGTAAAAACTAACTAAACGAACGGTTACAAATAACTGGAACGAGAGATGCCTCTTTCCGTTGTGGACGAACATGACATTTCCAACGTAACTGCAAAGTGAGGTTACCAAGCAGTTCACCAGTTAGAGTTGGATACAAGCACCAGGAACAGACAGCTAGTCAGCAACAGGGGGCGAATGTTGACTAACCCTCCACCAGCCCCCAGGACAGTATCTATCCAGGGATTTTCCCAATACAGGAGCAGCCTAGTCATAAGGGGTACCGTTAATGGCCACGAATTAACCATCACCTTTGACACCGGCGCTGCTATGTTCATTGCCAGGTCCAAAGTTTTGAGGTCATCGGAAACCCGGCCAATTAACAACATCAGCTTAGAAGATGTAGATACAGGGTGAGCGCGATGTGCTACAGATATGGGACAACAGAATCCGCACAGGGTCTGGTGAGTTCCCGCAATTTGTTTAGTGTATTGTTTAAATTTGATTGAATTAATTCATTGATTTTTAACCTTCTGCACCTTTTCCATAACCTTCTGTCGCGCTAATGCTAATTTTCAGTGTTTTTTTGCGTTTAAAATATAGACAGTATACGTGATTCGTGTATTGACTTTCAAGCTATTTGGAGGATTGTTTGATTCCGTCTTAAGAGACGGCCGATTTTTGTTGTTATTGTGTTACAATTCCGCGAGTTATTAGTTCCGGTCGTAACAACCGCTAAACCGCTTTCATTTTGTTTCTTTTGTGTTTACAAAAGCGCATCATTTGTTGTTAAACCCGCATTATTTGTTTGCTCAATCAATGAACATTACGTCGCTATTTTTTGTGTAACCTGTTGTCTAGACGAAGCTCTAAAAAGCAGGTCCTGCCGCTGCGGGGCTAGCTTTTGAAAAAAGAAGAACCAAGAAAACACCACCTGCAGGGTTTCGACTTAAAAGGTCAGTGATAAACTTTTATTTGGTGATTTCATTTACTCGACGGCACGTGTTCATTGATTGTTCCGCTAAAGGTCCTTCGTCAATTATATACTTGCATTGAACCAGCATTGAACTAAAACCGCAACATCTAATTCATATATATTATTTTGGATATTATATGTAATGTGTCATCGAAGACATTACAGGGTCCCAGTAGCGGAGATTGTGGGTGTTTTTAGGGACTTAATAGCCAACATGGGTTCATGTTCGAGCCGAAATATGATGCTATTCGATTCCTAAATGAGGATTTTGTACTTACCCGGCCTGTAACCAGCTCAGCGCCTTCCATAAAAATGGAAGTCCTCAATGGAAGTCCTCAACTAGAATTCCCGGCCAAACGTAACATGTTATTCATGGGCGGCGAGAAAGTCCTGGTAGCTGCGTTGGAATAGTGAAGACCGTACATTTAGTTCATGACTACTTGTGCAGACAGGTTATACTTAAAACCGGAGAAGAGATACCAATTAGAGTCCTGAATATGTCCAATAATGACATTCGAATTGCCAATGATCAAGAAATAGCTTGTTTCAAACCAGTAGACATCATCCTCAATTATGAAGAAGCTTACCAGGTATCGACAGTAAACAGTTTCTAGAACAGTTTGCCTACGAATTGAGACACTTACACCACATAAACAGCAGAAGACCAAGGAATTCACCGTAAATCACTAGCAAATTTTTAGTAATCAAGATGGTAATTCCGGTGGTACACACATCATTCGGCACAGAACAGATACCGGAAAGGCTCAACCCATTAGAATCCCACGGTGGCAACGGCTCTGGTAGACCAGCTATTCAGTATGTTTGGTGTCCCGCTGCAGTTACATTCAGACAAAGGGCTTAAATTTGAATCCCACATATTCCAGAAGGTCTGTACGATGTTGGGAATCAACAAAACGTGATCTACCCCTTTGCATCCACAGTCAGGCGAAACGGTGGAAAGATTCTACAAGACCTTGGAACAACATTTATCCAAATTCGTCAGCAATAACGAGTGATTGGGATGAGGGTATTCCCCTATTCTTGATGGCCAATCGCTCAGCCATGCATAATACCACAGGACTGACACGAACAAGAGCTGAGATAAACTTGTGGTTTGGCCACCCCAAGAAGTTATTGATTATACTGACAAAGTCCATATGCTGGCAATACACTAACTAGCCCGAACTCAGATGTTAGCCACCAGCAATCAGATGAAGACACTCTATGATCTCAAGGCAAATTCCGTCGGGTTCCAACAGAGAGACAAGGTCTGGCTATGCAACTCCCAGAGGAGCAAAGGCACACCAGCTTGAGATGGTCCATATGAGGCGGTCAAGAGGCTCAATGACGTTATCCAAGAACGAAAATGTAGGTGGTTCATTTGAATCGAATCGCTCCCTACCATGAAAAGAACGATTCTGATCGGGTCGATCAGAAGTAAAAGGGTGTTATACATTCATTGTACCTCGACAAAAACCAAGAAACTTTCACGAAGTTAATCATTCTAATAAAATAATACAATAATAAAATATAGGCGAATATAAAAAGAGCAAGAACAGTATTCAGGAACGGTTCGATTGAAAGCAAGGACGCTTCGATTTCATTTCCTGAATGGAATACTATACACTCTGGCATACGGGAAGTAACCATCTAATTCTCGTATTTTCTGCGATAACTATTTAAGTTCCATTGGCTGATGAGGCGAACAGTTTATAATGAATTTGGTTTAATTGAATCGACAGAGCGAAGCGACTAACTGTTTCAATAATTTTGTTCTGTAAATAAGTGAGTTTATTTTGTTCGAATTTAGACATTTATTGTGAGTGTAATTTTTTTCATTGAACCCACGGAGTATACTAGAGTATGTAATATTGTGTTATATTTTTGTTAAGATGCTATGAGTTCAATAAAGGGCTGAGCAGTTCCATGACTATTTAAATTGTAAGGTGTAAGAACGACATCAGATAATAGAATCTATATATTACTAATAATGTAGTGAGATCCTTTGTGGTGAATGACTAAACGCAAAATTGTAGATTTGGCAGCATATCCATATAAGTCAGTAAAACTGATTTCAAGAGCTCAGTTGTTGGACAAATTGTAACATATACCAAAATTAGCAAAATTTTGTGTAATTAAAATTTTTATATGAAAATGGGGAATATATATTGTTAGATTCATCAGTGTAACATTTACAGAAACCAAATATTAAATCACTAACTTCATTCTCTCATATAGAGTATAACTTAATGTTAATAATCACATTTTAGTCTCTAATACTCATTATATTAAGCACCGTAGGCCATTATTTTTTGTAAACGTGTTTATTTACAAACGACCATTAATAGCTCTAAAATTGTGACTTTATGAAGCATGTCAAAATAACGAAAAAAATCTCGTGCCGTTAGTTAAACAGGTAATTATGGTTTCCCTTCTCTATCGCTTAATGGTAATTGGTAAATTTAATGGCTCGAAGTTCTTGTCATCTTATATAGTACGCTAAAACTAATTGGACTTTCGTTCGATGAACTCATCGTGGCGTCATTTTCTTTGAAGATATTCAAAATGATATTTTGATCCTATGAGAATTGCAAAACTAAAGCGAGGTAAAACCCCAATATGAATAGTTGTATAATACATTATTTTTTATAAAAGTTGATAACAACCTTATTTAATTAAATAAACTAAAATCATCCAGAAACAGTGATAATGTGTCAACAAATTTAAATTATAAAAATGCCAATAGACTGACATTATGCTAAATGCTTAAATAATCAGACCAGAAAATTTGCAGGTTAGCGCATGTCATTTACAGGAAAAAGACTTTTTGGTGACAAAATAAATAG
The DNA here is from genome assembly GCA_034190945.1 of Octodonta nipae. Classification (NCBI taxonomy): domain Eukaryota; kingdom Metazoa; phylum Arthropoda; class Insecta; order Coleoptera; family Chrysomelidae; genus Octodonta; species Octodonta nipae. Next base: position 45,331,137 of record CM067218.1, on the reverse strand, counting down.
TAGAACAGAACCAACACCAAACCTCAAAAAATTGGTAACAATTTAGTTTTTTACCTTTTACACAAAATCTACAGGTGAAAATGAAACACCTACAAAATGAGGTAGGATACGCTCAACTTAGTTAAATGGATCCTTAGATTATGGAAGCTGTATTCGAAATTACAAAAAAATTAACCGTTTATATATTTTTTTCATTTTCTACTTAAAACATTCTTATTAGCTGAAAAGGTAGATCTCCACTTACCCAATTTATGTTCTAAAAATACTATTTTAGCCTCGGTAGTTTTTCCAAAATCTCAGTCAAACCTATGGAAGACTTTTTTAAAGTGCTATATTACCTACCCGGATGAATTGATCATTATGGATAAACTAGCTTTGAAAAATAGATGAGTCGATCTAGGGGTATATCGTCTCAGTTTTTAAAGTATAAATACCTATAGGGATTGAAAATATCTGGTAATTCTGAAAGGATTAATCCGGAACCATCCATTCGAGAAATTGCTAAGGAAAACTTTACGTAAAATAAATAATCAATTGCAAATTTTAATTTATGCAGATACAAATTTATATTTCGAGCATAGTATAGATGTATGTGGTAATTTTAGAAAATTAAATTCCTACCGAAACTCTATGTAGACACTGGTGATAATGATGGAGCAATTATTTTTAATACGCAAAAGGCAAAGGCTTTTGTAAAAGATTTTTCCATTTTATCATATTTTGGAAAACTGTGATGAGGGGTCTCTAGATCAACTTTTCTACTTTCCAAGGCTCGTTTATTCATTTTGATAGGGTCATTCGGCGAAATAATATGTCACTTTAAAAAAAGGTCTTCCATAGGTTTGACTGAAACTTTGCAAAACCTACCGGAGCTATATTCTTAATTTATAGAATTTAAATTTGGTAAGCGAAGATCCACCCTTTCAGTTAATAATAATAATGTGTTAACGATAAAAGGAGAAATATGTTAACGAATTCTTTTATAATTTCAAGTAAAGCTTCTGTTATTCAAATAACCAATTAACGAAGTTGAGCGTTATAGCTCATTTTGTAGGTTTTTCATTTCTCTACAACATTGTCCATAGTAGCAAACACGGTGCATGTTGTGTTAAAGGTAAATAATTTAGTCAAATGCGAGTTGGACTCGCATACTAAGGTTACTTTTATATTATTTTGGGCAATAACACCACAATCGAAATAAAACGAAGGAAAACCAAACATTTCAAAGTCTATTCTGACTTCGTTATCAATGGCTTTATATTTATACTATGGGTTCCGTACCACCTTCAAGATTCTAATATTCCAGTTTCAGACAACCAGGGAATGAGGGCATTTTCTTATGTTTACCCTAATATCTTTTAAAGGAAGGGTTTTAAATTTATAAAAAATATACTTTCATTTTCCACACATAGACTTTTTATGTTATCTGCTTTAGGATTCTCTTGATCTTTTTAAGAATACATATGAATTTAATTTTCATACTTGGCCCCCAATAATTAACATTAGAGTTTCATTTTACTAATAAACTTTCAAGGAAGCCTTTTATAATCTGCTGTCTGAATTTTGAGGCTGTGTAGATTGGAAGATATAGGGCAAAATCGGTCAAGTTTTAAATTACAAATTATTACATCTGTTATTCAAATTATTTAAAAATACATGTAAAGGAGTACCAGAATATCTGGGATCCCTTTATGTTTATGTTACAGGTATTTTCTAAAATGTAATTAGTGTTCTTTTAAATGTGATAATTAAAATTAAACTTTGTTTTCCAGAGCAACACATAGTTTAATTTGTCGTCATATATTCGTGAAAAGAGAAAAAATACGGCAATTGTCTTATAAAACGACATTTTTAGTGAAAAGTTACGATTCACGTTTACAGTGTTAGCAGCATCGTATGGAGAAACTAATGTGATCTGCATAACCTCAATCAAGACACCCGATGGACATGTTTTTGATATTCCTGATGATTTGAAACCCGCAAGCAAACACACAGCTGTAACGACTACAGTTGTTTTTACTAAAATAAAGAATTCTCTAAAAAAAAGACATCAAATACGGAAACTATGGATCCCCTTAACCCAAGATTTGAGGAAAATTTACTTAGATGAAGGTGAGAATTAGAATTTGGTGACCAATACCTAGACGAAATTACATCTAAAATGAAGTTTTGTGACAATAATACTAGTCGACGCACTGAAAATAAAAATCTGGGAAAAATAGCAGACAGATTTTTACTCGAAAAGTTCTCAGGAAAAACATCAAATGTCATCCAATGGATCGATGACTTTGAAAATGAATGTACTCGATTTGAGATATTAAAGGAAGCAGAAAAAATTGAGACTTTAAAGTATTTACTTGGAAAACCGTGCCTAGATTAGTACAGTAGTATGTTAATAAAATGTACAGTAAACGCAGGATGGGCAATATGGAGAACAAATTTTTGTGAGACATACGGAACCAAAGGTTGGTCACAAGTTAAATACGTACTTACATTTAAATTTCAAGGAGGTTCATTACGTGAATATGCAATAAAAAAGAAAGATTATTACTAGAGCTAAATAGAAATATTGACACACAGACATTGATTCATCTTATTGTTATGGGTCTACCACATTATATAATGTACAAAATGGATAAGGAATCAATCATATCGACTGCAAGTCATTTCAATGAAATTGGTAAACATGAACATATAGTCAGTAAAAATAGTTTTAACATATTTAAGACAAATACATTTGATAGTAAAGTAAAAGTTGATAAAATTAAACCTTGTAAAATATGTGAAAAATTAAATACAGGTAGCCGTTTCCACTCAAGAAAAATGCTGGTTTAAACAAACTGGTAATGATGAGAACAAGAGAAACTACAATAAGAATGTAAACAATACTGTATTAGATGTTGTCTTGAGTGACAATGAGTCAAAAAACGAATAATTACACCATTAATTAAAGTAAAACTAACATTGGAAGGAAAATTAGACATATTTGGTATTTATGATTCCGGCTATAACATTTCCTTAATAAATTCTAAATTGGTAAGACTAACGGAAGAAGGAAAAAACGAATACAGTAATACAAACCTACTAACAATTAATGGTGTAAAAATGACAAAAGGTTTAACAACAATAAAAATTAAGATTTTTAATAAATTGAAGAAAATTGATTTTTATATTGTAGATGGAAAAGACTTCAAATACGATTTTCTAATAGGATTAGATACTATAAGAGAGTTTAATTTGATTCAGAATGAAAATTTAGAAATCGAACAAAAAACGGAAGAAAATTTTACCAAGGAAGAACTACGTTTTAAAAACAATCCTTATGAAGCGGAAGACAGAAAGAACTTAAATTTTATAAACTTTAATGAACATATAACAGAAAAAGAATTTTCAATGGATCTGAGTCATTTAAATAGTCAACAAAAATCTGAAATAAATAAACTTATTGATAAATATAAATCAAACTTTGCAAATGATAGATATGACATTGGAACAGTCAAGGCTTATGAAGCACGCATTGATCTACTTGTTGACAAATATTGTAGTAAAAGACCATACAGATGTTCATTAAAGGATAAATTAGAGATAGAAGAACAAGTAAAACAATTGCTTGAAATAGATCTTATAGAGGAATCATACAGTCCATTTGCAGCACCAGTAACCCTAGCTTTCAAAAAAGAAGACAATAGAAAAACGAGATTGTGTATCGATTTTAGAGATTTAAATAAACTGGTGGTACCTCAAGCTCAACCATTTCTTTTGATTGAGGACTTAGTAACAAAAACCAGAAACTGCAAGTTCTTTTCAACTTTAGATATAAATTTTGCGTTTTGGTCTATTCCTCTGCGAATTGAATATAGAAAGAAAACGGCTTTTGTTACACAAGAAGGCCACTTCCAGTGGACATGTTTACCCTTTGGTTTGAAAACTTCTCCAGCCATATTTCAACGAATATTAAGCAACATACTGAGAAAGTACAAATTGACAGATTTTGCTGTAAATTTCATTGATGACATTTTAATATTTTCAAAATCCTATACCGATCACATAAATCATTTATCACAGCTTTTAGAGGCAATAGCAAAAGAAGGTTTTCGACTTAAGTTCATAAAATGTCGATTTGCAATAAATTCAGTAAAATATCTCGGACATATAGTAAAAGATAATACCGTAAGACCAGTGAGAGATAACCTAATTTCAATAAGGGATTTCCCAACACCAAAGAATCAGAAAAATATTAGACAACTTTTAGGAAAAATAAATTTCTACCGTGAGTACATACTTAACATTTCAATAATTTTAGAACCATTACATAATTTGTTAAGGAAGCACAAAAAATTCATATGGTCAATAGATAGCCAAGAAGCTTTTGAGAAGATAAAACAACTACTGTGCTCGCAACCAATCGTTGAAATTTTTGATCAAGACTTACCAATAAATATATTTACAGATGCATCATTGGAAGGTATTGCAGCAGTGTTGAAGCAAACTCAGCCAAATTAAAAAGAAAAGCCTGTAGCATATTTCTCAAAAAAATTAAATGAAGTTCAGAAGAAAAAAAAAGGCTATATATTTAGAATGTTTAGCAATTAAAGACGCAATAAGATACTGGCAGTACTGGTTAATAGGCAAAGCTTTCACAGTATATTCCGACCACAAACCATTGGAAAATTTAAATATTAAATCTAAAACGGACGAAGAGTTAGGAGATTTAGCCTATTACCTATCACAATATGACTTTAAAATAAAATATGCACCAGGAAAAAATAATTTAGAGGCAGATGTATATGAACCATTAAAAATAATAAATTTAATAACATTGAACGACATATTAACAGATCAAGAGAAAAATGATGATATTCAAAAATACAAGAATAAGTTAATTTATAAACATAATATATATTATAAGAGAATAAGAAAACGAGAAAAAATACTACTGCCGGAGGAACTCAGTATAAAGTTTATAAAACTAATACATGAAAATATGTGTCATGTAGGTTTAAAACAAATGCAACTTTATACAGCAAAGAATTTAACTCGAAATATCACCAATTTATGCAAAGAGTGTGAAATATGTATAAAAAATAAGACAAGAGGACAGACTAAATATGGTTTAATGTCATATTTAGGCTCCGCCACAAAGCCCTTTGAAATCGTCTCGATAGATACAATTGGGGGATTTGGTGGTTCTCGGTCAACAAAAAGATATTTTCACCTTTTAGTTGACCATTTCACTCGTTATGCTTATATAGTAACCTCAAAGACACAGATTGCGAAGGACTTTATAAAACTTATAAATATTGTACCAAATTGTGATGACATTGGCATGGTTCTGACTGACCAATATCCTGGAATTGACTCAAAAGTGTTAAAACTTTTTTAAATCAAAGATTAATCAAACTGGTTTTCACTGCAGTAAATTCGCCGTTTTCTAATGGACTGAACGAAACACTTGTAAATAAAATAAGGTGTAAAATAAATTAATATACTGTAGCATGGACGACTATTGTTCATAACTGTGTGGATAAATATAATAACACCGATCACTCAATAACAGGCTTTGCACCGAAATACCTAATTCATGGTACCGATGGTTCATTCATACCAAATGAACTTAAACTAAAAAAGAAGCAGATGACTGGATTAGAGACACATTAAAATTGCATTAGAAAGAACAATTAAGTCACATGAATACAATAAAAGGTTAATTGATAAAAATGGAACAATTCATAATTTTAAAATCGGTGATATGGTATATGTTGAAAATGGTCATAAACTAAATAGAAGAAAATTAGACGAGTTAAGGATTGGTCCATTTAAAATCGAAGAAAAGTATCGCAATCAATATACAAAATTAATACAGGACATAAAAAGATAGAGTCAAATCTATTGCATGTTACAAAACTAATCCCTGTTCCCATACCAGAAGAAAATGAAGTTAAAATAGGAAAAAAGAAATTGAAAAAAAGTAAAGAAATTTTCTAACCTAGTGGGGGAGATGTAAAGGAGTACCAGAATATCTAGGATCCCTTTATGTTTATGTTACCGTAAAATGGGGTGAATAGCAACAGTGGGGTGAATAGAAACGAAACTTCTGAAAAAATTCAACATTATGTAATAGGGGGTTAAAGTAAAGCAGACAGGGATATTTTTTTTATGAGATGGAAATAAGGTAAGATTTAAGGGAAATGTGATTTTTTGTGGTTGGCAATACTGAGATTCAGATTCAGTGGTGTGACAAAGCAACTTCTGTTTCAGCCGATTTTCATCGTTTTCCAAACTTTACATGTAAGTACCATACCTCATCACCTCACATGTTTTAATTGTACTATTTTTTATACCTTGTATACCTGTAGAAGATATCACATTGTTTAATATAGTGTAAACAAAACCATTTCTTTGTTTCAATTTTTGTTTTAGGTTATGATCCATATTTTGAATCTGTGGGGTGAATAGAAACACATTATTTTCTGCTGTTTCTATTCACCCCACAAATCGTAAAGTTTTTATTATGTGTTTATTTTCCAATGTCACAGCTGAAAGACAATTAAATAAATAATATACAACCAATAGTTATCCAATTGAGGAATATTAGCTGGCAAGGAGTTACAAACGATTAAAACCGAACAAAGTACAAGATCCAGAGGTTATTAAGGCAGCTGCTGAAGACATAACTAATGGCCTTAGCCTTCGAAACGCAGCGGCAAAATATGACATCCATTATAGTGTCCTCTACAGACATTTGAAAAAATGTGATCAAATTAAGAAAAAAGGAGGGCAAACCGCTTTAACAGAAGAAGAGGAAAAAACTTTGGCGAGTAGACTTATTATTTGTGCTGACTGGGGCTACCCAATTGATTCGTGGAGTCTGCGAATTTTGGTCAAAGAATCGCTTGACCGCCAAGGTAGAACCATAAAAAAATTCAAAGACAACTTTCCTGGCCGTGATTTTGTCTATTCTTTTTTGAATAGACATAAGGCTGACTTGTCACAAAGGTTATGCCAAAACATTAAACGGGTCAGAGCAGGTGTCTCCCCAGAAACGATCAATGAGTACTTTGACAGACTAGAAGCAGAGCTCAGAGACGTTCCTTCATCAAACATTATTAATTATGATGAAACGAACCTTTCTGATGATCCTGGAAAACATAAAGTAATAACTAAGCGTGGATGTAAGTACCCAGAAAGGGTGATGAACTCAACCAAATGCTCCATTTCTGTCATGTTTTCAGCTGCTGGTGATGGTCACCTCTTACCCCCATATGTAGTCTATAAATCTTTACACTTGTATGAAAGTTGGAGAGAAGGAGGCCCTGATGGGTCCAGATACAATAGGACCAAAAGTGGTTGGTTCGACAACTTTTGTATTTCTGATTATGTTGAAACCATAGCCCTTCCTTATCTTAGACGTTTACCTGGCAAAAAGTACATGATTGGAGACAACTTATCTAGCCACTTGTCCTTGGATCTCATTAAAAAATGTGCAGAAAATGATGTCCACTTTATATTTTTACCAGCAAACTCCACGCACCTCACTCAACCATTAGACGTGGCATTCTTTCGGCCTCTCAAAATGGCATGGCGTTCAATCCTTCTAGATTGGAAAAAAGGACCCGGCAAGAATGAAGCTACCATTCAAAAGAGCAAGTTTCCTAGTTTGCTAAAGAAACTGTGTGAATCATGCAAATCGGAAAATGTAATTTCTGGCTTTAGAAAGTGTGGTATTGGCCCCTAAATCGGAAGAAAGTACTAAAGATGCTACCATCCTCAGATTTGTCTATTGAATCAACCCAATCCTCAAGAGCCACAACGCCAGCACTATCTCCTGTTGCTGCTATTGATGCTTCCTTCAAGGAACTATTAACAGCTCTAAGACACACAGAAACAGTTCCAGCTCGAAAAAAGCGAGTGAAAGTAGATGTTGGTCCAGGAAAAAGTGTTTCTGTGGCAGATTTTCCACCGGATCCAGATCAGGCTGGACCTAGCACATCTGTTGCTGGTACAAGCACTGACAATGATAATTCCACAGGTACCAGAAAACAAAGTGTAAGTGCCAGGAAAAAGAAAAATAAAAAACTCGATTCAGAATCATCACCAGAAGATTCGGACTATTCTGTGCAAGACAGTGACCCAGATCTCACATTATCCGATTCTTCTGCAAATGCCGAACTTTCAAAAGAACTTGACAGATTAATCCAACCTGACAATTTTGTAATCGTGAAGGTATATGGAAAAACTAAAAATGTATTTAGAATGTATGTCTCCAAAGTCACTGACTTTCAAGATGACGGTTATGTTGGACTGTTTTGCAAGAAAACCCTCAGCAGTAATATGTTTTCCTTGACTGATGAAGAATCATTTTTCTCCAAGGATGATGTAATTAAAAAATTGATGCCAGTTGTTCAAACCTCAAAGTCTGCTTCTCGCTGGAAAGACAAAATCTGTTTTCAGGATGACTTAAGTGCCTTCATAATTTATTAGAATAAACTTTGTATTCTCACTTTTGTTCTTTTTGTTTTTGGGTATCGGTTACGATATATTGTAATTAAATTTTTTGCTCTGATTACCACACTTTTGTGTTTCTATCCATCCCTTAACAACACTTACTGTTTCTATTGCCTCTGAAATAGAAACAGACGTGAAAAACAATGCCTGTTTCTATTGACCCCGCTCGATGGGGTGTATAGAAACAACATGTTTTCAATTTTTTTTAATTTTACCTTGCCATAAAAAGAAAATATAAAGCTGCAGGCTTGTATAGGACGGGAAGACCCATAAACCGAGGTAGGTCTCAATTCAATATCTCTTATAGTACTTTTGATATTTAAACTTGAAGTTCAAAACTGTTGCTATTCACCCCATTCTACGGTACGGGTATTTTCTAAAATGTCATTAATGTGTCTTGACTGACATTGAATTCACTATTAGAAAAAATAATTTATTTGCTTTAGCGATCGACAAATAAACTTTAAATGTCGTTTCTTTGTTTTCCAGGTAATGATTGTACCTAACGATAATGTAATTAGTGTTCTTTTAAATGGGATAATTAAAATTAAACTTTGTTTTCCAGAGCTACACATAGTTTAATTTGTCGTCATAAATTCCTGAAAAGAGAAAAAATACGGTAATTGTGGTAATTTAAAATTTCTGAAGTGAGAATTAAGTCGATGTTTAATATTTTTGTTAATATATTTTAAACAAATGATTTAAAATATGATATATTTGTAATTCACATAATGAGCCTTTTATCTGATATGAGGCGTTTGAAAATTGAATTTTTATTTTCCATTTAATTGTATAATTTGTCCATAAAATTACTATGGGGGTTTTCTAATAATTTTCAAGTGAGCCCAGTACCCCTAACTATTTTCAAAATTTTTTATGGTTTCGGAAATAAAGCGAGAAATGAGAATTTTATAATTTGCCCCCCAATATTAATATTAGGGATTTCTTCGTCTTTTTCCTGTAAACAAAAAATGTAGGTTTATAGTTTGGGGAATAAAGTGAATGGGTAATTTTTTAAATATTTTTTTAAATATATTTTAAAGTATTTATTAAAAAATAAATAAAATTTTTCCAGTAAAGTGCAGGTGATGTGCTATTCCTCTATTTTTTTCAAAATTTTACAGCTTATGGTTTCGGAGATGCGTTAGAAATAATTTTAAATTTATATTTTCCATTTAATTCTGTAATTTGCCCCCCAAAATTAAAAGTAGAGGTTTCTCCTTATTTTTTCAGTAAACTTCAGGTCAGACCCTATACCTCTATTTTTTTCAAAACTTTATGTTTTATAGTTTTTAAATAATTTTTTTAAAATTAGAATAAAATATATTTATGTTCCTCAGAATGGGACCTTTTATTTGGTATATTACATGATGCGTTTGAGAAATTTGTAATTCTTAAATGTTTATTTAATTTTATTATTTGCACCCCAAAATTAATGTTAATGGTTTCTCCTTATTTTTCCTGTGAAGTTCCCGGAACGATCCATATTTCCATTTTTTTTTTTTTGAAAATTTTTAGGCTCAGTAGTTTTGGAGAGCAGGGGTGCGGAACAGTCGATTGTTTTAGTTTTTCCCCCCAGAAGTACCCCTAATATCAAAATTTCTACATTTACGATATGTACTCTTGATCGGGACCCCAAACTATACATTGATACCAAATTTCAACCTCTTCCGTCCAGTAGTTTAGAAGAAAATTGCTATGATGTGACAGAGGCAGAAATCCTGAGTGATATTATAAGAGTATCCGTATATTGTATATACTGAACCCTAAAATCTCTTTGTTATAAAAATAAAAACGCATCAATTAAAAATGTTCAGTTTTATGTCAATTGATCAAGTTTTATCTTTAGAACACGTTGGTGTCAGTTGGTGTCAGTTTTGTTCTACTATTAATTTTGTCACGTATTTTAGTAAATGACTCTTCTCCACTACACCATCTCACTTTACCCTAACCTAACCGAACCAACCATTCGTAACTAATGTTTTTTGTTAAACTTTTAAAATAAGAAACTCAAAATTCATTTTTTACTCTATCCTATTAGCTTCCTTTAAAAATAAAAACAAATCTATTACCAAATACAAGATTATAGGTTTGACTACTAACTTGATGCAGTGTACCATTACCGAATCATATGGTACATCGTTCATGAACTACTCAAAGTGCATACAGATTTATACGATTCCTGTTTTAGTGCTAAGTTGGTACGCTTTCGAAACTGAGATAATACCAAAGTCACTGTCTGCACTTATCAGACTGGTCAAACATCATGTTAGTAAGTGTAATTATTTTGTTCCCAATGTTGGTAACTGTTTCCTCTAAAAATATAAAACAAAACATAATTTTACTCCCAATTGTACATTACTTCCGTTATAGATACACGTACATCAGTAATTTTATACAAATACTTAATTGGGTTCAATGAAAATTAATCTTATTTCCATTACTTAACCTTTTAATGGCATAGAATGTTGTCGTTTACATGTAATTGGAGAATGGAACTGTGCAAGTCATAAGTGAATAAACTATCAGTTCCTTTAAAAATCTTGAACTGAGAAAACCGTAAGAGAACCGTTCATGAACAGTACACATTTTGGTTGGTATCATTACGTATACCGTGCAAGCTCTTGTTGGTACGCTTTTGAGATATTTGGCATGGGCTGAATCGTTCATGTAGGGTTTTGCATCAAGTTGTGACAAACTTAATAATTACTCATGTCACTTTTTCATGTCATGTGATATCTCTTTTTCAAATGCCTCCAAAGTTTGGCAAAAAATATGAATTTTGCCTAATCGAAATTCGTTATGAAACAAAGTGAATTAGAATTGAAAACTGCATTTAGTTAAGTAAATTTGTAAAACAAATATATATTTTATAAAATTCGGAAAATTAACCAAAAAGCATTAAATAATATGTGCAACAATTAAATACTTTTTATGAAGTCGGTGCCAAGCGAAAGTGAAAATATTTTGTGAGGTACATTGATGAGTTGTACTTCGCAATTTCGCTGTTCAAATTGGCACCAACTTCATAAAAAGTATTTAATTGTTGCAAAATATTATTTTATGCTTTTTAGTTAATTTTCTTTTGAAGTCGGATTTTGTTTTTTAAAAATGTATTTATTTTACAATTTTCAGTGATGCAATGGCTGTAATTGCTAATGAGTTATCCTACAGCTGCAACATTCTATTAACATTTTTAAACTATCCTTCACAACAATATTTGTACTGCGCCCTATATGTCAGCTATCATTAAGTTCCAACTGCTATGAGCTACCTTATATAATTATTTTTTCTTGCTTTTTACTAACCATCCTGTATGCTATAATTATATTCGCCGTTATATTTTAACCATCTTGCAGAGCAAATCTTATGGATCAACTAACATTTTAATAACTACTCTATATAATGTTATTTTTACACCACAAATTTATATTTATATGCGTGAAATTAATATGCAAATTCAAAAGATTTTACTCATCCTAAAATCGCCTACCTTGGCAATTTTATCACTTTGAAAACTTTAAATCTCCAGGTGTGAAAATATAATGCAAGGGAAATATGAGGTAGGCATTAAATAGTTACTTGTTCGGAAAATAAAAATACAATTTGTATTGAAAAAATGATTACAAGAGCAGTTTCACTCTCAATCAATCTCAATCAAATCGTTAGAGCCTTTTTCCAGAACTCAATTACATATATATATATATATATATATATATATATATATATATATATATATATATATATATATATATGAATAGTTAATACCAGTAACTCCATCAAATCTTATAATACCGGCGACTCCACCAAGATGTAGAATATAAGAAAATAGGTAAAAAGTTATTCCCCATTCTATAAGAAACGATACAAGTTATGTGATTTGAAAAAAAATTCTGACCACTTTGAGATATCACGGAACTAATCCAATATCTTTTCAATTTGTCCCACGTTCCGAATAAAATTTTTGAAATGTTATAATAATACCAGCTCCTCCACCAAGGCATAGAGTATATGAGAATTGGTAAAAATAGTTTTTCCCCATTTTCTAAGAAACGCTAAAAGCTATAAAATATGAAAAAAAATATGGGACCACTTCGCTATCCAATCAAACAGGATCCAGTAAAATGGTCGAAATTCCTCGAGCCGTGTCAGAGTAATCGGTGAACAAACATAAAAAAATATATATAGACGAATTCTTTATGAAGTCGGTTAAAAAAACCTACTCTTCATAAAAGATGTGCATGGTCTGGAACCCAAACTGAAATCATCGCATGTCAGTATTTTCAACTGTATACGTGGTTTGTCAAAAAATATGAATTTTATTTAAACGGAAACTGCTTTATTTTAGGCAATATCGAAAATTGTTATGGAGCAAAATTATTTAGTATTGAAAACTTCAGCCAAGTTTGCCAGTTCATCAGTTGCGAAATAAATCGAAAACATAAACTGTTCATAAAGCACAAAAAGCCTACATAAAATATTGTTCTGTCACAATTTAATCCTTATTTTGAAGGTGGTGCCCTATTGAACCTAAAATAAATAAGTTCACAACAATTAGGTTTTTATATATTCTACTTTGCACAGATTTCAAAATAAGTGTTTTGATGTTGCAGAAAAATAGTATACCTTGCATTTTATTTTAATTACTTCTTTTATAGTTATTAAAACGTAATCTGATTTTCAAATTTTAATATGACTGTTATAAGTATTTATGTTTAACAGAAATTTGTAGAAGATAATAAGTAAGGTTAATTGAGGAATGCAGTCGAAAATAGTAGAAAGTCAGATAGGTAAATCAAAACCACTTACAATGTTCCAATTACAATAATTTTTCTCTGTATAAAGGCAATGAATACAATGGAAATATCGAGTAGTCAATGTGTGCTGTAGGAAAATATGACGACGGCAGTTTTAACTGATCAAAAAGCCCTCGCATAGGATGGACTTGATATAGAAATGAACTCAAAAGGACTAAACACTATTTAAATGCAATGTATCTGGTGATTATTGGTATATAAATTTTTGAAACGACATCCATCCTCATCAAAATCGGTATATATGCATTCCTCTACGGTTTTGGTACGTGTTGCACTATAAAGATCATTCATACCGTCATTTATTGATGGTAAATTGTCCACTATTCAGGATCTTTGGTGGTACCGACAAGGGAAATGGATCGATGAAGCAGCATCTCTTCTATAATTGTTTTAATAAGCTATATCACACGTGAATAGTAAACCAAATTTCCTTGATTGCAGCAAATGTGACATGGGAAGTATTTACAAGTTCATAAGTTTGGAAAAGAATTGAAGTAGATAAAGATGAAAATAACTCTATACAAAAGTAAAGGAAAAAATCAGGACAGTAATTGGGAAAAGCTCTATCGATTTAACTGAAGATGGTTGAGACACAGATTAGTCAATACTATCATGATTTCTGAATAGAAAACTTGTAAAAATCACAGAAGTCAAGTGGAACGACTCCAAATCCCATTGTTTTTTATTCGTGAAATGTATAGGAGTAATAGGAAATGAGATTCGCTACAAATACTGTAAAATGCACATGATTTATTGCAGATAATAGCCAATAACCTCTGGAAAATAATTTAAGTTTACGAGAGGAATGAGAACGGCAGGTAAAGAATGACAATGAAGATGATACTAGACAGAGTGAAACCATAATAGAGAAGCTGTTAATTAGCCATCAAACCACCAAGTACGGAGCCAGGAAGGGCCTTTACAGTCGCAGGTTACATATGCAGTTCTATAACAAGTAAATGGGAATTAACACTAATTCTGCTGTTTGTTTTTAAGATCATATTTCCAAAACGAGACTTATAATTTGAAATTTCTTAATTTGTTACATTTTTCATTACCTGATTGTTTGATTTTTGAAGGCGGTGCCAAGGTACAACCAAGTTTAATGACGCAGTAGATATGTAATAAATGCAGGATTCTGTGTTTTGTTGACACGGATTCCACAAGACAAGATAGGTAGGTACAGAATGTGCACCTTTTATTGTTCACATTTTTCAATGAATGTAGGTGCCTAACAGCAGTGAATGTTCTAATAATTCTAAATAATTGCAGTGTTATGTTTGGTTAGTTATTTTCAATCTTTAGTTCTATATAAATGTAATGTAAGAAAGGTTTCGGGAATCATCCTTTTATGAGCGATTTTATAAAGAAGTGAAATACACTTTTACTTTGCGAAAGCTTTCGAAATACTTTAATTTCTTCGTCAGTCTTTTGACTACAAACAAAAATTTATAATTATAATATGTGAGATAATTTCTTAAATACTTACAGTAAATTGTGATTGTAATTTGAAAAAGAGCACAAACATAGGAATTAATTACAATTACAATTTACTGTAAGTATTTAAGACATTATCTCACATATTATAATTATAAATTTTGTTTGTAGTCAAAAGACTGACGAAGAAATTAAAGTATTTCGAAAGCTTTCGCAAAGTAAAAGTGTATTTCACTTCTTTTTAAAATCGCTCATAAAAGGCTGCTTCCCGAAACTTTTCTTACATTGTGTTAGCCAATTCAGGCGTTACTCAAACAATTCGTACATATATATATATATATATATATATATATATATATTAGATGGTTTCCGGGAATTCATCCTCGTAGTTGATAACTGATACCTACCGGGATCGATGGTAAAATGACCATCAATGAATGATCATCGAATTACCATCGATCCCGGCACGGATAGTTATCAACTACGCGGATGAATTCCCGGAAACCATCTAATACATTTAGTGCCCGCGAAAACTTAAAAACAAATATATATATATATACATATATATATATATATATATATATATATATATATATATATATATATATATATGTTATATAAGTTTATAACATGAACTTTGGGTGAACTTATGTAGCAACTGTATTTCATCGTTCCCAGCTGACTCAGCGAACACGTGCAGTGTCAGATTACAGCCCCGCCGAGCATCCGTGGGAATCGCCGTGTCGGCAGTGCCGATTCAGCATTCATTAGGTTATATATTGTAAAATCTCTCTTGTTTGTCATTCATTATTACTCAGTCTGTTGTTAGTTATTATTGTCATTATTTCAATTTTGTATTTTGTATTTTAAAAAGTTATAATTTTGTTAAAGTTAATAAAAATCTTTTTTAAAAAGTTTAATTTGAGAAGTGTGATATAACAAATTGGCGCAGTCAGTAGGATCCGTCAACGTTACTAGAACACGAGCTTACTTCTAACTGGTAGCGGCGGATTCCTATCCCTCAACGGAGCAAAGAACCTGGAAGAAGTCCCAACTGCGATAACAAGGAGAACACGGATCTTCCAATGTTCCTGTTGATGTGAGTAGTAGTGAATCGTCTAACGTTTAAAGTTTTAAAGAATTTATTTGATTGATTTATTTGATTATTTGATATTTGATTTAATTTGATTATTTGATTGATAATTTGATTTATTTGATTATCGTGATTTGAATTGAGATATTATTTGATTATTTGAATTGAAATATTTATTTGATATATTTTGATTTACTTTTACATATTTATTTTGTTATTTCATTTTTATCTACCGTTCTATTATCCAAAATATCGTTTATACCCCATTTACATACATTTGCTTAATAATTTTTACACTATATTTTAATTGAAACCCATTTTACAATCCCTCCTTTATTTTATTCTTTTATTATTTTTCAACTTGGGTATACTTTTAATTCTAACACATCGAAATGGCACAAGCAACAAACAATGTAGTTTCTGATGAAATCGAAAAGTACCGGTTATCGGAAATATTTTATATTATCCCGGAATTTGAAGGCGACCAGATCTCCTTGGCCACCTTCATACACGCATGTAATTGTGCATACAATATGTCGACTGCAGAGCAAAAATATCTGCTAGTCATTCATATTAAAAATAAACTTAGAGGCAAAGCGGCTCAGTTAGTCAACTCGAGAAACCCCGCTTCATATTTAGAAATTAAGCAGCTTCTAACACTCCATTTCGGAGACTCGCGGGATCTGTCTTCGTTGATCCACGATCTCCAAAGTCTCAAACAATTGTCCAACGAGTCCCCTCTAACGTTCTATAATAGACTCCAAGTTTTGAGTGCGAAAATGCACTCATGCATTCAAAAAGCGTCTGGACTAAGTAACGAGCAAAAAGAAGCTCAGACTACCCTTGTAGATACGATGGTTCTAAATACATTACTTACCGGACTAGAACCATGTCTAGGTCAAATAATTCGTGCCAGCAATCCCAAAGATCTTCTGGAGGCACACTCTCGAATCAGACGAGAACTTCAGTTGTCATATTTTGAAGAGCAAAAAATTCACAAATTTGCTCCTCCTAAACCCACATTTCAGGTCCGAAAACCCATTCAACCACCGAAATGTTTAAATTGTGGTAGATTAGGCCACATTGCAGTAGATTGTCGGTTGCGACAGCAAAACAACCCTCAATCTTATAACCAAAATTTTAGACCTAATTTTATAGGGCCAAATCAAACTTCGAGGCCAAATCCAACCACAAATAATCCCAACCATCAAGGTCCACCATTTCGACCGACAAATTTCCAAAGACCCCCGTTTAAACCAAATCAATTCCGACCGTCTGTAATACAGACCAACCCTCACTATTGTCCAGAAAGGACACATCATTTTAACCACCATCAAAATGGTGAATATTCTCAACATCCTGAAAGCGATTACGGTTATTATACTGATAATAACCAACACTATTTTGACGATATCAGTCAAAATTATGTAAGCCCCGAATTCGAAGAAATACCAGACGATACCCCCATTGAACCTTTCAATACCGACGAATACCAGGATTTTCTAGCTCTCCCGAGCCTAGATCAGCCCCCGGGTTCAACGACTACCATTTCCGAAGTTCAAACCCAAATCCAGAATTTGAATCTGGAAGATTTCAACCCGAATGCGAATTTCCCGGAACAAGCATTTCTCTAAGTCCTCTTTTAACGGTAAACTCTAAAAATCTTTATTACATTCACGATGCTTCCGAAAAATTTAAACTTCTCATCGATACCGGAGCTGGTATCTCCATTTTTAAAGAAAATACCGTCAAAAATTTTCGTCAAAGATTTCCCGAAAAAGTGACAATCCAAGGTATTACGCACGAGAAAATTCCTATTTCTGAATCAACTCTTATTCCATTTGCCATAGGTAACCCTCATAAGGTTTTTATCTACAATCTAGATATTGAGTTTGATGGAATATTAGGTCTTGATTTTCTTGAGCATTACGAATGTATTGTTGACTTAAAATCAAAACAGTTAATTACGAACTTCAAAACTATTCCCTTGCATAAAGTGCCCGATCACAATCAGTCTAAAACACAACCGACAGACATTCCCAATACTAAAATGCCAACTTGTACTTATAACAATCAAATAACTATTCCAGCAAGAACCGAACAAATTTTCAAACTCAAGTGCGACCTTTTTAATACTGACGCAATTTTACCGACACAAGTAATTGACAAAGTACGACTTCCCAACGCAGTTGTACGCGTTAATTCAAAGGGAGAATTTCTGACCTCGATAATAAACGCAAACGCGATGCCAAAAACTGTTAACTTTTCCGATCTTCACTTAGAACCCCTTGACCATTCACATCCTCTCCTAAACTTAAATACACAAGAATACACAGACTCTCTAAACTTGGACAGAAACTTAACTATCAGGGAACAAATTCGTACAGAACACCTCAATGACGAAGAGCGAGAACTTATCACGAACCTCTGTTTAGAATTCGAAGATATTTTCTATCTCGAAGGAGATGTTTTGTCCTTTACCAATGCAGTAAAACATTCAATTGACACCAATAACGCCAAGCCCGTTTACACAAAATCTTACAGATATCCTCAAGTCCATAAGGAGGAAGTGAAAACCCAAATTTCCAAAATGCTTGATCAAGGCATTATCAGGCACTCTTCTTCTCCTTGGTCCTCCCCCGTATGGGTCGTCCCTAAGAAACTCGATGCTTCTGGTAAGCAAAAGTGGCGAGTTGTTATCGACTATAGGAAGTTAAACGAACTAACTGTAGACGATAAATATCCTCTGCCCAACATTTCTGATCTCCTCGATCAACTTGGTAAGTGTCAATACTTTTCGACACTGGATCTCGCTTCCGGGTTCCACCAGTTGGAAATCCTTGAGGAAGACATTCCCAAGACCGGTTTCTCTGTTGACAATGGCCATTACGTATTCGTTCGAATGCCATTTGGTTTGAAAAATGCACCTTCTACTTGTCAGAGGGTCATGGACAACATTCTTCTGGGCATCCAGAATGAACGCTGCCTTGTTTACATGGATGACATTATCGTTTATTCACCAACCATCCATGAGCATATGTCCCGTTTGACAGAAGTCTTTAAGCGTCTTAGACAGTCAAACTTGAAAATTCAACCTGACAAGTGTGAGTTTCTCCGTAAGGAAGTTGCTTACCTAGGTCATCTGATCACCCAAGAAGAAGTAAAACCAAACCCTTCAAAGGTTGAATCCATCCAGAATTTTCCTCAACCCCAAACTCCTAAAGATGTTAAATCTTTTCTTGGTCTCGCCGGTTATTACCGACGTTTTATCCCCAATTTCGCCAAGATCTCAAAGCCCCTAACAAAACTCCTGCAGAAAGACGTCAAATTCATCTTCGACGCAGATTGCAAGTCTTCCTTCAACGAACTGAAGCAAGCCCTTGTATCTGACCCTATCTTGATCTACCCAAATTTCGAAGAACCATTCCTGCTCACTACTGATGCTAGTGCTTTTGCAATTGGAGCGGTTCTCTCACAAGGCCCTGTAGGAAAAGATCTTCCTATAGCATATGCTTCCCGTACACTCTGCGCTGCAGAAACTCGATATTCCACTATCGAACGGGAACTGCTAGCCATTGTTTGGGCGGTCAAGCACTACAGACCGTATCTTTTTGGGAGAAAGTTTACACTCCTGTGTGATCACCGTCCGCTTACTTGGCTCTTTTCGATCAAAGACCCTGGCAGTCGTCTAGCCAGATGGCGCCTCAAACTAGAGGAGTATAACTATAAAATCGAATACAAGCCCGGCAAGGTAAACTTGAACGCAGACGCTCTTTCCCGTATCAAAATTAATCACTTCAAACAATGCACCGACTTTCTTTCAAAGATAAAAATTTTCGCAAATAACGAAACCGACCCAAAACAACCCGATCCAGGTACTAGTCACGATAACTCCGACGACTCCGACAACGATCAAGAACGCGATGATCATGACGAACGCATGACAACAGAATTTAACCGATTTGTCCAATTGTATAAAACCGAGTCGATAATCGACTATTCAAAAATAGAAATTTCTAACGCCCAACTCCTAGACAAATCTCACAAACGAATAGTCACTTTCTTCTGGCAAAATAAACTCAACGACTTGCATGACAAAATCATCGAAGATATTTTCGAAGAAGACCCAAACTTCACTACTGACACTCTAAACGTTCTAGCCAGCAAAACTGTAAGGCATAGAAAATATTTAATTGTCCCTTTACCCTTTGATCCTGGAACAGTTGTTGCACATCTATTCAACATTCTCTATAACAACCAAGACCAGTTCGACGAATCCGAAACTTTTTGTATTGAAAACAACGTAGCACTACCGATTCTTGAAACACTATCCTTTATACTTGCAGACAAAGACGTAAAACTTAAAATTTGTCAAAATATTGTGACAACCCCTTCTCAAGACGAGATTCCCGTTATACTGCAGCAGTACCACTGCGGCAAAAATAACCTTCATCGTGGAATTAACGAGACCATCCGACGCATAAAAGAAAAGTATAATTGGACTGGACTAATCAAAAGTGTAGAGCAATTTATTAAGTCCTGCGAAACTTGCCAAAAGGTAAAGTTCTGTAGAAAAAACTTAAGTGCTCCTTTTGTCATAACTGAAACACCAAAAACGCCCTTCGAACGTATCAACATTGATATTTTCGAATATCCAACCAGAAACTACGCACTGACTATTAGGGATGAACTCACCAAATTTACTCAGGCTTACCCAATTGGTGACAAAACAGCTAAAACTGTAGTAAACACCCTCCTAATATTCTTCCAACATTACGGTACACCCTTTCGCATCCATTGTGATTATGGACGTGAATTTGATAACACTCTCATAAGGGACCTGTGCGAACTATATGACATAAAACTATCCTTTTCAAGTGTCCACCATCCTGATTCAAATGGCTCTATCGAAAGGTTTCACGCGACTTTAGCGGAAATGATAAGGGCAAATACAGCTGAACATCCTGATGAACATCCATTCAACGTCCTCCCCTACGCAGTTATCTGCTACAACAACACTAAAAACAAGACTACTGGTTTCACGCCCTACGAACTCATCTTTGGGCACACTTCTAGTAGACCCCCCGAAACAATATACGATCAGGAAAAACTCATTTCCAAATATGTTAGGGACCTTAACAACAGAATGAACTACTATTATACACTTGCCCGCGCTAAAACCGACCAACAAAAACAAAAATCTAAAGTTAGATTTGACAAACATGTTTCGACTAACCAACCAGAATGCAAAGTAGGCGACAAAGTTTACGTGAAAGAATCTCAGATCAAAAGCAAATCTGAAAACAAATTCAATGGACCTTTTGAAATTACCGCGATTAGAAAAAACTCTGCCACGGTTATAAACTTACAGACTAACCAAATCAGTAAAATTAACTTTGACAGACTAAAACCATATTTTGAATGAATCCCTTCTTTTCAGATTCTGTGGACTGTTTTCAGTCGTGAACCTCCAACAATACTCTCTTACACCCGTTAACAATACAATAGGAGTTTTCTTCCATGAAGAAGGCACACTTAAAATTTCAAACGACAAATGGACACTTCTTGTCTTCAAAGACCTCAGCCCTTTCAGAGGTGCTATTTCAAATAACGACGCCATACTAAACCGAATTTTAGAGACAATTAACGAAAACACAACTAATACAAAATCATTTAAACCAAAAATACAAACACATGTTAGCCTCTTGAAACAAATTTCTAAATCCGTTAACTCTAAATATACAGACATCTTCGCTGACACTCAAACTTTCCCTACTAACAGAAAAAAACGCGGACTTATTAACGGATTGGGATCAGTTTGGAAAGCTATTTCAGGAAACTTAGACGCAACAGATGGTGAATACATAAATGACTGTATAACTAAAATTACTAAAGACCAGCACCAAATTCAGGACTTAGTAAAGAAACAAATATCTGTAACAACCTCAGTCATTACGAGCCTCAACAAAACTTTACAAAAATTTCAATCCGAGGAGAAATTATTCTCGAATAACATTGAAAAAATAAGGCAGTCAATTTTATACATTTCAAATGATCTTGATTTTCATGAATTTCAAATCAATATCTTGGATCTGTGTGAAAGCCTAATGGAGAGTTACATATTTATCGAAAACACTCTCGATGATGTTTTAACTGCAGTCTCTTTCGCCCGCTTAAAAATTTTACATAGTTCGATCATAACCCCAGTAGATTTGGTCGATTCCCTTCAAAAGATTTCTCAGTCACTACATGAAAATAATTTACCACTTCCTATTTACAGTTCAAATGTTGCTCAGTACATTGATTTGATAGAATTGGAAGCTTTTCAAATCAACACCAAAATCATTTTTGTACTCAAAATTCCTTTAGTTGATCCTGAGATTTACACCCTTTACCACCTTTATCCGATCCCAATTTTGGATGATCGAACAGGGTTTCATCATATACTTTCAATAAAGACAAAATTTATCGCGAGAGATGACGATTCGTTATTATACACATCCTTCGAAGACCTGGGTGACTGCAAGCCTTTAACTAAACATCATAAGATTTGTTCCAAAGCTATATCACATCCAATAGACAAAGATGCCATCTGCGAAAGTCAGCTTCTCAGACAGCCAGCCACATTCCCAGCAACCTGCAAAACTTCTATATTCTATGCGGAAGAATATAATATACAAGAGATCGACATAAACCTCTGGTTGATCTCAATTTCCAGACCACTACCTATAGCCATCAAATGTAAGGGACAAGATGTCGTAACGCAGACCATCACGACAAATTCGCTGTTGCAAATCAAGTCCGATTGCAATGCCTTTATTGACAACATCAGGGTACATGCTACGAGAACGTCAAAGAACATCCAGAACATCACCTTCAGAAATCATCCAGTGAACATCCCGTATAGCTGCTGTGACGGCATGCCAGTCGCAAATCAACTTCCCAAATTAAAACCCCTACAATTGCAGGATTTAGATGTAACAGATCTAAATGTTGCCAACCATAAGCTTGCCCAATATTCAATGGAATTGGAAAAGCTCATGAATCAACCACCATTGGAGAAGCATACATCATGGCTCACAATTACCACAATCACATTAACAGTAATTGTGATTATGTTCCTTTGTATCAAACCAATCAAGAGAAGGTTCAGAAAAACCACTAAGTCCAGCCTCGATGCCGAGTCAGCTCCACTTCCAGGCCCATCAAAGCCTAAGTCCACGGGAAAGCTGCACAGCCTCCTAGATCCAGCCCAATGTATGGAACTTCAGAACTTCCCCTAAAAGTTGATGATATACCATCAACTTTTTTATATGGATGGGAGTTGTTATATAAGTTTATAACATGAACTTTGGGTGAACTTATGTAGCAACTGTATTTCATCGTTCCCAGCTGACTCAGCGAACACGTGCAGTGTCAGATTACAGCCCCGCCGAGCATCCGTGGGAATCGCCGTGTCGGCAGTGCCGATTCAGCATTCATTAGGTTATATATTGTAAAATCTCTCTTGTTTGTCATTCATTATTACTCAGTCTGTTGTTAGTTATTATTGTCATTATTTCAATTTTGTATTTTGTATTTTAAAAAGTTATAATTTTGTTAAAGTTAATAAAAATCTTTTTTAAAAAGTTTAATTTGAGAAGTGTGATATAACATATATATATATATATATATATATATATATATATATATATATATATAATTTAATTTAGTTATACATTATTTAGCCTATTTTTTAAATAAATGTGACAACATTCTTCGCGACTGTAATATATAAAACTAAGAATTATCGGAAATACTTTCCTATTGATATAGTGTGAAATTTCAAAAATTCGATGTTATTTAGGCCACAGTGATATTTCAGTGGTAAAAGGCAAAAGGTATACCTAACATCGATTTAGTTTAAATGACCATAAAATGTTGCCCCACATTGCTTGTTATCTATCAATAGTCCCAGTAACATAATTTCCGGCAATATATCGAAAAACGTCTTAGTGCTTTCTTTGATTTGTCATAAAAAAGAGTCATTTTTATATATATAAGGACTTTTCTTTTATGTTTCCTACTATACTTTATAGAAAGAAAACTCGAAAACCTTCCATCATTAGTTATGGAATACAAGTTCCGATTTAGTGATATTAAAATATAAAAAAATTACTTGAAAGCAAATATAATACGTCAATAGAACATTGAAAGTAATTTGAAAATGATTCTTGAGGAGCACTTTGATTGCTGCGCCCATACATTACGATTGTCTGCTAAGAAAAACGAAAAGAAAAGTAAGAAACACCTTTCTTATTTCAAATGTAGGCCCTTGTACATTATTTATTTTTTGGACTCTCCAGTGTCTAGACATAATTCATGTATAATGTCCTACACCTATCTTCAACTGTTTCGGAAATATTAGGTGTTTTCAGATTTATTACAAAAATTAAGATTAAAAAAATATATTTTATTTCTCAAATTCCATGCATTTATTTATTTATTTATTTATTAGAATGTTTACAATACTTATAAATTAGGTATAATATAATAAACGCTGCAGAGGTAAACTCAGTTACCTGTTCGCATGTCTGATAATCTTAACACTAATCTTAATGATAATTTCCTATAAAATCTTATTACTAATATCCTACAAATTTAGTGTTGTTGAAATAATTATGTAATACTAATATATACTTTAAAGAATTAGAACTGATATCGATTTCTGCTTATATAATTTGCTATCCTGCTATTTGATATTTTAAATATTAGCCAAGATCCATGGTTTTATTTTCTTTTTGACAGTGTTAAGGTTTTTTTAGAGTTTTCAAATCATTTGGTAGGCTATTGAAAACATTAATAGCTTTAACATAACTATTTTTATTGCTTATAGTTTTATTTCTTTTTGGAATCATAATACTTCTGTTTCTTGTAGAACTGTTGGATTTTATAAATTTATTTTTAAACGTGTCATAATAGTATTTAAGAGACTCAAAAGCAAAGATTTGTTTTAGATTTAGTGTTTTTTTTTTTCGATGAAACTTTCTTTTTTATATATAATTTTCAGAAGTTTATTTTGTAAACGTTGTAATAAAACTTGTTTAGTTGAATAAATCCCTCCCTCCCCAAGCTATGTTACCATAGCAGATAATACTATGAAAAAGTGCATAGTATAACATTATCAGCGAGTCTCTCAACATAATTTTGACCATTTTCCGAAATATAAAGACTAAGTATTTTGTTTTATTTATTAAATATTCAACATGCGTGTCCCATCTCATTCTATAGTCAAAACAAATTCCTAAGTATTTACAACTTTCGACCCTTCTTATTTTTTTGGTATTTATCTTAATATTTATATGGCGGGGAACACTATTGCAGTAGTTTTCGAATGTCATGAAAACCGTTTTATCAACATTTAGAGACAATTTGTTTAAGGCAAGCCATTTATTTATCAAATTAAGGTAGTAATTCATTTACGTTTCGACTGCATTCAATGTTTTTCCTGTTGATATCACAGCCGTATCATCAGCAAAAGATAATATAATTCCCTCTGGTATATCAACTAGTAGGTCATTTATATATATAAAATAAATAGTAGGGGACCCAAGATGGTACCTTGTGGAACACCTGTTTTAATTTCACTGAGACCACTTACAGTGTCATGTATTTTTACTCGCTGATATCTACTTGTCAAATAGTTGAAATGAGTTTGAACGCCCTTCCTCTAATTCCGTATCTGTATAATTTATCTAATAATATTGAATGGTTAACAATATCAAAAGCTTTGGCTAGGTACAAGGAATGTAATAGCAATGGATTCACTTTTATCAAGTTTTTCATAAATTGTATTAGTAATAAAATTTAGAGCATCTTTTGTACCAGTATTTTTCATGAAGCCATATTGCATTTTTGATAAGATTTTGTTCTTTTTAATGAAATCGAGTAGTCTGTAGATAATTGTTTGAAAAATTTTTGCTAGGTTGCATGCCAAATTGCTTTTTGTATACTTAAATTTATGAGGTGAGCAAGTAGTAGTGCTATATGCCTAGGTAACACTATTAAAGTTTTGCATCTATATTATCAACTCCACCATTTTTTAATTTCAAATTTCCTATAATATTTGTCACTTCATAATAGTTTGTGGGTGCTAAAAAACAGTATTGGTGATCGTTGTGGGTAATTTAATGTCCTCATTTTGTGGAATTTTGATTTCTTTGCTAAGCCTAGATCCAACATTACAAAAATATGAATTCATGATATTTGCTATTTCATCTGGATCTTTAATTTTACGTTTGTTTTCATAATATATGTAGGTAACGTTGTTATGTTTTTTACTGCTTTTACCAAGCTTTTGGTTGACATATTTCCATAATTTTTTGGTATCATTGCTATTTTTTCCAATTTGTTCACGATCATACATTAACTTAGCTTCCTTTATTATTTTGTCTAATAATTTAACATAATTTTTGTATGTGACTTATATTATTTCATTTTTTGGTTCTTTCTTATATATCAAGTAAAGTGACTCTTTTGTTTTGCAAGAATTTATAATTCCAGAAGTAATCCAGTTGTTTCTTGGTGTAGATTTGTAATTAATTTTTGATTTATCTCTATTATATGTAGTTAATTCAATACAATTCTTTATCATGCATATAAGTTCATTAGTAGCAGTATTGGGATCATCCATTCACATTATTGATGACCAGTTTACATTTTCAAAGTTCGGTATAGTTTATGCGATTAAAAGGTTTATTAGGTGAGGCCTTAACAATTTTGTACAATGAAACGAACAGTGGAAAATGGTCAGTAAAAGACATTGTATGTTTGAAAGTTGTAGTTGCAAGCGAATTAGTTCTGATAAAAATATTGTCAATACATGATCCTTTATTACAATCATCTATTGATGGTCTTGTGATGGTTTGGAAGCCTGGATAAAAACCTTTTTCAAGTAAACTGTTTAGATGTTCTTGGCTAATATTGTCCAGTTTCATTAAATCTATATTAAAGTCACCAATTATAAGGTGATTTTTATATTTTTTCATATTTTGAAGAAAACTTTTTAAATTTGTAATGAACTCAGGTTTAGAGAGTTCAACTCAACACTCAATACTTAATTCCGATTTAGCTCTTGAGATTGAGACAGAAAGCAAAAAAAAATCCTCCGTTCCTTATTACTTATTTGAAGAAAAAAAAAACAGTGTTGTTGTTGTGTTGTTGTCTACCTGCATGACAGTGGTGACCAGTGTCAGTGCTATTGTCTTTTGAGTTTCGTTAATTGTACGTAATATTATCAGACAAATTGTACATTTAACAGAAATGCACAAAATAATGTTCTAAGTGATAATACGAAATTGGAAATTATGCTTGAATTTCAAAAGAAAATTTTGGTCGAAAGGCAGCTACACATCAATATTTCGAGTATTAAAGGAAAGTAAAATGCATCCTTATAAAATAATGCCAACTTAGGAGCTCATGGAAGACGATTTCGATAAGAGAAGGTATTTCTGTGAACAACACTTCATGGTCATGTTAATCGGCTATTGGCCTATCGAGAATCCTCACTTGATGACAGAGAAACATACACAATATTCTGAAAAAGTTAATGTTTGGAAAGTAATTGTTGAAAATCATATCGTAAGTCCCTTTTTCATTGTTAACTTGTTCTTTTTGTCGGAACGATTAATTTAGAAGGTTTCTTATTTTTCTTGAGACGTTAAATGAATTTTATAACGCTGCCATTTCATTAATTCTTATCATCCCGAGTGGAATCTATCTCTCCACGGTAGGGAGCTAGTCGAACCAAATGAACTACCTTCATCTTAGCTCTTGGATTCCGGAGAATACGATAAACAACGTCATTGGTGCTCTTGACTAGTTCATAAGGACCATCCCAGGCTGGCGTGAGCTTTATCTACTCTGGAGGTTGTATAGCCAAACCTTGTCTGTCTCTTGGAACCTGACTGAATTTGCTTTGAGATCATGATTACAGCGCGTCTTCATCCGATTACTGGTGGCCAACATCTGCCTTCGGGCTAATTCATGTATTGCCAGCATGTTATGTCGGAGTTGGTCGGCATAATAGTTGATTTCTGGTGAGTCAAGTGTCAAATCGCAAAATAATCTCACCTCTTTTCAGAATAGTACCCTGGCTGGAGTCAGTCCTGTACTGTTATGTACAGCTGAGCGATAGGCCAACAGAAATAGGGGAATATGCCTATACATTTATTAAGGTTATTTTTGAATTAGGTCCTTTAATTGAAACTATCAGTTTTAAAAATACAATTATTTTCTACTAAACAACTAAAACAATCTGTAGACATAACAATCTAATAGCGTTTTATAATTTTACAAACAAAAGACAATGCTATTTTAGCACTTCAGTTTTTGATTGAAAAATGGAACCATTTACCATGGTCACCTAGGTTTATGATCGCTTTGATCGCTTTGCCTTGCGTTTAAACAGCAATCGTGTACTCATCAGGGCATTTGGTCGTGATAATTTTCTTTACCATGCTCTCATTAGTATTGCAATTTCGACTAACAATGTGTATAACATCTTTAATTTTCTTTGCGTCAAGCCTTATAAAAATATATTGAGTCAAATTTATTTTGATTGAAGCGAAAAGCTGCACATATTAAGTGAAATCCGAGAAATATTGAGAGAAAATATTTATTGTATTGTAAAATGTTAAAGAAAAATAATCTAGATTACATTTTTCATTATTATAATTACAATTTTAAAAATATGACTGTTAACATTTTTGTATTGGTAACTAAATTAAAATGTTATAAGGTATAATTCCAAATTAAAGCGCAATGTATGTTGTTTTATACCAAAAAAACATATGGTTACTTTTATTAGCAGAAATTTTGAAAAAAAATACAGTATTTTTTACACCTCATTGTATAAATAAATATACCTAAACTACTATGGCATGTTATTGCACCACTATTGAAGTTTGCCAAGTGGTATAATACTTCTTCTAGAATCCCAAAAAAAAATTCCTATAGGTACTTTTTTGAACAAGAACCAACTATTAAAGTCATTCCAAAATTCTCGACGTATTTGACAAAAAAAAAAGAATGTGAAAGTTCAAATAAATGCTTATGAAAACTTTATTACTAACGCTAGAGCAGAGAGTTCAGATATGTGAACACAGGGCGACCATAATTAGCAGGGCAATCGTTATTTTTTTACTACATTGTACGTAAAATGATAAATGACACAAATTTTACCAGATTTGGCACATGGGTTTGCAGAAAATATAGATAAATTTTACTATTCAAAATCCCTGGCAATTCAAAAGGACCAATAATACGGCCAGAGAATTCGAATATGTAGTAAAGTTATAAATCATTTAAGTATAATGTGGTACCAAAAGGACGGTTGCCCTGCTCATTATGCCTGTCCAGTGCGAGAATATCTGATCCAAGAGTATGACGTTTAGATCGCGCGCCTTGATCTTATTTTGTGGCCACCACGCTTGAGACTTAAACCCATTGAACCTTTTTACTGGGGTTGCCAGAAATATAGGATTTATTCGAAATACATAATTTGTCTGCTCATTGGGGTTTTCTCTCCTCAAAATTTTTTTTTCTTATTTGTTTGGAGACTTTTCAACTCCGACTCTGGGGTCGTTGTCAATCCCTTTTTTGAGTATTTCAAAGTTTTTTTTTAATTTCGTTCTGATGTGGATTTTGTTGTTTTTCAAAAAATTTTGACAGTGACAATATGTCATTTGTCGATCACATGATACTGAGGGTACCATTTTTTTTGCTCTTCTAGCAATAGATCTCTCCAGCTCAAATGAAAGTCGATTGAAGGGACTCCGATTTCCGTATTGTTTATCATCATACAGGTGGCTTCTTTAAGTTTTTTAAATTTTCTTCTTTCAACAAGATATTTGTTTTATCCCAATCTATCCTATGGCTGCCGGTGCTGGTTAATACATGGTTGGCCAAATTTGATTTGTCCACATGTCTTCTAGAAATGTTATAGTGGTGTTCTGTTTTCCTTACTTCTAAAGGTCTTGAAGTTTCACCGGTATAACTATGCCCGCAGTCACACACAACACTTTACACACAATTTTTGGAATTTTGAGTTGCGTTAAATGGTCTGGTATGTGTGAGGATAGAGCGCAATCTATTATTTGTTTTGAAAACAGTTTTAATATCGTAATTATTTCCTAACCGCTTAATTTTTCCGGATACACATGGGACGTATGGAATTATATTCATAATTTTGTTTTCTGTTTGTGTTTGGTTGGTATTAGTGGTCTGTTGGTTATTTGTGTTGGTTTGTTGTTGCTATTTTTTTTCTTGTTGATTTATAGTTTTATGTATAAAGCCTTGGGGATATTCATTTTGGAGTAGATCTTCATTTGAGCTGGAGAGATCTATTGCCAGAAGAGCAAAAAAAAATGGTACCCTCAGTATCAAGTGATCGGCAAATTACATATTGTCACTGTCAAAATTTTTTGACAAACAACAAAATCCACATCAGAACGAAAATTTTTTGAAAAAAACTCGATATACTCAACAAAATGATTGACAACGACTCTAGAGTCGGAGTTGAAACGTCTCCAAACAGATAAGAAAAAAAAATTTTGAGGAGAGAAAAATCCCAATGAACAGACAAAATAATTCAAGACCTCCTGAACAATCTTTTCGTAATTACTTACATATCAATAATTGGTGAATTACGTCAAAGAATCTTGTTTGCAGCCGAACATATTAGTTTGCGGCGTTATAAACGATTGACTAAAATGTCGTGTTTAAGACGATGTACTGCATGTATACATGATGGTGGCAAACAGTATGAACATTTACTCCAGAGCAAGTAATAAAGTTTTCATCGCCGTTTATTTTACCTTAAACTGTTAATAATTTTGAAACGACAATAGTTCATTCTTGTTCAGAAAAGTGCCTACATGAAGTTTTATATTCGAATTGTAGAAGAAATATTATACTATTTTCAGAAATTAATTAGTGCCAACATTTGCAGTAACTTGCCATAGTTGTTTAGGTTTATTTTTAGACAGAATGAGGTGTTAAATTGAACTGGAATACATTTTCTCCAAATTTGGGTTAATAAATGTAAAAATATTTTTTTTGATGAGAAACAACATTGCTTATTAATTTGGAATTGTATCTTCTAAAAGAGTGAATTAAATTATTAATACAAACATTTCAACAGTCATGTTTTCATATTTGCAATTATAATACTAAAAAAACTAGTCTATGGTATTCTTTTTGGACGTTATCAATAAATTGTCTATAAATAATAATAAAAAGATTTCGAGTTTTTATAACTTGTTTATAAACTTATCCACTCGTGGGTTTCGGCTTGATTTCAAATTTTGGGAAACGTTATTTATAAATATAAACATAAATATATATGTTAAATATACGAGGAAAACAAAAAATGTCATATACACTATTTCTTACCGTTCGTTTAGTCATACGAGGAAAACAAAAAATGCGATTTTCCGTTTTTTGCCTCAACCTCTTTCATTTTAGAAAATATTAAAAAACGTCGAAGGAAAAATTTTGTTTAGACATTCTCTTACATAATAAGTCCTGATCAAGTTTTCACTGCCACGTTTCGTTTCTTCTAGAGCATTATCAACTATTTTTTTCAAAATACCGACCTCCAATATTTTGATGAAATTTTGAAAAAGCATTAAAAGACCAATAGACCGACATATCTTAAGTATTTTTCAACGTTTCGGGGGGAAAATTAATCATTAGGGTAAAAAAAATTGTATAGCTCTGGTTTTAGCATTAAGAGTCCCATGAAATATTTTTTCCACGTCACGAAAATGTATAATTTTTCACTGGTTTTTCTTGCTTGGGAAAGCGATATGAATGGAAAAATCAAAAATTTTAAAATATGTCAGCGATTGTTTGTATATAAATTAAATTAAAAATGATAACTTCCAAACTAGATGATATATTAAAAACATGTGCATATGAAAAACATGTTTAATACTGAAACAGATTGACTGCTTTCTTGATGCGAATCACATTAAGTAAAAAAAAAAAAATTACAACTGTTGTAGCAGTTTTAAATTTGAATTTCTTATCTTTTAAATAGGATTTATCCTGCTTAATAAAAAATTACGTCACTAGTGCAAAGTTTTTAGCAATCCTTAGAACATAACAGTAATTATGCCGACTTTCACGCTTATTCATGTCAAGTGAACAAATTAATTAGCGTAAAATGGCAAATCAGTCCTTTTCTAATTTAAAGAAAGTTAATATATATAATATTTATGTCTGTATTACTTTCTGCTTCTCAAAACAGGTATTTTTATGAAATGTCTCAATTTCTATTTTGTGAGCAATATAGCGTATTAGAATTTTACATTATCACCATATATTTTTCAATTAATGTTTGCAAACAAATATATGTGTCTTTAATATACAGATTTTCTTTAAGCCATTCTGTCACAGACTTCCATAAAGCCTGCTCGGCTTCTTTTTCTTCCGCCTAGATTTACATATATTGAACCTTATTTCTTTGATAGTGAGAGAATTTGTGAATAACATTTATTAAGAAATATTTATGACAGTTTCATAAATCAAAAGGTAGTCTTTATTTCACCTGTGATTAATCAGAGAATGAAATTGCTAAACCATAAAAAATATACATAGCTATTGGTAATATTCGACCAACACTGGCAGTGGTCGGAACACAATGCATACCTATTTGGGTAAAAAAAAAATTATTTTTATCTCAACTCAAAATTATAGAATCAGACACCAGTACAACTGAAAGAAATAAAAAATACAAGATCTGTTCAAATATTATATAACTTATTAATAATAACCACTACCACAGAACATTCTAATATCGCCTCAAAAGGAATGTCGAAACAAATTATTTTAAAAACAAATATAATTATTTTAATCTTTAGTATAGCATGTAATAGTAACTATAAAATGTAAGGCAACTGTAACTGTTAAATTGTAATACTTACACTAAGACTAAGATTTATTGTGAATAGCACAGGGTCTAAATCAAACCATGTTTTCAATGGCAATAAAAAATCAATACAACTGATCAAAACGGTGTCTGATTTTGTTCCTGAGAGGTTTGGAGTATTTGAAATATACATACCTTTCAGCAATTGTGGTGTACTTCCGAAGAAATAATAAAAATGTTAATATAAGCGTAAATGGTTAGTTATCAAGTTACAGTCAAGTAATATTCTCCAGTTAGTCATGTCTTTATTGTCAGAGCTATATTTGTTACAAATCTCTTAGCCCTAGTCCATGTTCTGATATTTGTTCTCTAATTTGTTTTCTGTGGTATATGTTTCCCTACTTTGACTCTTATAGAAATTATTACAATAGCTACACAATAACGAAATTGTTTATAATACCCTCTTGTATAAGAAAACCAATGCAAGAATATACAAAGGACTTCCAAGAATGTAAAAAATTGTCAACCCTGTAGCAGCTTGGTAATTGTATGTATTTTTATATTTTTTAAAGTTTGATCTTTATTAATTGCTGATGAAAACATAAATTGTTATGAAAATTCTGTGGAACCTTTGGTGTCACAAATGAAAAAACACAGTTTTGCACCCTAACACCAAACCTTAATTTTTTATGTTCAAAATAAAGGTTTTGTGTTAGGGTGCAGAACTGTGTTTTTTCATGAATTGTTAATTTTCTCTATAATTGCTTGATATATTAAATATGCTCAAAACATGTAGGTACCCTCAAAACTAAGCATTCGGCGATCTACGTTTATGTGAACTTTTTTGGATTTTTTTATGGCAAATTTGCCTTGGCCGAAAAACACAGCATATATATCTCAAAAGTTGTAAACGGAAATGCTATTATTCTTTTAAATTATTTAAATATAATTCTTCATAATCTGATTCCGCTCAAATCAGAGAAAACCAAAACCCAGTCTGGGAACACCAATCAGGTAATAAATACATTAGCTCGCATTAAATAAATCTATAGGGAAGCAAGCCTCATTCTGGGGTATTATGTAAATTTATTTCTACCTAAGTTTATTGTAGTTCATATTATTATATAAGCTAAATGCCCTTTTAATGAGGTATACTTTTGGCTAAAGTGCTTTTCGGTACAGAAATAATGAGATATTTACTGAGCATTTAACACCCTTATGATTCATATTTATGTGTTTTGAGAATGGGTACTTGAGAAAACCATTTGTGGTATATAAACTATGGTAGACTCAAATGGGAAAGAGATTATCACCCGTTACGTTCATCTAATAAATAAACTGTTGTATAAAAAAATACATTAAAAAATACAAACACCGACTTAAAAAAAGTAACTTAACTAAAAAGCATGAAATAATTTTTGCTGCAACAATTAAATACTTGAAGACGCGAGATGTAAGACCGACATCTAGGATTTTAGAGTACAAAGGAATGACACCTCGAAGAGAGTAATTAAATACTTTTTCTGAAGTGGGTGCCAAGTTGAACAACGAAGTTGCGAAGTAAAACTTATAAATGTACTCCCCAAATTATTTCCACTTTAGCTTGTATTTAATTGTTTTTGGTTAAGTTTCTTTTTTTGAAGTCGGAATTTGTTTTTTTAATGTATTTATTTGACAATTTTTGTGATGTAATAATAGCTTATTTTAGTTAGTTACCTTACTTATAATAAACTTATAATAAATAACTATACAGTTTTAAATAGCCATAGCATAATAGTACGCAGCTTTAAATTGTAATAAACTTTGTTTGATAACAATTTGAGTTAAATTAAAAGTAAAGGTACTTCACTTTTAAACAAAATTTATATTCTTTGCATTTTTCTTCTTTCTTTTTCCAAAACTAAAGGTATTTTATTTTAAGAAAAATTCATTTTTGCTGACAAACCTCGTATACAGTTGAAAAAGTGACATGTACGTTTTCAGTTGAATCCAGTTTATGAAGTCAAATTATATATAGATACCATCTGAGAACTTCCATCTTGAAGTTGATTAACTGAAATTTATTTTGATTTAATTCAAATTATTTTCAGTTTATTACAATTTTTAGTGATGAAGCATAATTCTATGCAGTTTTCAATTTTAATAAACTTTGTTTTTTTACAATTTGAGATATTATACAAAAAGGTAGCTCACATTTAAATAAAATTGATATATTTTTTTAAAACCTAGTATATATTTGGAAAAGGTACATAAATACTTATTATACATGTTTTAGTGAAATGGCATAATTAGATGCAGTTTTTAATTTTAAATACAACTACTTGTTAACAATTTTAGATATTAACAAAAGTAACTTTTAAGCATAATTCCTATTTGCTGACAAACCTTGTATACAGTTAAAAAAGTGAATGTAATGATTACAGTATACATTCTAAACCATGCGAATAACTGACATTTATTTTGATTAATGCACTTTCTTTTCTATTTATTATACCCCCAGTTCCGAACAAAAACTTTTCCATATTTTTATAATACCAGCATATCCACCAAGGCTTTCTTTCTATGTAAGAAAGCCGGTAAAAAAGTTTTTGCCGATTTTTTCAAAAACGGCTTTCCTTGAAAAAAATATGGTACCATTTCGGGATCCCCCGGAACAGGATTCGGTATAATCAATGGAAATGCCTTGAGCAGTTTTCGGGTAATCCCTGAACAAACATAAAAAAACATAGATACAGACGAATTGAAAACCTATTTCTTTTTTTGAAGTCGATTTAAAATATATTAGAAAAAGCGTAACTTCTAATACTTGTTAGCAATTTTAATTAAATAAAAAGTAAACTAAAGGTGTTTTTACCGAAAAGACTGATAAACCCTTGTTGTAAAATAAAATATGCCACTTTGTATTTTTATGATTTCTTTGGAATAACACCACAATTGCTGGAAATTATTTACATTTCAAATCATTCAAGAAATTTTCTCCTCCAAGGAAATTGCACTACCAGCACGATGAAAGTATCACTGTTAAATAGGCAAAATTTGTTAAAACTAACAGAAAATTGTCTCTAATTTGTTAGCAATAATTTATATTGAAAAAGGAAACGCCTTAATTGACTTCAAATATAGACCGTGCTTTTTTATCCGTTTTAAGATATAATTCTCTTGATTATTTTTGCGTATCCTCATCTCTCTCTCTCTCTCTTTCTTTCTCCCTTTTTCCAATTTGTATTCTTTTTGTATATTTTCCACAATACTTTTTTTTGTGTTTTATTATTTAGACCACTTTCTACAAGTGTAACTCTCAGAGGCGTACCCAGCTCTTGGATTACACAAAAAAATGTCATAAAGAGTGGCAAAACAGGAAAAAATGGTTCAAGAAAGAGGTGCAAATCAGAAAAATTTCAACCGCCCTGATGTCTTTAGAACCACCGTGTATAAGTATAAATTCTTTCCACGCTATTGAGTGTTTTTATTTTTCTATTGTTTAAATTATTCCAGTATATCAATACTTGTACTTCGCTCCATATCTCAAGTATTCTATTTATGCAACTACTCATAGTCTTTTCTATATAACATAATTTTTTGCATTTTTTAACAACATTTTATAACTATAATTTTACTCTACCATTTGTTTCAAGCAAACAGAATATGCAACTGCTACTAAAATTTTTTTGACCCATCTCTATAACTACATTATACCAAGCTCTATAATTCAAATATCCTAACTGCTCCTGCTTAAATAACAAATTTTTGATACACCTTAAGTAGCAATAATTTTACTGCGCCATATACTTCAACAATTTTTAGCACCCTAGGATCACAAAATGTAAAAGTGAAAGTGTTGGCAATATTATTGAAATTACTTAACTATTAAACTCTATATATTCCTGTTTTTATAATACAGAGTCCACGAAAAGTTTCTTGATAATCTTTAAGAAACTCAGTATGTCTAAAGAATTTTAAGTTTGGATATTTGCTATTTGAATTAATGAAAACTAAAAATCATGATTGTCGCAGAATGCCTAACTTTACGTCTGTTTTGAAAAATGGAGTAAGTATAGTATTTAACGCCCACAACTACATTGATATTTTTATTTCCAACTAGTTTTTCATAAAATGACGACAAAATTTATAAAGGTTCAACATGAAAACATTATTTCAAATTTAAATAATTTTAATAACTTGAAATCGTTAGATGTTATTTTCCATTTTTTCTCTTGAATATTGGTGCAATATTTATCAATTAATTAATAATTATACATTCAGGTTTCTGTATAAGTTTGTATAACGGGCAGATATTTACATATATTAAGTCCAGGTTATTTCCTATTTAAATCGTTTAACTGAAACTATCAGTTTTAAAAATATAATTATATTCTTCTAAACAACTAAAAATTATTAGAGTAAATATAGGAAAATGAACTCATTCTCTGCTTGTCTGAAATTGGAATATTAGAATCTTGAAGGAGCTACGGAACCCTTAGTATACGAGTCCAACTCGCTATTGACCAAATTATTGTTTGTAATATTATAAAAAGCGATTTGATTGTGATGTGTACAGATAGTTTCTGTACACATACAATCCCAAATTAAGCCGCAATGTATGTTGTTTTATCCCACAAAAATCTGGTTACATTTATTAGCAGTAATCTTGAGAAAAAAATCAGTTTTTTTGACACCTCATTGTATAAATAATACTATTGTACCACTAATGAACTTTGCTAAATGGTATAATACTTCTTCTAGAGTCCCAAATAAAAATTTCTATAGGTACATTTCTGAACAAGGAAAAACTAAGACCGTTCCAAAATTCTGGACTGATGTGAAAAATAAACGAATGTGAATGTTCAAACAAACTCTTATGAAAACTTTATAACTAACACTAGAGCAAATATTTAAATTGTTTGCCACCAGCGTTAATACAATCATGAACTAAAAAATGACCTTTCAGATAATTCACCAATTTTTGATATGGGTTTCGAAATTTAATCTTCCGGCAACCCGAGTAAAAATGTGGGCTTAAATCGAAAGAGCCCATATAATATAATATAATTCAACCAAAGCGCACGATCCAATGGTCTGTATACTCTTGGTTTAGACATTTGCGTACAGGACGGGGATAATGAACAGGGCAACCCTTATCTTAATACCAGATTGTACGTACAATGATAAATGGTACACCTTCTACCAGATTTTGCAGATGGTTTTGAAGAAAATCTAGATAAATTTCACTATTTAAAATCCCTGGCAACTCAAAAGGTCCAATAATACAGCCAGGGAATTTGAATAGCTAGTGAAGTTTATGTAGATTTTCTTTAAAACCGTCTGCCAAATCAGGTTGAAGATGTGCCATAAATCATTTTAAGACAATGTGGTACCAAAATGACGGTTGCCCTGCTCATTATGCCTGTCCAGTGCGACAAAATCTGATCCAAAAGTATACAGACCGTTGAATCGGGCGCATTGGTCCAATTTTGTGGCCACCACAATAATTAGTGATTTACGTCAAAGGCTCTTTGATGCTACCGAACATTTCGGTTCGCGGCGGTATGCATGATTGACGAAGAGGTCATGTTTAAGACGATGGCCTCGGTATGTACAAATGCTGGTGGCAAACAGTTTAAACATTTGCTCCAGTGTGAGTAATAAACTTTATCACCGTTTATTTGAACCTGGAATGACTTTAATAGTTGGTTCTTGTTCACAGGAGTATCTAAATGAATTTTTATAGGCGAATTATGGAAGAAGTATTACACTACTTAGAGAAATTCATTAGTGGTGCCAACTTTTGCAATAACGTGTTAGTTGTCTTGCAATAATAACAAAATGTATCAAATACATAAAGAAGTGTTCGAGAGGACATTCAATTGTGGGAAGCGCAGCTGATGAAGGTTCCCTAACCAGAAAAAATATATATTATAGATATATATTGTCTTGCGTACAAAAGAATGACACCTCGAAGAGAGTATTCAACTTGTTAGTTGTTTATGTATTTTTTGATATAATGAGGTGCCAAATTTACCTGAAAAAAATTTGTCTCCAAAGGACCACGCACAAATCTTATGGGGTTGTGTTCCCCGGAAAATTGGCTGCAATTTTGGTATGTTGTATTTCATGACGTCTTGATCGAAACTTACCATGTGCACAGAGTCTAAAAATGGACATTTTTTGAGATATTAGGGTTATAACGAACAAAAATAGACAATATTCGGGCTAACCAAGAATCATATTAACTTGAAAAGTATAAACTAGTCGGTGAAAATTTTGGGTAATTAAGTCATAGGTTATGGCAAGGAACCTTTGATCATGACCTTGCAAGTAACCTTCAAGGTCAAACTGATTTTCAAGATAAGATTGCTTAAGTTTTTATAACAATATGAAAGAGTTGAAAATTCTCATCGACATAATCACTTAGGAATCAGTCGAAGTGAAACTCGTAATACGGAAACTAAGCGGTTAACTGCGATGCAGTGCGTTGTTGGACTAAATCCGCATTTGACCATTCTTATCTTGAGAATATCATCAGGACAAAAAAAAAAATAGTTCAATCCTGTTTATAGCCTAAAGATTCCTATGAAATATTTTTTTCATGACAAGAAAACCTGTAATATGTTACGTGTTTTTCTTACTTGTTAAAGCGATATAAATAGAGAAAACAAAAATATCAAAAAAATCAGCTTTTATTTGTATATAAAAGAACTAAAAATTGAGAACTTCTAGCTAGATATTATGTTAAAGACATATGCATATGGAAAACATATTTAATACTAAGGCAGATTGACTCTTTGTTGATGTGAAATTATGCAGGAATGGTGTCTAGGAATTTTTTTAATGTTAAAAATATTATTTTTTCGTCGACATTTTGGTAGTACTGTTCGATAATAAATTTGACCATCCAGAATTTTATTAGCTGTAAAATCAATTACGCAACATTATACTTGTATTGTTTTAAACTGAATTGTTGCTAAAATACCGAATATTTAACACGATTACGTTAATTTAGCAAGTCCAAAATATTAAAACCTGAATTTCTTTTCTATAGACATAATTAATTATTGCAAAAATTATGTTTTGTGCAATTTGCAAAGAAAGAAAAGAACATTTGTGCCTGGTATCCGTTAGATCTTTCCATTTGTATTCACGTATTTCCGTTATACATTTAGTTTAGGTGTTATCAACGGATAGTGACAATTTTTCATATTTTACATAAATTTACTTAATTACATAGACCCTAAGGGTGATTCTCTTTGATATTTTCGATTTTTCCAGTTATATCGCTTTACCACGCAAGAAAATCAAGTCAGAAAAATATAGGTTACCGTGCATGGAGTATATAGGCTATAATCAGGGTTGTTCTAAAATTTTTTACTTTGATTTGATTGTCTGTTCTCCCATATCCTTGTATAAAACTCAACATATGGTATATTAGTATATTGGTCTTTTAATGTTTTATCAAAGTTTTGCCAAAAAAGTTCAGGTTCTTATTTAAAAAAATAGTTAATGTTGGCTGAGATGAAACTTAGTAGTGAAGATTTGAGGAGGGTTTTGATATTTTTAAAATAAAAGTGGTGGAGGCAAAAAAAATATTTTTGGTGTTTCACTTCGATATCGATACTATTTTCAATACAGACAGAAAAATAAGCACGGTGTGGAGGACTTCGATGACAAGGATCCCTTTAGAACAACAGGTAGTGTACAAGATTTCATGTGCAGACTGTCATGAAACCTATGTGGCGCAAACTAACAGAAGAATTCAAGCTAGACGTGAAGAACAGCAGAACGCCACAAGAAAGCAGAAAAAAAAATCCATTGCCGAACACGCCACCACGACGTCACACCGAATAGACTATGAGAACACCAGAGTACTGGCAAATATAGAACAACCGAAATCAAGACTCGTAAGAGAAACAATTAAAGTAGCGAAGAGGCCTCACAGTTCTAAACACACGCAATGAAATCCAGAACTTATCGAATTGTTGGAAAATTCTATTAAACACCGTACCGGCCCGGACCCGTCATATAACAACCAAACCGGAAATAACCAATCAGCAAGCGGAAGTGGTGGCCACTGAGCGCCAAGGGCCAATCAAACGCAGCCGTTCACGGTGCCAGCGGATAGGCGCAGAGCCGCGACAATATAACACCGCGCGCTCCTGAAAAGGGAAATAAGTTTAAAAATATGGACTAGGAGTAAGAAATTTGTAAAAATTTAACTCTGACAATAAAGACATGAAACTGAAAATCTTAGTATTCGAGTAACTAGAAGCGAAAGCAGGAGGCTACGAGAATTATGAGAACTGACCTGAAGAGGGCAGATGTGATTGTGCCGAAACGTCGTCATTTTAACATCTATCCCGGCGGGGATCACTAATCAACTACGCGGATGAATTCCCGGAAACTGCCTAACACATTTAGTGCCCGCGATAACTTAAAAACAAATATAGTGAATCTCTACGGAGAGAATACTTTTCATTTGTGTAAAACATTTGAGAAATTACGCCCGAAAAGGAGCAAACTTTTGTGCGATCTACATTTTTTACAACGATGCCGCGATGAAGGAGTTATTCCGAAAAACATGAAGGTAAATTTCTGGAACAACAACAGAAAAACACAGAATATCTTATGGAAAGCTAGTTGTGCCCTACTTAGGGAAGCCATACGTAATGTCAGTAGAGATTTGGATGTTTTTAATACTAAACTCTTAGATATCCACCTACAGGTAAGCAATACACTCCACCCGATAATATGGGATAAATTTGATGAAACGAAAGGCAGAGTTAACAACAATGCAACAAGAGACAAAATTTAACAAATTGAAGCTCCAACAGAAGCCCAAAAATGATTTTTTCTCGGAAAACAACGATCACAGTCTAACCTCACGGCAATTGGAAACGAATAAAACCGTTTATAACTTATATTCGGTCCATTTGAACTCTACCTCGATTGGCGTGTTGGCTAAGGGATTCAATTACGCTATTGTTCCCTATCACATACCAACAGAGAGCCATAATATGTGGCGTGGAAACAGCAGTTTCAAAATTATATGAGAACACCGCTGAAATAATTCGACAAGATGTGTCACATGTTCTGAGAAACTCTAAACCACCAAAAAGGAACCTATCTGTAAAAGAAAATGGGGCCTTCAAACAACTTCGTCTCAATAAGAACATTGTCATTCTACCCGCTGGTAAAGGAAATGCGACTGTAATTTTAGATACAGCGGATTATTCAAACAAAATAAAAACATTGCTAAAAGATCCAGCATATAAACAAATTACTACTGACCCAACAACTTATCTGGAGAAAACAACCAAGTTCAAAATCCAAGTAAGTAGGATCGACAAAAATCCCCAACTGCAACCCATTCCGTGTGAAAAGTCGTCGAGATGTCCGAAATTCTATGGGTTGCCAAAAGTAGATAAAGATGGTGCGCTTTGAGGCCCGTAGTAAGCTCAATTGGATCGCCAGTACAACAGCTAGCCAAATACCTAGCCCATCAACTTCAACCGTTTGCAGAAGGGGCACACACATATATAAAAAATTCGACACATTTCATCGAAATACTTAGAAAAACGGTCTTACAACCAGAGGGTCTTCTTGTAAGTTTTGATGTAGTGTCCCTTTTTACCAACATCCCTATCGACGAGATTTGAGATAGGGAAAATAGGTGTTGTCGTAGATCATTTGAAAGCACTTTTTACGGACTATACCGTCGTAATAAAATTTTTATCGCAATTTTTGTACATGTAATAATAAAGTATTTAAAAAACCGAATTTAAATTACATTACAATGTCGCTAAAGAAAATGTTCAAAGTGTCTTCCATTGATTTCCATACAATCGTACAACCTTAAGTGAAAGCTGTCTCTGACATGGTTAAGCATAGTCGGTGTTATCTGACGACACTCCGCTATAATTCGTTGACGTATTTCGTTCCCACAAAAAAATTTCAGAAAGTTCAGATCAGGTGATCGGGCAGGCCATTGTATAGGACCTCTTCTTCCAATCCAGCAACCAGGGTATTCCAAAATCGAGATATTGAAGAACTGGTGCGACGTAGTGAGGAGTAGCTCCATCTTGTTGGAAATGCAATTGCTCTTCATGTAGTAGAGGATCATTTTCTAATTTTTCTATTACCAATGCATTCATTTCGTATTCCAATAATCGAAATAAAGCTTCTCGAAATAAATGAGGATTTAAAATCTACAGTTATGTCGGTTAACCTCACCATGAAGTGAAATAGTGCACTCATCCGAAAAGCAAACATTGTACAAGAAATTTGGGTTTTCGATCATACGCTGGGCCATAATCTCGTAAAACTTTTGCCTTCTATCCCAATCATCCTCATTCAATTCATGAAGTAATTTAATTTTGAACGGATGGAATTTGTACTTATGCAACTATGTATAAAACACTGAAAGAACTGATTGAAAATTTCAAATCACAGACAAAAATTGCAGTAAAAGCCCATACGGATACTCGATTGAAGACCAAAATGAAATTGAATAGCAAGTTTCAAAATTATTAGAAAGAAAACTAATAAAAGAATCATTTAGCCCATTTGCAGCACCAGTAACATTAGCCTATAAAAGAAATGAAAACACAAACTCAAGGTTATATATAGATTTTCGACATTACTTGTTGTGCCACAGTCACAACCCTTACCTTTAATCGAAGTTTTAATGATTTAAACAAGAAACTGTAAATACTTCTCAACACTAGATATAAATTCTGCTTCTTGGTCAATTTCTCTCCGTATTTCTGATACATACAAAACGGCATTTGTAATACAAGAATGCTATTATCAATGAACATGTTTACCAATTGGGTTAAAAACCACTACAGCAATTTTCCAGGGAATATTGAGTAACATGATAAGAAAACACAAAATATTACATATATGATGTACTAGTATTTTCTAAATCATTTCCCGAACACATTGAACACCTAACAAAGCTATTTCAAGCAATAATAGTAAAATGATTCAAACTTAAATTTTCAAAATGTCAATTTGCATCAGATTCGGTAATATATTTGAGTAATATAATACAGAATAATAATATTAAAACTATGAAGGACAACCTTATTTTAATTAAAAATCTCCCAGTACCAAAAAAACAAAAAAAAATGATAATTTTTCGGTATATTAATTTTTTTATCTATATATATATATATATATATATATATATATATATATATATATATATTATAGTGAACCCTAATA
Source organism: Octodonta nipae (assembly GCA_034190945.1). Lineage (NCBI taxonomy): Eukaryota > Metazoa > Arthropoda > Insecta > Coleoptera > Chrysomelidae > Octodonta > Octodonta nipae. Next base: position 45,287,153 of record CM067218.1, on the reverse strand, counting down.
TTGTTATTTTATTTATTTATTTGAATATATTTTTATCTTTTTATGTTTTTTTTTTTTACGTAGGGTGCCAATTATTATGATTTTTAATTTATATGAATGAATGAAATGTTTTGATTTTATTTATAATTTTATTTTAAAACTTCATTGAGCAATAATTAACATTTTTAGATTACATATGTTCTTGAATAATTTTGAATTAAACAAATTTCTTTTTATTAAAACATTGATTATTTTTATAACTTTTTTTTTCAATTGAAATTTCTATTTATATTATTGTTCAGAAATGTGGAGTTTCCAATATTAGAAATTACCCATATTACTTATTTTATTTATATCATATACTCTAACTATTAAATCATGAAATTATCAAACAATACCTTACAAATTAATTAAACATATTTACAAATTCAAATAAGCATCATTTATCAGTGTTTTTATTTTCAAAACAGTTTTTTAATAAATACCTTTATACACTTTTTAAAACTTCCGGCTAGTCCTTTTTTCTCTCCTTCAGGGTTGTGTTGTTCTGCTCCAAGATCCGCTACTGGATCATTTATAAAGATCTTTCATGGTTTGATCTTTTTTCCTCTGCAACTTTTATTGTGTTTACTTGTAGGTAGATACTTTCTGCGCCACATTCATCCTATTTACTGATGAACTTTTATTCCAAATATGCATTGCAATTTTAAATTGTCTTTGTCATATATTGTTGTGTATCATCCACGTATAGGCACGAGTTTAGGATATTTGGTAACCTGACTTGGTTTGGCTTCGTGGTTCTCTCGGTTTTGATTTATGCCCATAAAACTCGTTGCACTTTTGTTTGAAAATACACTATTTTACAGTCTACTTGATATTTTAAAACAAATGTGGGTCTTGTGCATTGCTGCATCGATGGATTAAGACTGGACAATTATCACAAGATGACAGGTAATATATAGAATATTTGGTAAACACTTTTGAACTTTGACAATTTATTTTATGTTGACATAATTATTGAAATATATTTTTTTATTAATCCCTTTGTGTTTTGTATCATTAAAATCTAGGAAAAATACTGGTTCTTTTGATTTAAACTTATCTTATAATTCAGTTTTAGTCTTGTATTTTGCAATTGAAATCTAGGTTATAATATTTTTTCTTTAAATTTGAATATTTTTCTCTAACATGATTCTCCTGAATATTTTCTTTATGAAATGCATTCTTTATTTAGTTCTGGACCCTAAATAAATTCTGATCTTCAATACCTTTCTTTATTTTCCCATAATTTTTAGTTTATTGAACTGTTCTTGTCCTATTCTTATTTACATTATACTATTTGAATCTCTGCAAGTATTTTTAACTAGTTTCCTTTCTCTCTGCTGTTATATTGTTACAATTTTTACTGCCTGATAACCTATTTTACTATAAGATTTGAATTTTTTTTGTTCCATATATATATATATATATATATATATATATATATATATATATATATATATATGAAGAAAGTATTCAATATCTCTGACAGGTGAAGTAACCTGAAAATTTTATTGTGACATTCTGTCCTAGGAGTTAAGGGAGAACAGCAATTACACGGAACGGCTCTAGATTCGGAACCTCTGTGTACTGATTCTCTTGAAAATCCTAGATGCCGGTCTTACATCTCGCGTCTTCAAATTTAACGAAATGCATCAAATGCATAAAGAAGTGTTCGAGAGGACATTCAATTGTGGGAAGCGCAACTGATGAAGGTTCCCGACCAGAAACAATATATATTATATTTAGATATAATATATATTGTCTTGCGTACAAAGGAATGACACCTCGAAGAGAGTATGCAATATCTCTGACAGGTGAAGTAACCTGAAAATTGTATCGTGACATTCTGTCCTAGTAGTTAAGGGAGAACAGCAATTACAGGGAACGGCTCCAGATTCGGAACTCTGTGTACTGATTCTCTTGAAAATCCTAGATGTCGGTCTTACATCTCGCGTCTTCAAATTTAACGAAATGCATCAAATGCATAAATAAGTGTTCGAGAGGACATTCAATTGTAGGAAGCCCAACTGATGAAGGTTCCCGACCAGAAACAATATATATTATATTTATATATAATATATATTGACTTGCGTATGAATGAATGACACCTCGAAGAGAGTATTAATGTAGGAGATTCAGTATTTGTGGAAAATGGCAACAAGTAATACGAAAAAATTGGACCAAGTAAGAATTGGACCATTCGTAATAATAAAAAAACTTTGAAGACGCGAGATGTAAAGACCGACAAAAATATAAAAACTCTCAGACTAAATTTGTAAAGTAAATACAGATCACAAAATGGAAGAATCAAATCTTTTCCACATCTCAAAATTAATACCTGCACCTGCAACAATGTGTACTCCTGCGATGGTGGGGATGTAAAGAAACTTTACTTTCCTTAATTTCAATCTGAATGAGAACGCCGGTATATTACAGTCTATCCGAACGCCGGCAATACAGATCGATATATAGACAATTCAAGTAACAAGACAATCACATTTGTGAATTTTTATTTATTTACTCTTATCGTTGAATTGTATATCGAAGAGTTCCGGTAAAGATGGCGGGATAGCCATATGCACATTTTTATCTCTCAACAATATTTTAATTTTTTGAAAGTAAATCAACATCTACATTTAAATATATGTGCAAAAAGTGTAAATAGTGTTGTTAGTTATCTAGATTACTAGTTTAAAATTAAGATGATCAAAATAAAAAAGGAATCAGGTTTAAAGGGTTAGTGATCTAAGATCTTCTACTAAAATATTGTGAAGTGAAGTGAATTATGTGTTAGTTTAGTGGTGGCCGGAACTCCAAGGCTATCCCGCGTTGTATATAGAAACTGTAAATATTATAACAAATTTGATAAATAACACTGGTTTCTGGCTAATAAGATCGGAAAGATCAAAGCCACCCCCGTCTCGCAAGAGCCACCCTTGCTGAAGAAGAAGAAGAAGAAGAATTGTATATCGAACTATTCATATATTTATATGTACAAAATCTATGAAACTTGTGATTAAGGCATAAATAAATTATGGAAGTCTAATCAATTTGTCTAATTATGACAATGAAATAATTATTTGTTGAATAGTTTAGTGAAATTAAAGCAACATTTATTCACTTCATAGAATCTCACATAAGTTGAACAAATATAATAATTTATAGGAATTGGCACATACTTTGCTTCATCCCTAATATTTTTGACTGAATTGCTAAAAAGTTTAGATATCTAGAGTTCAAATTCAAGGAGGCAAACACTAATTATTTGGCTAGCTAGTGAAATATAAAAAAGAATTGTCATTTTTTTTACATTATTTCCATAGCTCAATTTCTTATTAAACTGTACGCTTAAGTCACACATGCATTCTTTTATATAATCGTATATAATATCAGTAATATTTAAATAATTGCAAATTAAAATATACATCACGTTAGCTGCAAACAATTTTTGCAAAATAAAATACAATTTAATTATTTAATTTAAACAAACATTCCGGATTTAAAAATTCATTATTACTTAATGAAATTTCTTGTAGCTTTCGGCAAGTATATAAAAGAAAAAACATAATATGGACTTGGAAAATTCCAATAACACAACATTTTTGAATAAAATTGAAAATTATTATACAATAAATAATAGTTGTAACCGAATAAAAATTTTTAGCGTATATAGTGAAAGAGTTGGCTGTAGTATTCGAATTACTTATAGATTAAACCCAATAAATTTCCGTTCTTGAGAATGCCACAAAGTTTCGTGGGTGTCTTTAAGAAATTCTCTAGATATATGTCAAAAGAAGTTTAGGTACTTAATACACGATAATTACTATTAAAATTATTAAAAACTAAAAACCATAATTGTCGCAGAATGCCCATAGTTATTTCCAAAAAAGTTATAATTTTGCACCTGTTTTGAAAAACAAATTTTAGTAATGAGTGCCCAAAACTACTTTGTTATTTTTAATTCCAACGGGAGCTTTCAATTAAGTGACGAATAAGAATATGAAAAAAATATTTCAAATTTAAATCTTTTTAAAAACTTGAAATGGTTAGATGATATTTTCTATTCAATCGTTGAAGAATGACACAATTATTTATCAATTAATTAATATTTTTACATTTAGATTCTTGTTATTTCAGATATACAAATAAAGTCACAAAGTTTGAAAAAAACACAATGTAATTATTTATATTTATTAGTTTAACTTTTTTTTTAAATTAGGTCATTGAACATCAAAATCAAATAGCTTTTTATAATATTAAAAACAAAAAACAGTGACATTTTTGTACTACATTTTTTAAACCACTTGCTGGCCTTTTAACAAAGGAGCCGTTCATCTATTTACATTGGTTAACTGGGTTTTTGATCGCTTAGGCTTAGGCTTTGACTTAGATAGCAACCTGCACTCATCAGCACATGTGGTGGTAATTGTTTGCTTTACCATCGACATATGAACATTGCGTTTTTTTTTTGTAACAATATGTATAACGTCAGCAATTTTCATGGGGTCAAGCCTGAAAAAGAGTTAAATTTATTATGATGAAACGAGAAGTTGCACTTATTAAAGAAAATCCGAAATATATATATATATGTTACTTCGGATGTTTTAACGTATATGAAATGTCATTGAAGGTTCAATGATATATATATATATATATATATATATATATATATATATATATGTATTAGATTATACTTCAGTATTCGAGTAACTAGAAGCGAAAGCAGAAGGCTACGAGAATTATGCGAACCGACCTGAAGAGGGCAGATGTGACTTTGCCGAAACGTCGTCATTTTACCATCGATCCCTGCAGGGATCAGTTATCAACTACTATATATATATATATATATATATATATATATATATATGAAGTAAGCTAGGTTCCGGGTGAGAACCGCGTCTGAATTTATTGAATACTCGACGTTTCGACTCCTGCTTTGGAGCCATTATCAAGAGACAACGGTGAAAAAGAGTTTCTCTCTCTGCTCTAGCGCTAACTATAAATAAAAGAAGCAGAGCAGACTCAAATTCAGTTCAGTTTAGTGACTCTTGGGGAGTAGGCAGATTGAGGCCCCGAGTTCGATCTAGACTCTGAAACACTTTTTCACTTTTGTCTCTTGATAATGGCTCCAAAGCAGGAGTCGAAACGTCGAGCATTCAATAAAATCCGACGCGGTTCTCACCCGGAACCTAGCTTAGTTCATAATAATGACCGCGGAAGCCTCTCAGAACATATATATATATATATATATATATATATATATATATATATATATATATATATATATATGGTTTCCTATGTCAAAGATTGAATTCTGAATTTCGTCAATTAATATGTCACTGGGTTAGGTTCCGGCTGAGAACCGTGTCTAAATTTATGAAATACTAGACACTTTGACGCGTGACTTGTAGCCATTACCAAAAAACAAAATGAAGAAGGTGTTAGAGTCTAGTTCGATCTCAGACTGTAAAACTCGTCTCCATGTCGAGAATTTCCTAGTATTGGTTCTCTCCCAGAACATAGTCCAGCTCATATATATATATTAGATGGTTTCCGGGAATTCATCCGCGTAGTTGGTAACTGATCCCTGCCGGGATCGATGGTAAAATGACGACGTTTCGGCAGAGTCACATCTGCCCTCTTCAGGTCGAATACTGTATTCGAGTAACTAGAAGCGAAAGCAGAAGGCTACGAGAATTATGCGAACCGACCTGAAGAGGGCAGATATGACTCTGCCGAAACGTCGTCACTTTACCATCGATCCCGGCAGGGATCAGTTATCAACTACGCGGATGAATTCCCGGAAACCATCTAATACATTTAGTGCCCGCGAAAACTTAAAACAAATATATATATATATATATATATATATATATATAAATATATATAATATATATATATATATATATATATATATATATATATATATATATATATATATATATATCTATAATGGTCTGCTGAAGTAATACACTTACTGCGATTTCGTATCTAAATCCATGAAGGCTGGGCTCGGCCTTCCACTCATCGTGTGCGTAGCTAAAACTTGCCGGCCAAATACGGCCCTTAATAATTTTCGTGTTATGATTGAGTGTTTTTCTTCGTCCCACTTAATCGCATGATAAATGTGTCTTGGAACTGTGGTGCCATTTGGTCCAATAGTTTTCTAAAATAAATATTTTTATTAATTTGCTTTGCCAGTCAGAATCGAATCAACCATTATCCTATTTCAAATTAGTAATGTGTTTAAGAACTCTTACCATTTTATTATGTTTCACTTTTTCTTTCTCCGGCAACTTGATTTTGTTTCCCTTTTTTGTAAGTCTTTTATTTTCAGCATTTTGAAAATTAGAAGTTTCCTTGTTATTTGTCTGCTTTATGACATTTTCATCAATTTCCTTGAATGGTTTCCCATTGTTTATTATTACCGTGATTTTAGCATTATTTAGTTTCTGGTTACCACTAATGACATCAACGTTTATATTAACTCCATTAGAATGGTTGGTAATAGCTTCCTTAACCTTTTCATTAATCTTATTACTCGCACAATCAAACATTCCAGCTTGCTTCGAACAATGTTTGTTGATATTTATTTGCTGAGTCGTTAACTGTGTTAAATGTAATTTGGCTGCAGATTCCGTTAAAACTTTATCTTTATTGTCGAGTTGATTAAGTTGCAGGGGCTTTCCCAAATCTAAAAGTAGAAAATATGTCAAGATCTATAAGAAAATGGTCCAAAAATTAAATCTAAAATTCACGAGATAAAAAACTTACCAGAAAGGTATTTATTAGTGGCTATTTCTTCCGTCCTGGATTTGGTCATGGATTTGGTTCCAACTATACTGTTGGAAAGATAACTGAAGGCCACTTCTTCTCTAGCACCACTAAGAATTGCTTCAATTTCTTCATAATCTTTAACCGTTTTGACGGGAACAAATATGGATTCATAATCCTTCTCCTAGAAAAGTTGAGAAACTTAAATTAATCCAGAATGTTTCCTTTTAAGATAAATGTAAAGTTTTTTGTTTTCTAATAATATTAAACCACTGCGGTAATTTTCACAAATTTATTATATTTTATTTAACAATTGTTTTACTCTGATGACAGGCTTCGTCAGAAATGAATATTAAACTAAATGCTAGACATCTGAATATATTATATAGTGTTGCAAAGTAATAATGAGTATAAAGGTGGAAAGCAAATTACATATACTGTATAATATTAGTGAAGGTTAATATAATTAATATAAACTTGAATTTTGTATTATATAAGTATATTAAGATTAAGTAAGGGAGACATATTTGCATGAGTTTGGTCATTTAAAAAATGTGGTGAATTTTTATTTTTATTGATCTCAAGTGTTTCTAAAAGAGTTAATTTTTTACTTTTTTCTTCTAGATGTAAAATTTCGACAGTAGTTTGTGAAATATGATTTTCATTTCATAAATGGTCGGCAAATGTAGACATGTTATATTTCTGATTTTCATAGGCTTTTAAATGTTCATCTTGTTTTAAATGACCTTCCTGTGTCACCGATGTAAAATTTTGGGCAACTACCACATGTTAACTTAATAGATATTAATTTTATCTTTATTATTTTTTATGTGTTTGTCCAAATTATTGTTGGCTTTAAAGGCTGTTTGAATATTTCTGCTTAGTAGAAATTGAGAAATGTTTTCAGATAGAGAACCTATAAATGTAACAGATTGGTGAAATTTTGAAATTGGCAGATGAAGGGTATACTTGTTCTACTTTCTTTAATTTTCTGGATAATATGTTAACAATGATTTGGAAGTTGTAACCATTATTGATAGCAATGAGTTTTATCCTAGTGAGTTCATTGTCAAAGTTAGATAACGGGACAGTTACTAATCTGTGTACCATGGAGTGATATGTTGCAAGTTTGTGTTGGATTCGATGACATGAAGTATTGTGTATAGTGAGGTCTGTCTGGGACTTTTTATGATATATCGAAAAATTGTGTTTATTATCAGATACTTTTGTAGTTAAATCTGGAGAATTTGATGTGTTGTTTCTTTCCGTTTCTAGTGTAAATTGAATACTGGGGTGGAGTTGGTTAATATAATTATGTAGTAATTGTAATTGTCTCTGTATACCAGTAAAGCAAGCGAAAAAATCATCAACGTATCGGTGCTAATATAAGAATTTGTTACTCAAATCATGTTTAGATATTAGAGATTCTGGGTTATCCAAGAATATTTTAGACAAAAGAGGACTTAATGGGTTCCCCATAATTAAACCTTGATTTGCTAATGTAAATGTTAATGTTAAATTGAACATAATTATGGCTAAGACAAATCTGCAATAGAATATATATTTAATTTTTTTATAGGATTAAAATTATTTGTCTCTAGTAAGTTCTTTTGATGTTAACCTTTTTCCTAGTATACCACCAAAAGAATGCATCTCTCTCATTATGAACTTACTAGAGACAAATAACATTAATCCTATAAAAATGAGAGAGATACATTCTTTTGGTGGTATACTAGGAAAAAGGTTAACATCAAAAGAAAGTAGTTTGCCATTATTAGGGATAGTACCTGATTGTATTTTTGACACTAGATCAAATGATTTTTTTATACTATATCTTGCTGTGAACTTGGTATACAGTTTTAAAATGTTTAGTGGAGCTTTAGAAATTTTTGAAGAAGGGGCTGAAAAATAAGAAATAATTTGTCTAATAGGATGATTTTCTTTATGGAGTTTAATTTGTGAGTATAAACGTGGAAGGTAAGGGTTTATCACATTGAAGGTTCTTTCTTGGAAATCATTGAACAAGTAAATAATTTCTTTAAGTGTATTCTTCACTTGAAGTTGATATTTATTAGTAGGATCTTTATTAAGAATAGGATATTTGATAGGATTTAAAATTAGGTTTGTTTTGTTGGTATAATCAAATTCCAGAGCCCAATGCCGTTTCCTTTATCTGCCCTCGTAAAAACTAAATTATTTATTTCCAAAAAAGAACCTTTACTGAGATGAACCCTTACCCTCCACATTTATACTAACAAAATAAACTTCATAAAGAAAATCATCCTATTAGACCAAATATTTCTTATTTTTTTAAATTTTCTACTAAACATTTTAAAACAGTATACCAAGTTCACAGCAAGATATAGTATAAAATATTCATTTGATCTAGTGTCAAAAATACAATTAGTTACTATCCCTAATAATGGCAAACTACTTTGTTTTGATGTTGTCAACCTTTTTCCTAGTATACCACCAAAACAATGTATCTCTCTCATTATGAAATTACTAGAGACAAATAACACAAACCTTATAATAAAAAATGAAATATATGTTCTATTGCAGCTTTGTCTTAGCCATAATTATTTTCAATTTTACAATAACATTTACATTAGCAATCAAGGTTTGATTATGGGAAACCCATGAAGTCCTCTTTGACTGAAATATTCATTTACAACCTAGAATCTCTAATATTTAAACATGATTTGAGTAACAAATTCTTATATTGGAATTGATACGTTGATGATGTTTTCGCTTGCTTTACTGGTACACAGAGACAATTACAATTACTAAGTAATTACATAAACCAACTTCACCCCAATATTCAATTTACACTAGAAACAGAAAGAAACAACACATCAGATTTTCTAGATTTAACTATAAAAGTTTCTGATAAATCAAAAATAAAAAGTCCCATATTTCATGTCATCCAACTTAACACAAACTTGCCGCATATCGCTCCATGGTACACAGATTAGTAACTGTCTCGTTATCTAAAACTAACTTTGACAATGAACTCAATAGGATAAAACTCATTGCTGTCAATAACGGTTGCATCCCCCAAATCATTGATAACTTATTATCCAGAAAATTAAAGAAAAGAGCTATAGAACAAGTATATAACCTTTCTCTCCTAACTCTAACACAAAATTTCACCAATGGATTACATTTATAGGTTCTCCATCTGAAAAATATTTCTCAATTTCTACTAAACAGACTTTAAAACCAACAATAATTTGGCCAAACACATAAAAAAATAATCAATATAAAATTAATATGTATGAAAACTCAGGAGTCTACAAGTTAACATTTGTATTAGTTGCCCAAAATTTTACTTCGGTCACACGGGAAAGTCATTTAAAACAAGATGGTCTGAACATTTAAAAGCCTATGAAAATCAGAAATACAACATATCTACATTTTCCGACCATTTATTAAATGAAAATCATATACCACAAACTACTTCTACATCTAGAACAAAAAAAACTGATACAAATATGTCTCCCTTACTTAAACTGATAAACTTATATAATAGAAAATTCAACATTATATTAATAATATTTACATTCACTAATATTATACAGTAAACGTATTGTGCTTTCTACCTATATACTCAATATTATCTTACAACACTATATATATATATATATATATATATATATATATATATATATATATATATTCAGATGTCTAGCATTTAGTTTAATATTTAATTCTGACGAAGCCTGTCATCAGAACGAAACAATTGTCAAATAAAATATAATAAATTTGTGAAAATTACCACTGTGGTTAGTGTTTTAATATAATTAAAATATGAATTTTCACCAAGGAATGACCCAAACAATCATCAGTTTTTATTTTCTATGGAATTATGTCGTATATAGTGAATAAATATCAAATAAGCAGATTTGTACTTACAGCACGTTTCAATATCTCACGTTTAAAAGAGTAGTGTTTAGGTTCCATCTCCACTGGCTACTGTCGCAACTAAAAAACAAAAATGGATTAAAAAAATCTATATTTTTTCAAAAACAACAATAAGAGTATATTTTAAAAAGGAACACGAGTAGAATTAAATTGTAATTAATATATCCAGAAATAAAGATTCCCAAGAGATGATTAAAAATGTAGCCGAAAAACTTTAAATAAAATTTTAAATTTGATAATGTATTTGATATATTAAGAAGATTAATAAATACTATAATTAAAACATAAGTGGAAAAGTAACAAGAAATCAAAAACTTTTTCAAGACAGCAAAAGGGGAAATTGTCAACGTACATTAATTGTAAATAATAGTTTTGTTGTAAAACAAACAACATTTAATTGAGATTCATCTTAGTCAATCTAGTATGTTAACTGGGATATTGGGTAATTCATTCCTATAATCAGTGGGCGGTTTGCTAAGCTCGGTATTGGAATTACTCCAAAGATTACCCATGCAACAGTAGAAAAAAGTTATAATTTAATTGCAGTAAGTATAGCAATGAATCTTTAACAAACTTAGAATTATTTAAGGATCTCTCTCTCTCTTGCCGATTTCTAAAACATGCTGGTAATTTCTTAGATCATGTTGTGTAGTTTCAAAAATAATAATCTGAAAGCTGGAAAATTTTTGAGTAAAATGAGATGTCGCGGATATGAATCTGCCAAACACTGCCTATGGCTATTTTTTCATATATTCGCTAAATTGAGTAGGACTAGTGCTGCTACGATTTCTGCCTCTCCATATAAAAAAGTACAAATTCTGAATTTGACAAAAAATCATTTAACACAACCAAGGGGCCAAGGTAATGGGTGTCCAAGCAGTGTAAGACGATCATTACTCTGCTATTATATGTAACTAGTGTGTTTTAAGGAAAATATGAAGTATATTTCTAATATAGCATCTAGCCTGAAAATCAATAAAATATAAACCACCGTTCGTCTTGAGAACAACAAATTCAATAACAGTGTACAGTTATTTGCGGGAATATCAAGAAATTATAAATAAAATTAGTGTTTACAGCGGGCGTCTTGAAATCGTAGCGCCATGTATCCTCTCAAAACAGTAATATACATATAGTCATAAGCTGACACCATTTTCGCTGATGGCAATAATTATAGTTAGCATTAGTACCTAAAGAAGCGAAATTCATCACCAGGAGCTTAAAATACACCTAAATTTGTTATATCACAGTTATTTTCGATTTTCATACGGCATTTGTTTTACTTATATTTAAATTTAATCCGCGTTTACCACCAAAGTACCAGCATATTTTAGTTCAGCTGTTTTATTAAATATGAAGCCAGCCCTCTGACACATAATCCCATTTCATAAAAAAGGATGGAAAACGTCGCTGAGAATTATAGGCCTACTTTAAAATCCATTAAATGCCGTATTTGATGAAAATGTTTTTATATTAAATTAAACAAATCTTAAGAAATTTGATTGAACTCAGGTTTATCTGGAATATTACTGAAGCTTCTAACGTCATACTTGACCAATCGTCGACAAAGTGTAAAAATTCTACAAGTAAGATATTATATACATCTACTGTCAATTTATTGTTATGCCTCCTTTATAAGATTACTTAATTCTGAATGGATAGGGTCTCCCAGGATTACTATACTATTTCTATATAATTTGTGCAGATATGTTGTGTAAAAATAGGAAAAGAAAACTAATTAAATACATGAAAGTATATATCAGTTATTGTAACAATTCTGACAACTACAGTTTCCTTTATGATAATAGTGAAATTACATTTATCATTGTTAATTTTATAATGGCATTTATTTTTTAATGTATTTTACAAATATACAATATTTAAAAAAAATATATTTAACACTATCTTTTGGTATACGTATAGTTATTCTCATAAATTCAAATTTTAAATTTAAATTCAGTTGAAAGTACACTCCGTAGATGTTGATTAGTAAATTATTAAATTATATAAATATCAAAAGTGCATTACAATTGACTAACAAAAGCATGGAGACTACTTTACCGTAAGAATGCCAAAAAATAAAGTTGAATATTTACAACCTCAAGAATCAGCCTTTTATTTTGTGAAGGAAGGTAGTATAATATTTATTTAAAATACTATAAATTAGTAAGTAGCAAATATCAGAAGAACGTGACGCGTTTTCTTGGTTTTCCAAATTTCAATATGCTAAATTAAATATAAATCAAGTATTCAACTTACCTCAAAATTTATTCTTAAGGTGAGCACTTGTTCACTACTGACCAATTTGTAAAACTGTCCTGTGACGAGAGTTTTTATGGAGTATAATATCCCTAGGAAAGTATTAATGATCCCCTCTATTTCTTAGGGGCGGAGCTTGAATGGAAGATTATAGAAAAATTTAAATAATTCCATACAAATATTTTTAGTTTTTAAACTTTAAAGTGACTTTTAGAGAAAAAATGCACTAATCTCATTTTTTTAATTTTCTGAAAAAATAATTGCAAATGAAAAGAATTAATCTCTAGAATTATAAATTCGTAGGGTTAGCAATAACATTACATAAAAAAATCAATTACAACTGCTGTAATGGCGCCAAGTCCAAATATGATTTTTATAAATTTAAAGAATGTTAATATATATATATATATATATATATATATATATATATATAATTTTTAGGTTTGTATTAGTTTCTGCTTCCCAAAATATTTTCAACTAGTTGAAAAATGACCCGGTTTCTATTTTGTGGGCAATATAGCATACTAGAAATTTAAATTATTTAAATATATATATATATATATATATATATATATATATATATATATATGTATGTATGTATATATGTTAAATGTTGTAACAGCCATTGTGTGACCGCACTTGCTCCATACTCGGCGCCTTTTCCTTCCGACAGGATTCACATATATCGAAACTTATTTTTTTGTAAGTGAAAGAATTTGTAATACGGTCAGTAATGTCTGAAACTACTCCTATGAACAAATTTTAGGTGTTTTACGTTTTTGATATTTCAGGCATTTTCTAAATGCTTGACCACCGTATACAATGCTCAGATTTATTAAACAATAATTAAGATGACAGTTTCTAATTCTTCAAAAGTTAGTCTGCATTTCACGCCTGATTAGTCAGCAAATAAACTGTCCAAAACATTTATATATATATATATATATATATATATATATATATATACATTGGTAATATTCGACCAACACTGGCGGTGGTCTGAACAACTTACATATATGGTAAAAAATCTCAAAAATTTTATTTTCATCTCCATGCAAACTTATACAATCAGATTATAGTAGAACTGAAATAAATAAAAAAAATACAAGATCTCTTTAAACATCAAATAAAATATTGATAATAACATTTTAATATTTTGTCACATTTAAAACAATAAAAGATTTACAATAAAAGTTTGCGTAGATAGGGTACATTTTTTGATATATGGGGACTTTTCCCTCAACAGCCATTTATATGCATCAGTATCTTAATGGTTAGACAGCAGAATAGATACGTGTATATCTATGCCTGTCTTGTCGGAATGTAGAAACAACTTATTAGATACAAATTTAATTATTATTTTAATCTTTAATATAATATGTTACAGTAATTATAAAATTTAAGGCAACTGTAAGGGGCAAACTGGAAGACTTACTCAACGACTAATCAAATAATATACAGGGAGAGATTAGCTATCCAACAGTCAGAACTAATTAATAGCCTTATTCGCTGAACACAATTCTCAATCAATTCGTTATCAATTCACTTCTACACAAGATTTGTTGTCTGATTCGAACTAATGGGAATATTGGAACTAATTCAATACTATAGAAATCTCATATGGTTGGTTTACGAATTAATTTTGTCCTTTAGTTCTTCTTTGATGTCTACATTGATTATTGAATTAACAAGTATTTATGTATTATAATATTTAAATAAAACAATAAAATGTTAGATTATGGTTGTATTACTTTAAAATTGCTTGATTACCGCACGGCATTTCAAACAACTAATTATCGAACATAAATAATTCCCAAACAACCGATTCCTGGTGCCACCCATCCCTTAAAATGCTATTTAAAGTTGAAATAGATTTTCTATTGTATTTTTTTCTTGACAGGGTTAAAGGAATTTCAAGATGTTCCACCATTTCACGACTAATCCGAAAATGATATTCAATCTGATTTTCATCTAATTTTGACACAATATATTCAAAGAAACCTTTTGTTTTTGAAACACACATAATTTTCAGAACTTCATCCAATGGTCCACGTCGACAAATATAAACATATATAGAAATAACTCTGCGATCAAATGAACATTATAAATAATCACCACACTCGTATAAATACGAATAGAATTCAACAATTTTAAAGCAGGTCCATAAAGTTTGCATAAACTCAAATTAAAAAATTTGGGAATTACGAACTATTTAAGAGCTCTTGATTTTACCTAAACTGATTTTTGAGTTCAGTTTTAACTATGGAAAAAGTGCAAAAAAAACATAGGCGGTGCTAACTTTACGTAAAATTAGCAACGCCATCCCAGACAAACGAGCTTTTTACTGGTAAAATGCACATGACCATCTATCAATATATCCAAGGGGTGAAAACCACTCCCAATTTATGCAGTTTTTTTCGAATTTTATGATTTATAAATTTTTAAAAATACCAGCATAATCTACTATTTACGAGCTTTTCAACTGTAGTCAATACGACTACATTGAAATCACGGAAATTGGTGCCAACAGCCCCCCACGTTTCGCAGTTTTCCAAATTTTGTGATTCATTCATTTTCAAAATTACTTTTCTCATCGAGCTCTTTAACGGTATATTATAGGACTACCTTCCAATTATAGTAAGGGATACAAAAAACACGCAACTTATGCAGTTTTTTCAGATTTTATGATTTTCAAATTTTTAATACTACAGTCCTAACCTACGATTTATATAACACAACTACTTTCAAATCAAGGAGTGGAAATAACCCCCAAATTATGCAATTTTTCAAATTTTGTGATTTGTAGATTTTCAAAACTACCATCCTAATCCACGATTTACGAGCTCCTCAAAGATATATTACACGACTATTTTCAAGTTATCGTAACGGGTGCAAATAACCCAGTATCCAATTTTTCCAAATTTGTAGTTAAATTTAGAAATCTGGCAACATAAACTAGGATTTAGGAGTTCTTGAATGATGCATTGCAGGACTTCTTCAAAATAACCTGAAAACTACAAGTAACTACCGAAATACTTAATTATTTCAAAGTATGTGAGTTTTGAAATCGATCAAAATTTCAAGTATTATAGTTTCTACGTCAAATGTAACGTTTTAGAAATCTAGATTTTTCAAATTTTGTGGTTTTGGAAAGTTGAAAATGTAATTATCTATGTATAAGCGTTCCAACAATGTGTTGAAAAACAACCACAGAGTTAATAGACATTGTTAGGATAAATAAGTGTTTTACGAATTATGTTTTTCAATTATGTATTGAATGTAATGAAAAATTGTAACCATCTTCTGGTTTTTTATTCAATTTGCTTCTTCTTCAACATCTGTTGCTCGAAGTTTTGATAATTACTTTAAGTAATTATATTTTTATTCAAATTGACATATTAAAGCTGAAATTTGAGACGTTATTTTAAATAGAAATAACAATATTTATCAGTTATTTTTAAAATTTAATTAACAAAGAATTTAATCAAGGAAAGATACAGATTATTCGAGTCTGCATATTTCAAACAATCTTCGCCTAATTTAATAAATCAGTTAACATCGTATATGACATACTGTATCTGAGTTCACTCAGTTTCAGATAGAAAGGATACAACATTAAAAAAAAAATCAAACAGGAGGATTGAATCTGAGAGAGCGCGACGCAATATATTTCCTTATTATTATTTTAAAGATTGTGTTGCTAGTTATGAGATTCCGCAAATCCATCTAATTAAACATTTCGAGAGTTAGAGAGTTGTTTACACTCTACATTATTTTGACAGTTTTCTAAACTAAAAAATCGGAAATTTGGGGGGTGATTTGCACTCTTCAGGATAAAAGTAGTTGTGTAATACACCGTTGGCAAGCTTTTAAATAGTAGATTAGTGTTTGATATAATTTTATAGTGTCCGTTGGAAGCTCATAAATCGTAGAAAAAGTAATTTAAAAACTGGACTATCACAAAATAACTGTGAAACAAAAACTGCATAATTCGGGAGTTTTTTGCTTTACTGAAAGCAGTAGTGTAATATACCTATCATTAAAGAGTTCCTAACTCATAGATTGGGATGGTAGTTTTGGAAATTTATAAAATCAAAAATTCTGAAGAAAAACTATAATTTGGTTAAGAAGACATAGTGAATTAGCATGGTCTTTTGTAAATAAAAAAATTTAAAATTTCGAAAAACTGCAAAATTTGGCAATTGTTTGCACCCATTATAAGGATTTGATAGTAGTCGTGTAATAAACCCTTGAAGAGCACATACAGTTTGGATTTATATTGTAGTTTTGCATAATTTGGGGGTTGTTTACAATCCTTACAATAATTTGTAAGTAGCAGTATTATATACCGTTGAAGAGCTCGTAATTCATAATTAGGATAGCAGTTTTCAAAATTTAAAAATTACAATATTTGAAGATACTGCATATGTTGGGGGTTGTTTGTACCTCTTACAATAACCTGAAAATAGTTACGTCAGGGACCGTTGAAGGGCTCGTAAATCATAGATGAAGTTGGTAATTTTGAAATTTAAATAAAAATAAATAACAAAAAATAATCACAAAATGGGAGAAAACTGAGAAATTTGGTGGTTATTTGCAACCTTTCAAAAAATTTGAATGTAGACGTGTAAAATACCACTGAAAACCTCACAAATCATGGATTACGCTGGTAAGGTTTATAATCATAAATTTGAAATAACTGAATACTTTAGGGGTTGTTTGCATTCCTTGGGAAGATTTGAGAGTGGTCGTGCAATATACCGTGGAAAAACTTGTACATCTTAGATCATGTCGGTATTTTTCAAAGTTTATTAATCATAAATTCGAAGAAAACTGCATAATTAGGAGGTGGTTTACACCCCTTGTACACATTTAGGTCATAAAGTGGATTACACCAGTAAAGAGCTCGTAAAACGTAGATAATTTTAGAATCTTTTAAATTAAAATTCAATATTTTTCGGGGGTGTTTTTCACCCTTTGGACAAGTTTAAAAGATGGGGTTCAGTATGTCAGTTAAAATCTGGTAAATAGTTCCTAATTCGAGACGTTTCAAAAATATTTTTTGTTTGTTTTTCTGGTATAGCGGTGCTAATTTTACGTAAAGTTAGCATTTTTTCCATAGTAAAAATGAGCTCAACAATCAGTTTAGGTAAAAATAAAACCTCTTAAATAGCTCGTAATTCCCATATGTTTTAATTTTACTTTATACTTTCATGCTGCTTCAAGGGGGCCGATACAGTATTACATTTACCAAAATATAAGTATAACCCATACTTCTTGGACTATTACAAGAAAATTACTCGTTATGTAGTATAGACTCCTAGAAGTGACATTCTTCTATGCTCTTTGAGTTAAGATTACCTCGTTTTAACATTACATTTACTAACTTTGAGGCTCTTGGTGGAGTGGTGGGTAGGCGACCTCCCGTCTTCTCCCCCGCTGGATAAACCCATGAACTTACTGACTTTTAAAAGCCCAACTTAAACACTGAAATCAGGAAATAAATTTCTCAGTGTAGACAATACAAAACAACAATTTACTAAATTCTATTCAAAAGCGTATGTCGCAACGAGGTATCCTTGCCATAATTCAAAAACTGATAATCTGGTTAAGAATCAATAACGAATCGAATTTTCCTTCACCGCGAACACAGAACTGTTACTGCCAGTTCAGTAATTTCTGTACTGCAAAAGCTTTTATTCCAACAGCGCATGCGATCAGTAATGAACGGGTAACGAATTATTACCGCGAATAAAGTAAATATAAGCCTAGTTGTTTTCTGAACCATAGTCGTGGCATCTCTACTTTGTATTTTTAGTATTTCTTGGGAATAGCACCACAAGAGCTGGCAAGTCTGTATATTGCAAATACTCTAAACGTTTCAGTATCTAAATCGGACCCAATTTTCAATGGCAGTAAAAATCAACACATATGAACAAAACGAGAGCTGATTTGGAACCTGAAACGTTTGGAGTATTTGAAATATACAGACTTTCCAGCAATTGTGGTGTTTATCCCAAATACTGATATAGGCGGAGTTCTTTCTACAAATGGTTAATTCTGTTGTTAAAGTAATATACTCAATAAATTATGTTGCCTCTTTTATAGAAATTTTGACAAGAGACAAGACAAGACAACAAGTGGGTTGACGAAAATCCAAATTAAGGTACAAGGGAAATTGTTTACATAACATTATTCTTACATAAGAAAATCGAATGCAATAATACACAAGCAACTTCGAAGTATTAAAATGGTTGCCAAACCAGAAACAATTAAATTTTTGTTAATTTTCTCCATAATTGCTCGATATAATAAGTATGTTTAAAAAAATGTACCCTGAAATCTAAGCATTCCCCGACCAAATTTCCAGCTGAGCATTGGCAAAAAAAAACACTTTATATGACCACAAAAGTTGTAAACCGAAATCGTATTATTCTTAGTAATTATTTAAAGATATTTCTTTATAATCTGACTATATACAAAATAGGGAGAAGTAAAACCGAGTCCCGGATCACTAATCGGGTAATAAATGCATTAGCAAAGATTAAATAAAGGTATAGGGATGCATAGAATGATTGAATATTTGCTAATGGCTTAAAACCATTAGACAAATAACTCACCTTCTATTTTGGGTAGAAAATGGCATATTAGAACAATCAATTTTAACCTTATATTTTTCAATCAATTTTTAAAAAATATAAATTTGTCATAAATATGCAAGCTATCACATCGATTTTCTTTAAGCCATTCCGTAAAGCATGTCCGGCACCTTTTTTTCCCGACTGGATTCACATATATTAATAGCAAAATAATGTGTGAAATCGTTCAATAATATCTTACATTATTCCTATAAACTCATATTGGGCGTTCTAAGTTTTTCATTTTTCCGATATTTTCTAGATTAGATAAGAACTAATTAAGGAATACTTATGACGGTTTCAAAATCTCCAAAAATAAGTGATTAATCAGAGAAGTTTCCAAAACATATATATATATATATATATATATATATATATATATATATATATATATATATATTAATCTGGGAACTTTCCAAGACAATATATATATATATATATATATATATATATATATATATATATATATTCAAACGAATTGCGGGTAGCAGCCAAAGATTAATAAGTGTACTCTTTTTTATATGAGAGCTTTCGGAATTCTTTTATTCCTTCGTCAGTCAAATACTGAAAAAGTTACAAATATTGTTGTTACTATAAGTACTATAAATGAAATTAAATGGTAAATTACTAAAGTTGAGGTTCACAAAATAAAATTAGCATGTCTAGAGAATTAAACAACGTAACATTCAGTTTTTTGGTTGTAGTTTCATGAAATTAGATCCAAATTTGAATTTTTTTTTAATGACAAATATAAATAAGAAACCATAGAAATGTCGGAGGTAATATTATAAGGGGTGAGAGTTTTTTTTATATAAGTTTAAGAAAATAAATAAATAAATAAATTTCCAGACAAGTTCCAAAAGTAAGTAATATATGCACATATATACCACAAAAACAAAAACGTATGGGTTGATTATTATTTTATATATACACATATATATTAGTATCAGTCATCAATAGTATCAACTGAAGTATTGACAGAAGAGTTTCTAGATGTTTGCCCTATGTACGTAGCAGGACAATCATTGCAATTAATTTTATATACTACGTTGGACTTAAGGTCTTTAGGTGTTTTGTGTTTAATTTTATTGAATAAATCACCAACCGTTTTTATGGATTTATATGCAAATCTTATACTACGTTCATTTTTAAAAATGCTTACAATTTTGGGAGTAATATCTTTGATGTATGGAATTGAAACATAATTCAGAGCAAGACCTGTCGAATTGGATTTGTTAATGAGAGAATTATTAGATATTATATTTACGTTATCAAATTGCGATGTGTTAAAAATTAGTTCAGGCAGATTTATAAATTTCCACTCCCATCATCCATTTAAAACGAAAATCAACTCAATAAATGGAATGAAGAAAAGAATATGTAATATTGGTCATCCTTGTTACAAAGAAAAAAATTTGCAATTATTATATCAACTTTTCCGTAACAACTCGTATCCCTCAAAACTTTTAAATAAACTAATTTTTAACACATCGCAATTTGATAACGTAAATATAATATCTAATAATTCTCTCATTAACAAATCCAATTCGACAGGTCTTGCTCTGAATTATGTTTTAATTCCATACATCAAAGATATTACTCCCAAAATTATAAGCATTTTTAAAAATGAACGTAATATAAGATTTGCATATAAATCCATAAAAACGGTTGGTGATTTATTCAATAAAATTAAAGACAAAACACCTAAAGACCTTAAGTCCAACGTAGTATATAAAATTAATTGCAATGATTGTCCTGCTACGTACATAGGGCAAACATCTAGAAATTTAAAACATAGAATAACATCACATAAAAGTGATATTAGGCTACAAAAAGAAAATTGCTCTTTAGCCATACATTGTCTTAATAATCACCACAGTGCGGATTTTGAAAATACAAAAATTTTAGCTCTAGAACGTAATACTTTTAAACGAAATTTCTTAGAAATGGTTTTCATCAATAATTATGATAACAGCATTAATCGACGGACTGATGTACGGGATCTTAATGTGATTTATTGTAACCTGTTGAAATTGGATAATGATAGACTAACAGCAAACTCTTCTGTCAATACTTCAGTTGATACTATTGATGACTGATACTAATATATATGTGTATATATAAAATAATAATCAACCCATACGTTTTTGTTTTTGTGGTATATATGTGCATATATTACTTACTTTTGGAACTTGTCTGGAAATTTATTTATTTATTTATTTTCTTAAACTTATATAAAAAAAAAACTCTCACCCCTTATAATATTACCTCCGACATTTCTATGGTTTCTCATTTATAATTGTGATTAAAAAAAAAATTCAAATTTGGATCTAATTTCATGAAACTACAACCAAAAAACTGAATGTTACGTTGTTTAATTCTCTAGACATGCTAATTTTATTTTGTGAACATCAACTTTAGTAAGTTACCATTTAATTTCATTTATAGTACTTATAGTAACAACAATATTTGTAACTTTTTCAGTATTTGACTGACGAAGGAATAAAAGAATTCCGAAAGCTCTCATATAAAAAAGAGTACACTTATTAATCTTTGGCTGCTACCCGCAATTCGTTTGAATACTAATTTTAACAGCCGTTACCATTATAATTAGATTTATATATATATATATATATATATATATATATATATATATATATATATATATATCCGTCTATCATTTAGACGACCATACATTTGCAATTTGCATTTATTTCGACGGCCACCCGAATATGACGGCCATATATGGCCGACGTATGGTTTTCAGTGTATTTCAAAATTTTGTTGGTCGTCATACAGTAGGCGGTAATATTTATTTTATACAATTCGTATAATTTTAGTTCACCGCACTTGCTTCAAAATAGATGTCGCTATTCATAACGTATATTCTCTCTAATCGTATAAATATTTTTACCCATTTCAGTTAATCGGTTTTTTGACGGCCGTGGTTTGGCAACTGTGCACTTTTGAAGAAATAAATAAGAAACCGACAGTTTCATTTAAATATGTGTTGTTAATAGTTTTTAACCTATTATAAGGCAGTGAAATAAAATGTATCATGGATATGGTGCAAAATTTAAAATTTAAAACATCTTTAACCGTGAAACTTAAATAAGATTTTTATGTGTAATTTATAATTCTAGAAATATAGATTCTACTAGAAATATGCAATTAGTTTGCTCCTGTTTGTAGAAACAAGTAGCGAATAGTTTTGAGTTATTCCAATGTTAGACTTAGTAAATCATGTGTTCTTGTTTAACATTATTTAAGAAGATGAAGTTGCGTACTATAAAAAACAGTTGATTAACTACAGTGATATTTTATTTAATAGTTTCACATAAAAACTGATTTGTTTTGTCTTATAAATATTACCGCTACCTTTTTGAAGTTTTTAGTTCCTCTCTTTGGCATTTTATTAGATACGAATTTCTGAAAGTCTGTTTTTTTAATACTAAATTAATAACAATAACAGTGATAAACAGTAGTCTCGCCACACAAACTCTGGGAGGTAAACGTGTTTTGACACCTACCCTCATTACTAAAATATATTTAGTTTGTTTTAATTACCTTTAGTTTTTTTGTGATATGATAATACCAAAAACTGTCTACGTTCCTATTTTTTCTATAAAATACTTTGGTTTTTGGGTTTCTCATTAAGGCAAAGCTTCCGTGCTAGATATCTACTGTGGTACATGTGTTCAATACCATAATGACAATTAACCTATTCTAGTCCAATCTGTATGATTTGAGATTGATTGTTCACAATCAACATTTTCAAGCTTCTTAATAATGTTTTTGATTTTAAAGAAATTAAGCCATATTTGTTAACTCAGAAGACCTAAATGATCTGATTTGAGTTTGTCAATGAACAAGCAGAATTGTTAGGATCGCGTTTGAAAGCATAGAACTGAATTAATCATGAAACTAGAATGTGCCTATTTCGAAATCGTGATTAACAATTCATGTTAAAGATGGAGATTTGGATTATTTGACAGATACAAATTCTGTTATGGACTTTTTGGAAACAGAATTTTGTCCCCTCAGTGGCATTCATTTATCGCCTTCTCCAAATTGAATATAAAAGCAGTTCTACTGACGTATTCCTGTCCCTGTAGGATACTGTACTGATATGAAAGGAACCAATGACATAATGAAATAAGTACCTGCAAAAATACAATACAATAGATGTTATTTGTAAATCTGGGGGTGACTAGAAGTTATTGCTCTAATACTTCAAATGCAGCTAGGTTATAATACACATTAAGTAGATCCTTATGAATCAGTTGTAAGGCGATCGCAATAGAAATAAATGTATTTCGTATACAAAAATTTTCTAGAATAAGTGATGGTAAAATCAAACAGGGCATTTTTGAAAGACTTCCAATCAGGGAAATAGATAAATAGTTCGAATGCAAAGAAAATTATTCAAGATTTCAATCAGTTGAGGGAAGAGCAACTGATGAAGATTCCATTCTCGAAACAATATTTGTCCTGCTGTAAATGGATTGTAAAATCTCGAAAAGAAAGTATTTCATAAAAAATTTGAATAGCTTATGTTTAGTGCCACCATCTTACATTATAAGAAAACAAAAAAAGTTCGTGCCGTTACTTTAAATTTTGTATTCCATTTTTTTTTAGTATGCTGTGTGTTCCTCAAATTCTGTAAAGAAAACAAGTCGTTGGTTTTGTAATAAACCTTTGTCTCCAGTACATATAAAAAATATAAACCAGTCAAGTTCCTGCGATTCTTCAACCCAGCAAATTGATGAAAAGTTGTACAACAATGATTTGGTGAAATTAGAATGAATGCAAAATATTCTATACTAATAAAAAATTAAAGTTGTTACGTATTTGTGATTATGTTTTATATTCTTAGTTTATGAGTTTTTTATTCATATTTGACAATTTTGATATTTTTAGGGTTCCGTATATAAAAAATATGGATACCCCTATAATATCATTCCTAATTTCTTCCTCCTACACATCACAGCAATTTTCTTTGAAACTGCTCGACGGAAAAGCTTGATGTTTGGTAACATTGAGTAGTGTGGAGACCTGATCAGAAGTTCATGACATAAATGAAGAAATTTTGATTTTAGGGGTATTTCTGGGAGGAAAATTTAAAAAAAATCTACAATTCCCCCCCTTATCTTCGAAACTATTAAGCCAAAAATTATGAAAGAAATAGGAAATATATAACATTGCCTAAAGTTGAAGAGAAAAATAACGAAAAAAACTTTTAATTTTAATTTTGGTGAAAATGAATAAAAAATCAAATGAAAGGGCTTATTCTTGGGAACACAAATATATTTTTTTTTTCAAATTTTTAAAATAATTAGTGTGAAAGATATTAACAAAAATATACAAACATTTATACATTTCCTCCCTTATCTCAGAAACTATAGGACGTAAAATTTTAATATTGGTTTTGGGGGGCAAATTACAGGATTAAAAGGAAAATATAAAATCAAAACTGCTTCTAACGCATCATGTAATATATCAAACCAAAGAGCTCATTATGACGAATACAAATATATTTTTTTCATAATTTTTAATAAATTATTTAAAATATATTAAAAAAATTAAAAAAATTTAAAAAATTATCCATTTCCCCCTTATCTCAGAAACCATAAACTGTAAAGGTTTGAAGAACGTAGAGATATAGGGCGTTACCTCAATTTTACAGGAAAAATAAGGAGAACCCCTTAATATTAGTTTTGGGAGGTGAATTCCAGAATTATACGGAAAATATTCAATTAAAATTATATCTAACGCATTATGTAATATATTAAATCAAAGGGCTCGGTATGGCAAATACAAATATATTTTTTCATATTTTTAAAACAAATTATTTAAAAGGTATTAACAAAAACCTAAAAATATTCTCTTTCACCTATTATCTCCGTTACTATAAGACGTATTTTTTTAAAATTACATGAACTTTACCTGAACTTTACAGGAAAAATAAGAAAGCCGTAATATTAATTTTGGGGGGCAAATTACATAATTAAATGGAAAATATAAAACTAAAATTGATTCTGTCCCATCATGTATTATATCAAATCAAACGGCTCTTAATGAAGAATACAATTTTTTTTCATATTTTTAAAATATTTTTTTAATAAATTAACAAAAATATAAAAAATTTTAACCGAAACTATCAGACCTAAAATTTTGGCGTACATGTCCTCACGTAAACTGTACAGGAAAAATAAGGAGAAACCGCTAATATTAATTGTGGGGGGAAAGTTATAGAATTAAACGAAATTTAAAAAAAAATAACTATTTTAAAACGCATCATGTAATATATGGAATGAAAGGGCTTATTATGAGGAATACAAATATATTTCTTCCATATTTTTAAAATCAATTGTTTAAAAGATATTAACAAAAATATAAAAAACACCCTTTTCCCCCCTTTATTTCCGAAACCACACGACCTAAAAGTTTAAAAATAATTAGGGGTATAGGACCATACCAGAACCTTACATGAAAAATAAGTAGGAAACCCCAATATTAATATTGGGGCCAAATTACAGATTTAAATGATTTTTTTTCAAACGCATCATGTAATATATATATATATATATATATATATATATATATATATATATATATATCAAGTGAAAGAATGAAGAATACATGTATATTTTTTATATTTTAAAAATAATTTGTTGAAAACGTTAAACGTTATAAAAAATATAAAAAAATCAGCCCATTAAGAAAAATATAACACAAATTGTAACAGTAATTTATAAACTTAATGGAATTTTTTTTAAGTGCGTCCGTATTGTAATGTATCAAATGACAGGAATCATCATAAAAATACAAATATATTTTATTTGTATTATAAAATTTATCCCACTCCGTCTTTGGCGAAAGAACATAAAAACCTCAATTTCTAGAGTCTTCAAATTGAGCAAGAACTATCAATCTGGACGCTGGGTGAACAAAGGTAGAACGACCAAAAAGTTCGGCGTACGCTATATAAAGCGATATTAATTTCAGTAGTTAGTTAGTAGACCTTATCTGATTGTTATTATCTCGATGTTACTGTCTTAGAATCAGCTGTTGAGAATATTTGATGTTTACGTGTGAATAAAAGTTCTAGAAACTGCAGTGAATATTATTTTTTTTTTAACTTTAATTAATTTGAACCCACGAAATTTATAACAATTTGGTGTCGAAGTGTAGGATTAAGTGAAGTTAAAATAGCAATTTGATTTATGGAAACCCGAAGTATGGAAACAGAAAAAATGGAAGAGACTACCAAAAAATATTCAAACAGGTTACGGATGGACTAGATGAAAAAATAACTCAGATCCTGGAAAAACGTGACAAACAAGAGAAAAAAGAGAAACAACAGCAAGAGGAAATTCAACAAAAGTTAGTAGTAGTAGTAGTAGTAGTCGATTGTTGTAAACAACGTAATTTAATTGAAGGATTATTCTCGAAATTTGAAGGAAAACAACAAATTAAATTAAAAAGATAAAATGAGTTTAAAATACTAGAAGAAAAACGACAAAATGATTTTAAAACATTTGAAGAAAAACAAGGCCAAACGGAAGAAAAAAGGCAACTGTAATTTAAACAATTAATGCAAATAGTAGCACAAGTTAATGAAACAGTTAAGACCATAAAATATACCGTAGTTACTCTTGAAACCAATGTAGAAGACCTCGACTCCATCCAAAGCCAACTAAAATTTGAAATCAATTCAATTCAAAACACAGTTCAAGACCAAATCAGTTCCATTAATGCAACAGTACAAAGTGAAGTACAAGATATAATCAGTGCCATCCAAGACAAGGTAGAAACAGAAATTAAAATAATGCAACAGGACTTACAACGAGGAAAATACCAGAACACCATGAGTACCAACGGTTCCGTTAGCAAACCACCCACATTTGATGGCAGCTCATCTTGGCCCATGTATAAACGGCAATTTGAAGCCGTGGCTATAGCTAATGGATGGGATAACCAAGAAAAAACTACGTCTCTTGTAATTTCCTTAAGAGATCCGGCCTTAGAACACCTTCAAAGCATTCCAGTTGATGAACAAAGGCAATTTTGACAAGATCATCGGTATCCTAGACAAAAGATACGACAATCAGTCCTTGAGCAAAGTATACCAGGTGCAACTAAATGGAAAAACGCAAAAATCCGGAGAGAGCCATCAAGAATTCGAAGCAGAGGTTAGACGATTAGTGCACTTGTCTTACCCAGACCTGCCAGAGAAAACTAAAGATCAATTGGCCACACAGAGTTTCATAAATGGTATCAGAGATGTGGCACTACAAAGAAATCTAAGACTAAGTGGCGTCAGGAAAAGCAATGAAGCTTTACTTCGGGCGTTGGAAGTAGAGGCTGTCATGAACATGTCCGAGCAGTTTCCTTCAACCATGAAGATCCAGAGTCACCATTTCTGCGCTGTTGGCAGCTATGAACAAACTACTAGAACGGTCACAAAGACCTGGCGCAAGGGGAGCATGTTACCAATGTGGTCGAACAGGACACTTCCAACGTGACTGCAGAGTTTGACTACCGGAACGATCACCAGAAGTAGCCAACACAACAACCACACCAACCAGGGAAACTCCAATCAGTCAGCATAAGGGGGCGAATGCTGACTAACCCTCCACAAGCCTCCAGGACAGTATCCATCCGGGGATTTGGCCGAGATAGCAGCAGCCTAGTCATCTGGGGCACCATCAATGGTCGAGCAATTACCATCTCCATCGACACCGGCGCCGCTGTGTCCATTACCAACTCCAGGGTTTTGAGGTCATCAGAAATCCGGCCAGTTAATAATAACATTCAACTCAGAACAGTCACCGGCAAGTCCATGTCAATACAGGTTGAGACAGATGTTGTGCTACAGATAGGGGACTACATAATCCAGCATAGGGTCCTGGTATATTGAGGACGATTTCATGCTGGGTATGGACCAAATCAGCCAGCATGGATTTATGTTCGACCCGGGATATGATGTTCTTCGGTTCCTAAACAAGAAATTTGTATTCAGTGTAACAGTTCAACTGCCTCCATAAAAATTGTAGCAAAATCCTCAGCCAGAATTCCCGGTCGAACGGAACAGATTATTCATGGGCAGCTAGAAAGCAATCCTGGGATTTGCGTTGGCATGGTGGAGCCCGTACATTCAGCTCATGACTACTTAGTTGGACGGGTTATAGTTACAATCGGACGAGAAATACTAATTTAGAGTCCTTAATTTGTCCAACAACGACATCAGAATTGCCAATGCTCAAGAAATAGCTTGTTTCGAGCCCGTAGAGACCATCATCAATGGCGAAGGAGAGTACCAGACATCGGGAAAGGAGACCGGGCCCAGTAAAGAGTTTCTACAACAGTTTGCCGACCTTTTCAAACACCTTACACCAGAGGAACAGCAGAAAGTCAAGCAATTTATTGCAAATCACTGGCAAATCTTTAACAGCCAAGATGGAACCACTGGTCGCACCAGCATCATCCATCACCGAATAGATACCGGAAAGGCTCAACCCATCCGAATACCACCTAGGCGACTACTCTTGGGGCAACAACAGGCAGTCGAGGAAAACATCGAGTCCATGTTGCAAAATGGAGTTATTGAGCCATCCATAAGCCCATGGTGCTAGTTAATAAAAAGGTGGAACCACCCGATTTTGCGTGGATTGCAGAAAGCTTACTGACGTCTTCTACCGTATCCGTCGAAATCCCAGGGCTAAGTTGAAGGTGGTCCATTTAGATCGAGGGAGGGCAGTGTTATAAAATTTATCCCACTCCGTTTCTAGCGAAAGAACATAAAAACATCAAAAACGACCAGAAAGATCCGCGATATTAATTTCAGTAGTTAATTAGTAGAGCTTATTGTGATTTTTTATGATAATAATATTTTAAAGAGTTCGTATATATCTTTATTTCATTGTGAATTTAAAATTGTCTAATAATCACCAATTAGATTTAACACACTTCTCAGATTAGGAGATGTGAACCATCGGACACAAGTTAATAATTAGGATTTTTAAATATAATAAACTTATGACTGCAAACCTGTTGTAATATTTAAAAATATGTCTAAGTTACTTAGTATCTTTTGAGAAAACCAAATATGATTTTGGCGAAACGTCAAGTGATTTTTCAAACGAATACAGACGAACGGATGTACACCGGAATAAATCATCAACCACATATTTCCATCCGTGAAACAGTATACACAAACATATATATATATATATATATATATATTGTCTATGTATATGTCTATATGCCTATGTATATGTATTAATCTGGGAAGTTTCCAAGACAATAAATATATATATATATTCCCAGGTGGCCTAGTGGGAAAGTCCGTCAACTCACACAATTGTATAAAAATTGGACCTTGATATAGCGGACTGGACCCGGGATCGAATCCCAGCCAAGTCAAGGTTTTTTTCATTAATAAAAAAAAATGTGACAGAATTCCAGGGGGTACAGTCGTCTGTGCCCCTTACCAACCCGCACTGGGGCAGCGTGGTAAGGTATGCCTCATATCCCCCGTAAAATTCTAAGAATATTCTTCGTCTTCTCAATCCTTCCAGCCAGTTCTTCAATTCTTCAGTCCTACACTTCTTCTTCTTTTTCATTTCAGTTAGTAAAACCGACAATTTGCCCACCTATCTTCAATTCTCTTCAATATAGTCCTTCAGTCCTTCTCACAGATCTTAAGGTCTTCTTCTTCTTCGTCTCTTCTCAAGACCTTAAGTTCTCCATTTCCACAGCTCTTCAAGTTCCTCTGCAATCTTTCAATTCTTCAGGGAGGCTACCCCATGAAAAATTTGTTGAATATAGCTGCATATGATATATATATATATATATATATATATATATATATATATATATAAATCTAATTATAATGGTACGGCTGTTAAAATTAGTATGCAAACGAATTACGGGAAGCAGCCAAAAACTAAAAGAGTGTACTCATTTTTATATGAGAGCTTTCAAACTTCTTTTATTCCTTCGTCAGTCAAATACTGAATAAGTTACAAATATTGTTGTTACTATAAGTACTATAAATGAAATTAAATGGTAACTTACTAAAGTTGAGGTTCACAAAATAAAATTAGCATTAGAATTAAACAACGTAACATTCAGTTTTTTGGTTGTAGTTTCATGAAATTAGATGCAAATTTTTTTTATGACAAATAAAAATGAGAAACATTTCTATAGTTTCGCATTTATATTTCAAAAGGAATAAAAGAATTCCGAAAGCTCTTATATAAAAAAGCGTACACTGATTTAGTTTTTGACTGCTACCCGTAATTCGTTTGCATATATATATATATATATATATATATATATATATATATATATATATATATATGGGTGATATTCATATGATGTGACACTAAACAATAAAAGATGAAGAATAACCGTAGAGGGTAGATAAGAATTATCCTCTGATCTCTGACGTACTTTTCTTTTGACAGCCACTAACCCATCAGTTATATATAGTTCACTAGTTTCTGTATTGTCGTAAAGGATAGTTAGCAAAATAGATAGTTGTATGTGTATATCTATGACTGTTTCGTTTCAAAAGGAATGTCTAAGCAAATTATTAGATACAAATTTAATTATTTTAATCTTTAATATAACATGTTATAGTAGGTTATAACATTGAAGGAAGTAAACTATAAGTGGCAAACTGTAAGACTTATTCTAAAACTAATCAAATATTATATGGGGAGTGATTGGTGATCCAAAAGTTCAATTAACCATGAGTTGTATTTGAATTTTATGGTTGGTAATCCACCAGAACGGCCGCAATTGATTCCTTTACATGTGAGAGGTCGTGTGTGATTTCAATATGATGCAACTGATATTCTAACTTATATCTTATTTTTTTATTTCTGTGTACATGTTAAGCAAATTGTTTTTACATATAAAAACTGATGTCAGAATGCAAATTCTTCGAATTAGCTTGATAATTGTATGTTTGTTATTTTTTTATACCTTAATCCTCTTATTCTTAGAAGTTATTTAAAAATATTACTTTATAATGTGAGTCCGTTCAAGAGAGAGAAAACCAAAACCGAATACCAGATCACCAACCAGGTAGTAAATTCATTAGCTAGCATTAAATATAGGATATAAGGATGCAAGCTTTATTATGTAAACTTATATCTGCCTATATTTATTTCGGTTTAAATTCTTAAATACTTAATGCCCTTTTAACGAGGTATCCTTTTGGCTTAAGTCATTTTCCGTGCAATAGTAATGAAACACCTACTGAGGGTTAAATACTATTTTGATTTATATTTCTCAGTTATGAGTACCTCTTCTTGAGAAAACCGTTTCCCTTATTTAAGCTATTATAAACTCCAATCGGAAAGGGATTATCAACAGTTAACTGGGTAATAAATAACCTGATGTAAAAATTGAAAAATACTTTAGAGAAAGCATAATAGTGAACAATTTTAATTTTGAAATAAAAAATTTGCATTTTTTTTAATCCCAAAAATCGATATACCCCTTTTTTGAACCAAACATGTATTTTGTATCTTTATGATTTCTTGGAAATAATATTATAATTGCTGAGATGTGGGTATATTACAAATATTACAGAGGTTTTAGGGTCCAAAACAGATCCCGCTTTCAATAGCAACCTTAACCTTAACCTTAACTGAATAAAGAATTTCAAAATTTGCTCAAGTGATAGTTGGACTGGCATGCTAAGGGTTCCTACCACTTTTGAGATTTCACATCAATGGAGGTATATATTATTGTAATATTTCAGACTAGCATGGCATGATTTTCTTATATATTTTTTACTTAATAAGTTTAAAACTAAAAGTTTGAATGGAAATGTTGTTTTGCACAATAAAGGTTTGGTGTTGGTGGTTGGTCCTCAGTATCTTCCTACTGAAGTATTCTGATATCACAAGAACATTATTTCCATATTGCTAATTCAAAAAGTCAGTTATGATTCTTGCAGTATGTTGAGGTGCTCAATCTTGCTGGAACCACATGTTCGCTACATCTTAAAGAGTCAAATATTCTACAGCTTGGGCGACGTAATTTTGTAATATATCAAATTGTGGAAATATAATTAAATTCCCATCAAAAACAAAATATTTAATATGAAAGTTACTGCAACTTGTCCGATAAATCAATACTGATCTACTACATTGACTATTTTAGTACTAAATAATAACCACGCTTTATGCTGAACTATCAAAGTTAGTCTTCGCTTGATAGTCTGATAGAGCGTTAACCTATCACTGTCAACCATACAGCGTAAATGTTCTATAGGTAGCATGTAGTGCACAAATGTCGTGCCAAGGATAGAAAGAGAAGGCAATAGAGAGAGCAAGAGGCTATTTCACTCAATTGGTAGGTGCACCCATTGCCTTCTCTTTCTAACCTTGGCAGGATATTTATGCACTGCAGGCTATCTCCAGGAGGTAGATGCTCTAAACTGTCAACTAATCTAACAGCATCTAACCCTTACTCAATGTTTTGACGGTCGAAGCCAGCTATGTTTGGATATGTGTAGATAAAAGTACATTTTATTCTAGAATAGATCTGTAGGTTCCTAATTTACTATAACAAATCAGTAGATTCAATGAACTTCTTCATATTTTAAATGACATCTTAAAAGGTTTATTTTACTCAAAAGTTAGTCATTCTTTAATAATTCAGGATTAGCAGGAATGGGCCCATGTAATGTAATACAAATTATCTATGAGATAAAACACTTGTACGTAAAACAGTAAAAAGATTCGACCTTTAATATATTTAAATACATACATAAATAATGCAATTCCTTATGAGATAGAAAAATTTTAATAGCCTTAAATTGAGTAATTAAACGAATGATCTTTATTCACAGTAAAGGATATCAACTTGTAATCAGAAAATGCAATGAACCAACTCAAAAGTTTGTATATTATTACAAAATAACCACAAAACATAAGAGCATATTAATAAACCACATATCTTAAGATTCAATATAATTTTCATTAATGTTAATGAAAATGAAACACAAATTGTAAACAATTACTATTTCTCTTTTGTACGGAAAATATAGAGAAATACAATTCACATGCTGTTAATTAGTACTAAATAATACCTATTTTTTTGGAAACTTTTTCAAGTGAAAAAACTCGAATCTTTAACTTTAGTCACTAAATTAAAAACTTACCTTTATCACAGTGCTATAGTGACCTAACGCCTAACAATGCTATATAATGTCAAAGATTAAAACAAAGTTCCTACAACAAACATGGCCATGCCTACCAGGGCTGCCAGATCTAACTGTTTACCTTGAATCTTACGGTCTCTATATAAATTCAGGATTTTGGAATCTTTTGTCAAATAATATATACAGGGTGTTCCTAAATTGGAGGTACAAACGAAAAGGGAGATTCCTTTAATAGTTTTAGGAAGAAAAAGTCACATAAACATGGGTCCGCAAACGTTTCGTTTTCAAGATACAGAGTGTTAAAGTTTCAATTTTTTTCAAGTTTTTTTCTCATAGTATCTGCACATCACAAGATATTCAAATGAAATTTGGCATATATATTACAATTAAGAGTTTACACCTTGTGACATGCCAATTTCGACTGCAAATCTACAGGGTGATATTTTTTCTAGAACACTGTCCACTGTTGTCCTTCAAAACTTTTTTTTGGTGAGCCACTGGTACTTTCAAAAATTGTAAAGAAAAGCTTTGTTGTTATACCAAACTTTATGTTCTCTTGTAGTTTTGTCGTATCTACTACCGGTTTCGAGAAAAAAATTTTGAATGATTCTCTTGAAATCCTCAGAAAATTCCGAATTGTCATAGAAATCTAGTTACCTACTTAGTAGGCTGTGGTGAATGAATAAATTTATTGTTAGTTTTGACACATCAAATTAAAGATGGTTGCATTTTAACATCAAAACATGCCGAATTTTACGAATTCCGAAATGGATGATATTTCATGTATGGTCTTGCAAATGGGTAATTCAAGAGAAGCTAAGCGTCTTTACATGGAACGCTATCCCAATAGAGTGATGCCTGGTCATCAAATGTTCTCTAATATTCACAGGCGTCTTTCAGAACCTGGATCTTTTTCTGCGAAAAATATTAATGCAGGTAGACCACGAAGTGTGTGAACGAAATAGAAGAACATCCAGGAACCCGTACAAGAAAAATTAGTGTTACCTTAAATACAAGTCATCAAGTTGTTTGGCGGATCTTGCGGGATTCTTTGCTCTATCCTTATCACGTTCAGAGGGTGCAGGCGCTCTTGCCTCGAGATTGTCATCCAAGAATTATTTTTTGTCAGTGGTACCTCAACAGAGTATTGAACAATCCTCATTTTGATTGCCAAATCCTATTCACTGATGAAGCCTGTTTCTCAAGGACTTCAATCATAAATTTTCATAATGAATACATATGGGCTAAGGAGAATCCACATGAAATTGCAGAAGATTATTTTCAAGAGGAATTTTGCATTAAATGTGTGGGGTGGTAATATTGGCGATTATTTGATTGGTCCTTTCTTCTATGCCAGGGCGACTTACTGGTCAATTATACAGACATTTTTTAGAGAACGATTTGCCCTTGTTATTGGATGATATACCTCTTATGATGCGACGTGAAATGTGGTTCATGCACGACGGTGCTCCTGCTCATTTTTCACTTTTGGCTAGTATTTGAACGAAAATTATGTAAACAGGTGGATTGGACGAGGTGGACATCAGCCATGGCCCGCCAGATCCCCAGATTTAAATAGTTTAGATTTCTTTCTATGGGGCCATCTGAAATCTCTAGTGTACATAACGCCAGTGAATACCGTAGACGAACTGAGAAATCGTATAATAGGCGCGTTTGATACAATTAGGAATACTCCAGGAGTGTTTGAAAGAGTTCGATAGTCTATGAGAAGAAGAACAGAAGCTTGTATAAGGGTTGGGGGAGGACATTTTCAACAATTGCTATAGTTTAGTTCCTTTGTTGTTATTTAGTTTTTTTATTATGATTAATTTTTGAGTTGTACGTTTCTTGCAGTAATACATTTTTTTTGATGATTATACCAGTTTATCGAATCTTTAAAAATCAATGCTAGAATTCAAAATTTTTTTCTCGAAATCGGTAGTAGATACGACAAAACTACAAGAGAACATAAAGTTTGGTATAACAACAAAGCTTTTCTTTACAATTGTTGAAAGTACCAGTGGCTCACCAAAAAAAGTTCGGAAGGACAACAGTGGACAGTGTTCCCGAAAAAATATCACCCTGTAGATTTGCAGTCGAAATTGGCGTGTCACAAGGTGTAAACTCTTAATTGTAATATCTATGCCAAATTTCATTTGAATATCTTGTGAAGTGCAGATACTATGAGAAACAAACTGGAAAAAAATTGATATTTTTACACTCTGTATCTTGAAAACGAAACGTTTGCAGACCCTTGTTTATGGGACTTTTTCTTCCTAAAACTATTCAAGGAATCTCCCCTTTTCGTTTTTACCTCCAATTTAGGAACACCCTGTATATATATATATATATAATATGTATATACAGGGTGGGGTTTTTTTGATGATCAGTATGGGAATCTCGGAAACTAGGGGATATAGAGCAATGGTTAAATTGGGAAAGATTTGCAGTTTTACTAGCCCAACTTAATGACACTTTCGGATTTTTGTGAAAAGTCATGGCTTACTAGATATTTTGAAAAAACTAATTTCTGTCGATTTAGTCAAATCCCTCTAGCTCCCTTGTGTTTGATTTTATGAAAAAGTGTAAATAACAAATTTGCGGGAATTGTATCCCGAATATGATTGTCATGTCCTCGTGTGCGTGACCGCTCTCGTTTTCGACTTATCTTTTTTTGAATGGAAACCATAGTTGGCTATGACTTCAAAAAATCGGACATTTTTAGAGCTTTTCAACGATATATACTCGATATAGGTATTTATAAAGATAATGGAGTTCTGGATGCTTTTCTCTCTTATTTTCACTTATAACGTAGGTACCCATGAAAAAGATTGTTTTCACTTTGACATTTCCTCATTTGAAAGTAATTCCATTAGTAGTGCTGACCTGACAGTCGATATTGACAAGTTTTCGTGATAAAATGGAATATTCTAACGAAGAAAAACTGAATATGGTGAAATGATATATTATATGCCATAAAAATTCAGTTCGTGCAACTGAGGAATACTTTCATAGATATTTTAATCATCTTCAACCTGCTCTATGTACATTTTAGAGGCTTTACGATAGTTTACGCAGATATGGATCTTTTACTAAACCACCAAATCGAATTAACGAAGCAGCACAAATAAATGTTTTCGAAATGGCAAATCAAAATCCATCTAGATCAACTCGTGAGATTGCGGCAGAAGCTGGCAAATCTCAACGAACTGTAGTTAAGGTACTGAAAGCCCACCCGTACAAACTTTCAGGTTCTCCAACTTTGCATGTTGGTGACGAACATCGAGGTATTTTGTTTTGTAAATGGTTTAGAGACATGTGCCTTGACAATCCACAGTTTCCATTAAAGGTGTTATGGTCAGTTGAAACTAGATTTACTAACTACGGTATGTTCATAAACACAATGAGCATATCTGGGCCAAAGAAAACCCTTTCAACGTAGAACAACGACCCCAGATAAAATTTGGTTTTAATGTTTGATGTGGTATCTTAGAGTCTACTATTCTGGTACCTTTTATATATGACGAATCACTTACTGGGGAGAGCGACTTGCATTTTTTGCAATACACTTTTCAAGACATGTTGCATACTTTGAATTTGAGAACTCGTTTAGAAATTGAGTGGTTCCAACATGATGAAGCTCCTGCTCATAATTCGTTATTAGTAAGACAACACTTAGATAATATCTATCCAAATTCTTAGATAGGAAGAAATGGCCCACGCGAATGGTCACTTAGGTCTCCCGATTTGGAAGTTATAGATTTCTGTTTATGGGGTGCGCTAAAAAACAAAGTATACAAAAGAAAGTATGAGACAGTTGGTGACCTAAGGGAGGCGGTATTACAAGCAATTGAAGAAATTGATAGGCGGTTGGTGAGGAAAGCTTTAATGTCAATCTTAAAAAGATGCAATTTTTATCTAAATAACAATGTTGGACTTTTCGAACATAAAATGTAACCATTATTATGTACTTTAATTTCTTAGTTTTTAGTAAGTACCTACTTATTTAGTGTTTTCTATATATCTGATATACCTAATTAAAAAATCGTTCAATGTTATTTGGAATAGTCATTAATAAATCAATCTGTTTCATAGCTAACTACGTTAAAATTGAAAATAAGAGAGAAAAGCATCCATAACTCCGTTATTTTTATGAATAACTATACGGAGTATTATATAGTTGAAAAGCTCTAAAAATGTCTGATTTTTTGAGGTCATAGCCAACTATGGTTTCCATTCAAAAAAAGATAGGTTTGTGTCATATCTCGAAAACAAGGACATGACAATGTTATTAGGGATACAATTCTCTTCAATTTTGATATTTACACTTTTTTTATAAAATCAAAACCAAAGGAGCTAGAGGGATTTGATTAAAATGACAAAATTTCGTTTTTTCAAAATAACTATATCCGAAGGTGTCATTAAATTGGGCCAGTAAAACTGCAAATCTTTCCCAGTTTAACCATTCCTCAATCTCCGCTAGTTTCCGAGATCCCATACTGATCACCAAAAAAAAACTCCCCCTGTATATATAATACGAACATAAAAAGAATCTAATATAAAAATATATTAAAATTAATGAAATATCATCAGCAATAAATTTATCAAATAACATAATTCTGATTTTAGTCGACATAACAATCAACAAAGCAATCGTAGCTGCGATTATTAAGTAATATAAATTTTAATGGAATTTGGCGCCACTGTTACTATTATTTGTTTGGGATTGACACTTAATGATTTTTTTATTATATTTTATTTAAGTAATGAACTAATATTATAAATTAATTTTAGCATTTTGCACTGAAGGTGGTTAGTAGCTACTAAACAAAACAAACATTAGAAAATCGGTTGAAATATTCGACTTTTTGGCTCCTGAATTGTAGCCATTATCAAGAGTCCAAAAAGACAAAAAACAGAAAAATAGAAATCATATATGGTGTAGTTCGAACTCTGGACCGGAATCTGACTACTCCCCAACCCCAAGCCCTACTACAATACTATTACTACTACTACTATAGAAGTTCAGCTTTCAACTGACACTTAGGGAGTAGGCAAAAAAAACTCATTTAATAGATTTCTAGTACGTGTTGAAGGTTCTTGAGATTCTCGTGTGCATCGTTTATTTCTCTTAGAACAGACTAATTCCACTTTTCTTTTATTTACTACCAAATAGATTGGAGCATGTACACAGATTGGTATCATATATCATAATTGCAGTCCAGTGGACTAGAGATTGGAAATATCTATATGATATCCACATTCAGCTTCTTTCAAAGTCTACATACAATATAAACTAGATTATACAATTTTTTATATCTAACGTAATTAAGTAAACTTTTTTGTAAAGAGGGTCAGTAGTTTCAGTATTTACAAATTTTTAAGAATAAAATTGGGGCATAACAGCTACACTTTAAAAAAAAATTTGACTCTAATTAAATCAAAGGGAACTGAATAACAGAGATTGTCGATTTTGAAAGAATAAATGCATAAGAATTAACACCGTAAAAAGGGTCAAGACAAGACAAGTATAACTTGTGAATAATAATTTATGGGAACTTTAAGCCAAGTAGAAATATCTTAATTAAATTACAGGACGATGTTGGTCTGTTATTCATGTTCTTTTACTCTACAGAGGCAAAATGGTTGAAATTCGTCTAATCTGGTAAATAGAGCTTCAGTGTTAAAATAATATTATTGTTTTGTCGAATGCCAGTACTTAAAAATATCGATAACTATAAACAGTGTGCTTCTTACGACACAAAAACCATGAAATATCTAATGCCGGTGTCAACAAAAAAAAGGCTATGTTTTTTTCTGTCTAATTCTTAACAGTTTTACTTTAGGTTAGGTTAGGCTAAAATCTTGTATTGCTTATTTATCTACTATCTCATCAAACTTGATTGGGGCTAGGCACCGACTTCAAAAATATACTAGACAGGTAGGCAATAGATTTGTGCAGAAAGGGCACTTTTTTTTACTTTTTGTCTAGGTACCTAACAACAGTGATTTCATTTTTTAGTTCTACTTTGTAATTGGGTAGTTTTTAGAGTTCCGTATCTACAATATACGGATACCCTTATAATATCACTCCGGATTTCTGTTTCTGTCACATCACAGCAATTTTCTGCTAAACCAATGGACGGAAGACGTTGGTTGAACTGACTACTGGACGGAGAAGGTTGAAATTTGGTATCAATGTATAGTTTGGTGACACGATCAGAAGTATATATCGTAAATGAAGAAAGTTATTTTATTTATTTAAAAATAAAAATTTTTTCAAACGCGTCTTGTAATATATCAAACGAAAGGTACCATTCTGAGGAACACAAATATATTTTTTTCATATTTAAAAAAATTAATTAAAAAGATATTTTATCTCCGAAACTAGAAAACGTAAAGTTTTAAATAAAATTAGAGATAAAGAGTCTGACCTGAAGTTTACTGTAAAAATAAGGAGAAACCTCTACTTTAAATTTTGGGGGGCAAATTACAGAATTAGCAATTTTCTCCTAATCTACTGGACGGAAGAGGTTGAAATTTGGTTTCAATGTATAGTTTGGTGACCCGATCAGGAGTACATATCGTAAATGAAGAAATTTAGATTTCAGGGGTACCTCTGGGGAGAAAAAATAAAAAATTGACAGTTCCCCCCTGATCTCCGAAACTACAGAGCCTAAAATTTTGAAATAAAAGTAAATATAGATAGTGGTGCGAACATTAAAGCAAAATAAGGAAAAATAATATTAATTTTGGGGGGCAAATTATAGAATTAAAAAAAATAAAAATATATTTTTTTTCAAACGCATCATGTAATATATCAAATGAAAGGTACCATTCTAAGGAACACAAATACATTTTTTTCATATTTAAAAAAAAATAATAATTAAAAAGATATTAACGAAAATATACCAAAATTTACCCATCCCCCCCCCCCTATCTCCGAAACTATAAAACGTAAAGTTTTGAATAAAATTAGAAGTATAGGGTCTGACCTAAAGTTTACTGGAAAAATAAGCAGAAACCTCTACTTTTAATTTTGGAAAACACATTACAGAATTAAACGGAAAATAAAAAATTAAAATTGTTTCTAACCCATCATGTTATATATCAATATGACGAAAACTAGCATATTTTTTCCATATTTTTAAAATAAATTAATTAAAAGATATTAGTTATTATTAAATAAGAATATGAAAAAATTATTTCAAATTTAATCATTTTAAAAACTTGGAATGGTTAGATGATATTTTCTATTCAATCGTTGAAGAATGACACAATTATTTATCAATTAATTAATATTTTTACATTAGGATCTTGTTATTTCAGATATTCAAATAAAGTCACAAAGTTTGAAAAAAACACGAATGTAATTATTTATATTTATTAGCTTAACTTTATTTTTAAATTACATCATTCAACATCAAAATCAAATAGATTTTTATAATATTAAAAACAAAAAACAGTCACATTTTTGTACCACATTTTTTAAACCACTTGCTGGTCTTTTAACAAATTAGCCGTTCATCTATTTACATTGGTTAACTGGGTTTTTGATCGCTTAGGCTTAGACTTTGCCGTAGATAGCAACCTGCACTCATCAGCGCATGTGGTGGTAATTGTTTGCTTTACCATCGACTCGTGAACATTGCATTTTTTAGTAACAGTATGTATAACGTCAGCAATTTTCATGGGGTCAAGCCTGAAAAAGAGTGAAATTTATTATGATTGAAACGAGAAGCTGCACTTATTTAAGAAAATCCGAATAATTATATATGTATATGTTACTTCGGATGTTTTAACGTATATGAAATGTCATTGAAGGTTCTCGGGATTCTCGTGTGTATGGTAATCGATGTTGTCACTCACATTTTGTACTACGCTTAATGAGTGACAACATCGATTATTCCGAAGAAGATGAGTGAGATCTCATCGAAACGTCAACTGTATTGTCTAAGACTAAACCATACACACGAGAATCCCGAGAACCTTTAATGACATATATGAAATACTCGACGCTTTGACGCGTGACTTGTAGCCATTACCAAAGAACCAAATGAAAAAGTGTTAGAGGCTAGTTCGATCTCAGACTGTGAAACTCCTTTTCATTGATAAAATGGCTACAAAGCAGGAGTCTCCATGTCGAGAATTTCCTACATTTGGTTCTCTCCCAGAACATAGTCCAGCTCATGCCTATATATATATATATATATATATATATATATATATATATATATAAAATTTGTACATCTAATATGGTCTGCTGAATTAATACACTTACTGTGATTTCGTATCTAAATCCAGGAAGGCTGGGCTCGGCCTTCCACTCCTCGTGTGCGTAGCTAAAACTTGCCGGCCAAATACGGCCCTTAATAATTTTCGTGTTACGGTTGAGTATTTTTCTTCCTTCCACTTAATCGCATGATAAATGTGTCTTGGAACTGTGGTGCCATTTGGTCCAATAGTTTTCTAAAATAAATATCTTTATTAATTTGTTTTGCCAGTCAGATTGTATCTAAAGATTCTAATCAACCATTATCCTCATTCAAATTAGTAACGTGTCTTAGAACTCTTACCATTTTATTATGTTTCACTTTTTCTTTCTCCGGAAACTTGATTTTGTTTCCCTTTTTTGTAAGACTTTTGTTTTGAGCATTATTTATATTAGAACTTTCCTTGTTATTTGTTTGCTTTTTGACATTTTCATCAATTTCCTTGAATGGTTTCCCATTGTTTATTATTACAGTGATGTTAGCATTACTTAGTTTCTGGTTATCACTAATGACATCAACATTTATATTAACCCCATTAGAATGGTTGGTAATAGCTTCCTTAACCTTTTCATTAATCTCATTACTCGCACACTCAAACATTCCAGCTTGCTTCGAACAATGTTTGTTGATATTTATTTGCTGAGTGGTTAACTGTGTCAAATGTAATTTGGCTGCAGATTCCGTTAGAACTTTATCTTTATTGTCGTCTTGATTAAGTTGCAGGGGCTTTCCCAAATCTAAAAGTAGAAAATATGTCAAGATCTATAAGAAAATGGTCCAAAAATTAAATCTAAAATTCACGAGATAAAAAACTTACCAGAAAAGTATTTATTAGTGGCTATTTCTTCCGTCCTGGATTTGGTGATGGATTTGGTTCCAACTATACTGTTGGAAAGATAACTGAAGGCCGCTTCTTCTCTAGCACCACTAAGAATTGCTTCAATTTCTTCATAATCTTTAACCGTTTTGACGGGAACAAATATGGATTCATAATCCTTCTCCTAGAAAAGTTGAGAAACTTAAATTAATCCAGAATGTTTCCTTTTAAGATAAATGTAAAGTTTTTTGTTTTCTAATAATATTAAACCACTGCAATAATTTTCAGAAATTTATTATATTTTATTTAACAATTGTTTCGCTCTGATGACAGGCTTCGTCAGAATTAAATATTAAACTAAATGCTAGACATCTGAATATATTATATAGTGTTGTAAAGTAATAATGAGTATATAGGTGGAAAGCAAAATACGTTTACTGCATAATATTAGTGAAGGTTAATACTATTAATATAATCTTGAATTTTGTATTATATAAGTATATTAAGATTAAGTAAGGGAGACATATTTGCATCAGTTTGGTCATTTAAAAAAAATGTGGTGAATTTTTATTTTTATTGTTCTCAAGTGTTTCTAAAAGAGCAAATTTTTTAATTTTTTTTTCTAGATGTAAAATTTCGAAAGTAGTTTGTGGAATATGATTTTCATGTCATAAATGGTCGGCAAATGTAGATATGTTGTACTTCTGATTTTCATAGGTTGTGTGACCGATGTAAAATTTTGGGCAACTACCACATGTTAATTTATAGACTCCTGACTTTTAATACTTGTTAATTTTATATTTATTATTTTTTATGTGTTTGGCCAAATTATTGTTGGTTTTAAAGGCTGTTTGAATATTTCTGTTTAGTAGAAATTGAGAAATGTTTTCAAATGGAGAACCTATGAATGTAATGGATTGGTGAAATTTTGAGTTAGAGTTGGGAGAGGAAGGGTATACTTGTTCTACTTTCTTTAATTTTCTGGATAATATGTTATCAATGATTTGGGAGTTGTAACCCATATTGATAGCAATGAGTTTTATCCTATTGAGTTCATTGTCAAAGTTAGGTTTAGATAACGGGACAGTTACTAATCTGTGTACTATGGAGTGATATGTTGCAAGTTTGTGTTGGATTCGATGACATTAAGTATTGTGTATAGTGAGGTCTGTCTGGGACTTTTTATGATATATCGAATAATTGTGTCTATTATCAGATAATTTTGTAGTTAAATCTGGAAAATCTGATGTGTTGTTTTTTTCTGTTTCTAGCGTAAATTGAATACTGGGGTGGAGTTGGTTTATATAATTATGTAGTAATTGCAATTGTCTCCGTATACCAGTAAAGCAAGCAAAAACATCATCAACGAATCAATTCCAATATAAGAATTTGTTACTCAAATCATGTTTAGATATTAGAGATTCTCGGTGATACATGAATATTTCAGACAAAAGAGGACTTAATAGGTCTCCCATCATTAAAACTTGATTGCTAATATAAATGTTAATGTTAAATTGAACATAATTATGGCTAAGACAAATCTGCAATAGAATATATATTTAATTTTTTTTATAGGATTTATGTTATTTGTCTCTAGTAAGTTCTTTTGATGTTAACCTTTTTCCTAGTATACCACCAAAAGAATGCATCTCTCTCATTATGAAC
The DNA here is from genome assembly GCA_034190945.1 of Octodonta nipae. Classification (NCBI taxonomy): domain Eukaryota; kingdom Metazoa; phylum Arthropoda; class Insecta; order Coleoptera; family Chrysomelidae; genus Octodonta; species Octodonta nipae. Next base: position 45,242,594 of record CM067218.1, on the reverse strand, counting down.
TTACTAGAGACAAATAACATTAATTCTATAAAAATGAGAGAGATGCATTCTTTTGGTGATATACTAGGAAAAAGGTTAACATCAAAAGAAAGTAGTTTGCCATTATTAGGGATAGTAACTGATTGTATTTTTGACACTAGATCAAATGAATTTTTTATACTTTATCTTGCTGTGAACTTGGTATACTGTTTTAAATTGTTTAGTAGATCTTTAGAAATTTTTGAAGAAAGCGCTGAAAAATAAGAAATAATTTGTCTAATAGGACGATTTTCTTTATGTAGTTTAATTTGTGAGTATAAACGTGGAAGGTAAGGGTTTATCACATTCAAGGTTCTTTCTTGGAAATCATTGAACAGGTAATTAATTTCTTTAAGTGTATTCTTCACTTGAATTTGATATTTATTAGTAGGATCTTTAGTAAGAATAGGATATTTGATAGAATTTAAAAATACGTTTATTTTGTTGGTATAATCAAATCTTTCCAGAGCCACAATGCCGTTTATCTGCGCTCGTAAAAACTAAATTATTTATTTCCAAAAAAGAACCTTGACTGAGATGAACCCTTACCCTCCACATTTATACTAACAAATTAAACTCCATAAAGAAAATCATGTTATTAGACCAATTATTTCTTATTTGTCAATCCCTTCAAAAATTTCTAAAGCTTTACTAAACATTTTAAAACAGTATACCAAGTTCACAGCAAGATATAGTATAAAATATTCATTTGATCTAGTGTCAAAAATACAATCAATTACTATCCCTAATGATGGCAAACTACTTTGTTTTGATGTTGTCAACCTTTTTCCTAGTATACCACCAAAACAATGTATCTCTCTCATTATGAAATTACTAGAGACAAATAACACAAACCTTATAATAAAAAATGAAATATATGTTCTATTGCAGCTTTGTCTTAGCCATAATTATTTTCAATTTTACAATAACATTTACATTGGCAATCAAGGTTTGATTATGGGAAACCCATTAAGTCCTCTTTGACTGAAATATTCATGGACAACCTAGAATCTCTAATTTTTAAACATGATTTGAGTAACAAATTCTTATATTGGTACCGATACGTTGATGATGTTTTCGCTTGCTTTACTGGTGCACAGAGACAATTACAATTACTACATAATTACATAAACCAACTTCACCCCAATATTCAATTTACACTAGAAACAGAAAGAAACAACACATTAGATTTAACTATAAAAGTTTCTGATAAATCAAAAATAAAAAGTCCCATACTTAACGTCATCCAACTCACAAACTTGCAGCATATCACTCAATGGTACACAGATTAGTAACCGTCCCGTTATATAAAACTAACTTTGACAATGAACTCAATAGGATAAAACTCATTGCTATCAATAATGGTTATATCCCCCAAATCATTGATAACTTATTATCCAGAAAATTAAAGAAAAGAGCTATAGAACAAGTATATACCCTTACTCTCCCAACTCTAACGCAAAATTTCACGAATGAATTACATTTATAGGTTCTCCATCTGAAAATATTTCTCAATTTCTACTAAACAGAAATATTCAGCCTTTAAAACCAAAAATAATTTGGCCAAACACATAAAAAATACTAAATTTAAAATTAATAAGTATGAAAACTCAGGAGTCTAGAAGTTAACGTATTGCACTTTCTACCTATATACTCAATATTATCTTACAACACTATATAATATATTCAGATGTCTAGCCTTTAGTTTAATATTTAATTCTGACGAAGACTGTCATCAGAGCGAAACAATTGTCTAATAAAATATAATAAATTTGTGAAAATTACCACTGTGGTTAGAGTTTTAATATAATTAAAATATGAATTTTCACCAAGGAATGACCGAAACAATCATCAGTATTTATTTTCTATCGACTTATGTCGTATATAGGGAATAAATACGAGGGTGAATCAAATATGAACAGGACTTTTCTGTTTCTCGCCCTGTAGGTAATTCGAGTGGCGTGACGTCTCGATATATGTTAGGTAGGGATGTTAAGAAGAGGGGAGTTCGTCGTTTTGGCGAGGCGTAGTCGATGCGCTGTTAGTAGCATCATGTCAGAGCAAGAGGTGCATACGTCTGTTGCGCAACGTGTTGTTATCAAATTTTTGCACAGTTCGGCAATGAAACACTTTCAAGGACCCAAGTGTACAACTGGCACAAAAAGTTTTCAGATGGCCGAGAGACAGTGGAAAATGAGCCTCATGCACGCCGTCCCACGACAAGCATCAATGAGGCGAATATCTACGCAATTCGTGAGCTCATTGAAGGTGACCGCCATCTTACAGTATTGGCAATTGCTGAACCCGTTGGAATATCATACGGGAGTGCTCAATCAACCATTTCAGATGAGTTGGGTTACCGAAAAGTGTGTGCAAGATGGGTTCCTAGCCTTCTAAGGGAAGATCAGAAAGCAAACCGTCTTGCCTTATGTGAAAGGCTGTTAGCAAGATATCGAGCAGAGGGGCATGAGTTTTTGAGACATATTGTCACCTGTGATGAGACATGGGTGCATCATTATACCCCGGAGTCCAAACGTGCAAGCATGTAGTGGCGAAAACCTGGAGAAGCAGCACCGCGGAAAGCCAAGACCCGTCTTTCTGCAGGGAAAATTCTGGCAACAGTTTTTTGGGATTCGAAAGGCGTACTGCTGATCGATTTTCTGCACGAACGCCGTACAATTAATGCTGAGTATTACTGCGAACTACTCCAACAAGTGAAACTTGCCTATCGGCAAAAGAGGCGGGATATGTCTATCCGAAGTGTGATTCTGTTGCATGACAACGCTCGGCCATATACAGCTGCATTGACTCAAGGAAAATTGAACAAAATGCATTGGGAAACCCTTGATCACCCGCCTTACAGGCCCGATTTGTCGCCATGTGACTACCACATGGTTGAGCCACTTAAACAAGAACTGGGAAGGCCACCACTTTGAGGACAACGAAGGTGTAGAAACGTTTGTGCGCAATTGGTTATCGACACGACCAGTTTCATTCTTTGAGAAAGGTATTAAAAAACTTCCGATTTGGTGGGGAAAATGTATACATAAGAGAGGAGAATATGTATTAAAATTTGTATTGATTGTACCAATAAAATTTTTAAAACAAAAGTCCGGTTCATATTTGATTCACCCTCGTATCAAATAAGCAGATTTGTACTTACAGCACGTTTCAATATCTCACGTTTAAAAGAGTAGTGTTTAGGTTCCATCTCCACTGGCTACTGTCGCAACTAAAAAACAAAAATGGATTAAAAAAATCTATATTTTTTCAAAAACAACAATAAGAGTATATTTTAAAAAGGAACACGAGTAGAATTAAATTGTAATTAATATATCCAGAAATAAAGATTCCCAAGAGATGATTAAAAATGTAGCCGAAAAACTTTAAATAAAATTTTAAATTTGATAATGTATTTGATATTTTAAGAAGATTAATAAATACTATAATTAAAACATAAGTGGAAAAGCAACAAGAAATCAAAAACTTTTTCAAGACAGCAAAAGGGGAAATTGTCAACGTACATTAATTGTAAATAATAGTTTTGTTGTAAAACAAACAACATTTAATTGAGATTCATCTTAGTCAATCTAGTATGTTAACTGGGATATTGGGTAATTCATTCCTATAATCAGTGGGCGGTTTGCTAAGCTCGGTATTGGAATTACTCCAAAGATTACCCATGCAACAGTAGAAAAAAGTCATAATTTAATTGCAGTAAGTATAGCAATGAATCTTTAACAAACTTAGAATTATTTAAGGATCTCTCTCTCTCTTGCCGATTTCTAAAACATGCTGGTAATTTCTTAGATCATGTTGTGTAGTTTCAAAAATAATAATCTGAAAGCTGGAACATTTTTGAGTAAAATGAGATGTCGCGCATATGAATCTGCCAAAAAACTGCCTATGATAAGGTAAAGCCCGGTACGCTTTAACAACCTGATGGATAATTTTTCATATATTCGCTAAATTGAGTAGGATTAGTGCTGCTACGATTTTCTGCTTCGAGATATAAAAAAGTACAAATTCGGAATTTGACAAAAAATCATTTAACATAACCTATTGTCAGGCGCCGAGGTAATGGGTGTCGAAGCAGTGTAAGACGATCATTACTATGCTATTATATGTAACTAGTGTGTTTTTAGGAAAATATGAAGTGTATTTCTAATATAGCATCTGAAAATCAATAAAATATAAACCACCGTTTGTCTTGAGAACAACAACAACAAACTCAATAACAGTGTAAAGTTATTTGCGGGAATATCAAGAAATTATAAATAAGATTAGTGTTTACATCGGGTGCCTTGAAATCATAGCGCTATGTATCCTCTCAAAACATTAATATACTTATAGTCATTAGCTGGCACCATTTTCGCTGATGGCAATAATTATAGTTAGCATCAGTACCTAAAGAAGCGAAATTCATCACCAGGAGCTTAAAATACACCTAATTTTTTTATATCACAGTTATTTTTAACCTATTTTCATACAGCACTCGTTTTACTCATATTTAATTTAATCCGCATTTACCACCAAAGTACCAGCATATTTTAAAAAAAGTTTAGTTCAGCTGTTTTATTAAATATGAAGTCAGCCCTCTGACACATAATCCCATTTCATAAAAAAGGATGGAAAACGTCGGTGACAATTATAGGCCTACTTTAAAATCCATTAAATGCCGTATTTGATGAAAATGTTTTTATATTAAATTAAACAAATCTTAACAAATTTGATTGAACTCAGGTTTATCTGGAATATTACTGAAGCTTCTAACGTCATACTTGACCAATCGTCGACAAAGTGTAAAAATTCTACAAGTAAGATATTATATACATCTACTGTCAATTTATTGTTATGCCTCCTTTATAAGATTACTTAATTCTGAATGGATAGGGTCTCCCAGGATTACTATACTATTTCTATATAATTTGCGCAGATATGTTGTGTAAAATTAGGAAAAGAAAACTATTTAAATACATGAAAGTATATATCAGTTATTGTAACAATTTTGAGAACTACAGTTTCCTTTATGATAATAGTGAAATTATTTTATAATGCATTTATTTTTTAATGTAATTTACAAATATACAATATTTAAAAGAAAGGTGAAAATATATTTAGGTATACGTATAGTTATTCTCATAAATTCAAATTTTAAATTTAAATTAAGTTAAAAGTACACCCCGTAGGTGTTGATTAGTAAATTATTAAATTATATAATCTCAAAAGTACATTACAATTAACTAACAAAAGCATCGAGACTATTTTACCGTAAGAATGACAAAAAAAGTAAGGTTGAATATTTACAACAACCTGAAGAATCAGCCCTTTATTTTGTCAAAGAATTTATTTAAAATACTATAAATCAATAAGTAGCAAATATCAGAAGAACGTGACCCGTTTTCTTGTTTTTCCAAATTTTAATATGCTAAATTAGATATAAATCAAGTATTCAACTTACCTCAAAATTTACTCTTAAGGTGAGCACTTGTTCACTATTGACGAATTTGTAAAACTGTCCTGTGACTAAGGTTTTTATCGAATATAATATCCCTAGGAAAGTATTAATAATCCCCTCCATTTCTTAGGGGCGGAGCTTGAATGGAAGATTATAGAAAAATTTAAATAATTCCATACAAATATTTTCAGTTTTTAAACTGACTCTTAGAGAAAATGCACTAATCTCATTTTTTTCATTTTCTGATAAAATAATTGCAAATGAAAAGAATTAATCTCGAGAATTAGAAATTCCTAGGGTTAGCAATAACATTACATAAAAAAATCAATTACAACTGCTGTAATGGCGCCAAGTCAAAATATGATTTGATTTCACCAATCCATTACATTCATAGGTTCTCCATCTGAAAATATTTCTCAATTTCTACTAAACAGAAATATTCAAACAGCCTTTAAAACCAACAATAATTTGGCCAAACACATAAAAAATAATAAATATAAAATTAATAAGTATTAAAAGTCAGGAGTCTATAAATTAACATGTGGTAGTTGCCCAAAATTTTACATCGGTCACACAGCCTATGAAAATCAGAAGTACAACTTATCTACATTTGCCGACCATTTATGACATGAAAATCATATTCCACAAACTACTTTCGAAATTTTACATCTAGAACAAAAAATTAAAAATTGACTCTTTTAGAAACACTTGAGAACAATATAAATAAAAATTCACCACATTTTTTAAATGACCAAACTGATGCAAATATGTCTCCCTTACTTAATCTTAATATACTTATATAATATAAAATTCAAGATTATATTAATAGTATTAACCTTCACTAGTATTATACAGTAAACGTATTTGCAAACCAGAATCTGTTTTAGAAAATAACAACTACAAGCTGTACTGGGACCGCACGATACTGACTGATCGGACTGTTGCTCACAATAGACCAGATATAATTTTGGTAGATAAAGTCGCTCGGAAAACAACTTTAATTGACATAGCAATTCCTAACAACAATAATATAAATGTCAAGCAGGCTGAGAAAATAATCAAATCTAGAGATTTGGAATTTCAAATAAAGACTCAGTGGGACATGAACAACACACGAACTGTACCAATTGTTATGTCAACGATACGGCTAGTCCCAAATCATCTAATAAACAATTTAAAATACCTAGGTCTGGACGAACCTCTCTACACAAACAAATGCGAAAAGCCGTCCTGTTAGGGAGAGCCCGGACGGTCGGGAAATTCATGGGAAGCTGCCGCCACGACTCCAACCACGGGTCTGAATACCTGGCAAGGGCTCCCACAGAGCTAAACCCTTTTGATATCTAGGATATCTGGGGTTTAGTGAATTTTCTCCTAAAGACACTCTTAGCGTGCCTTAGAGGAAGTGTGATGCCATGCATTGTATGGTCAAGTCGGGATAATAAATCCAAAGAGCTCTGTTGAACGTACAACTTTGCCACGGTATGAAGGAGGAAGATGATTGGCAGATCTAAGCCAATTATTAGATCAACAAATTTCTATTTTGTGTAGTCATTTCCAGAAACTCCCAGAATTTTCTGATCTACACAGAGTCATGTACCAGGTGGATGACTCAACACTACTGCGATTGACATAACAACACGCCCAATTGCACCACCAGACCACTGATCAGAAACTGCTGAAATGGAAAGAGAAGCCCCTTCATGGAAGACATATAAATGGCGTCAAGCAAGATTATGTCGACAGTGCAGCGTCGAACTACTGGTCATATGTTTCCTGAAACGGAAGGCTTTATATTGGCAATCCAAGATCAAGTAATCCCAACTAAGAACTATCTAAATTACATCGTTAAAGACCCTTCTATTAACAACGACAGATGCAGGTACGGTAGCCATACATCTGAGTCTATCCAGCATATCACAGGAGGTTGTCAAGTGTTCGCCGCAACTGAATGCAAAGAACGACACGATGCTGTGGCTAAAATACTGCACCAGGAACTAGCACTGAAACTTGAACTATCACAGTCGGTAAGATTACCATATTATAAATACAAACCAGAATCTGTTTTAGAAAATAACAACTACAAGCTGTATTGGGACCGCACGATACTGACTGATCGGACTGCTGCTCACACTAGACCAGATATAGTTTTGGTAGATAAAGTCGCTGGGAAAACAACTTTAATTGACATAGCAATTCCTAACAACAATAATATAAATGTCAAGCAGGATGAGAAAATAACCAAATATAGAGATTTGGAATTTCAAATAAAGACTCAGTGGGACATGAACAACACATGAACTGTACCAATTGTTATGTCACCGACAGGACTAGTCCCAAAACATCTATTAAACAATTTAAATTACCTAGGTCTGGACAAACAAATGCAAAAAGCCGTCCTGTTAGGGACAGCCCGGGCGGTCAGGAAATTCATAGGAAACTGCCGCCACAACTCCAACCCGGACCTGAAAACCTGGGAAGGGCTCCCACAGAGCTAGACCCTTTTGATATCTAGGATATCTGGGGTTTAGTGAATTTTCCCCTAAAGGCACGCTTAGCATGCCTTAGAGGGAGTGTGATGCCATACATTATATGGTCAAGTCGGAGATAATATATATATATATATATATATATATATATATATATATATATATATATATGGGTGATATTCGGCCAACACTGGCGATGTACATTCAAATCCAACTAGAACTGAAATAAATAAAAACTTTAACATTCTTTAACCATTAAATAAAAAAAATAACCAGATCCCCTGAATATGTTCATATGATGTGACACTTAAAACAATAAAAGATGAACAATAAAAGCAGAGGGTAGATAAGAATTATCCTCTGATCTCTGACGTATTTTTCCTTTGACCGCCACTAACCCATCAGTCATTTATAGTTCACTAGTTTCTGTATTGTCGTAAAGGATAGTCAGCAAAATAGATAGTTGTATGTGTATATCTATGACTGTTTCGTTTCAAAAGGAATGTCTAAGCAAATTATTAGATACAAATTTAATTATTTTAATCTTTAATATAACATGTTATAGTATGTTATAACATTGAAGGAAGTAAACTATAAGTGGCAAACTGTAAGACTTATTCTAAAACTAATCAAATATTATATGGGGAGTGATTGGTGATCCAAAAGTTCAATTAACCATGAGTTGTATTTGAATTTTATGGTTGGTAATCCACCAGAACGGCCGCAATTGATTCCTTTACATGTGAGAGGTCGTGTGTGATTTCAATATGATGCAACTGATATTCTAACTTATATCTTATTTTTTTATTTCTGTGTACATGTCAAGCAAATTGTTTTTACATATAAAAACTGATGTCAGAATGCAAATTCTTCGAATTAGCTTGATAATTGTATGTTTGTTATTTTTTTATACCTTAATCCTCTTATTCTTAGAAGTTATTTAAAAATATTACTTTATAATGTGAGTCCCCTCAAAAGAGAGAAAACCAAAACCGAATACCAGATCACCAACCAGGTAGTAAATTCATTAGCTAGCATTAAATATAGGTTATAAAGATACAAGCTTTATTATGTAAATTTATATCTGCCTAAATTTATTTCGATTTAAATTATTAAATACTAAATGCTCTTTTAACGAGGTATCCTTTTGGCTTAAGTCATTTTCGGTGGAATAGTAATAAAACACCTACTGAGGATTAAATACTATATTGATTTATATTTCTTAGTTATGAGTACCTCTTCTTGAGAAAACCGTTTCCCTTATTTAAGCTATTATAGACTCCAATCGGAAAGAGATTATCAACAGTTACCTGCATAATAAATAACCTGATATAAAAACTGAAAAATACCTTAGAGAAAGCATAACTTCTAATAGTGAACTAATACCTGTTTACAATTTTAATTTTGAAATAAAGAGTTTGCATTTTTCTTTAATCCCAAAAATCGATATACCCCTTTTGTTGAATCAGACATATATTTTGTGTCTTTATGATTTCTTGGAAATAATATTATAATTGCTGAGATGTGGGTATATTTCAAATTCTCCAGAGGTTTTAGGGTCCAAAGCAGATCCCACTTTCAATAGCAATAAAAACTTAACTGAATAAAGAATTTCAAAACTTGCTCAAGTGATAGTTCGACTGGCATACTAAGGGTTCCTAACACTTTTGAGATTTAATACCAATGTAGGTATATATTATTGTAATATTTCAGACTAGCTTGGCGTGATTTTCTTATATATTTTTTACTTAATAAGTCTAAAACTAAGCGTTTTAATTGAAATGCTGTTTTGCACAATAAAGGTTTGGTGTTAGGGTGCAAAACTGTGTTTTTACTTAAGCGTTCTAAATTTGTAAGAAATGTATAATTTTATTTCTCATAAGAAGCCTTTATATTTTACATGCTACATGATGCCCTTGAAATTTATAAAAATATTTATTTATTTTTTTTATTTGGCAGCAAAAGTAAATTTAGAATTTTTGCTTTACTTTATCAAAAAAACTTGAAGTGTGAAGCCCTACATACTCTATTGTCTGAATTTTAGGCTCAGTAGTTTTAAAAAAGGGGAGAATGGGTCAAATTTTAAATAATAAATTTTAAATCTTTTAAACAAATTATTTTAAAAATACAAATAAAATAATTTGTATTTTCATGACGATTCATTGCAGTTCGTACCTTACGGTAGGAGTGCAGTTAAAAAAACAAAGTCTAAGTTTATAAATCACTATTAAAACTTGTGTTTTACTTTTGTTGTTAATTATCAGTGCGGTCCTATATTCTCAATTTTTAGGTATGGTAGTTCGCAGATATTGGGTCGAATTTTGTATATTTTTCATTTTATATACTACTTAATGCGTTTGAAGAAAGTTTTATTTTCTTTTTCCGTTTAATTCTATGATTTGCCCCAAAATTAGTGCTCTAACTCAAAATGGAGAAGCAAAAATCAATGCCTGGACAACAAAACAACTACATGGTAAACATCGATACAACATACAGCACGACCACATATCAAAAAAACCGTCCTATAAATGGCTTCAAGATGGAAATCTGTTCCAGGAGACGGAAGGATTTCTTCTTGTGATACAAGACCAGGTAATAGCCACACAAAATTACCAAAAGCACATAATAAAAGACCATAACATTCAATCCGATATGTGCAGGAAATGCCACCAATATAAGGAAACCATAGATCACATCACAAGTGGATGTAATATATTAGCAGGCACAGAATATACCGAAAGACACAATATGGCGGCTAAAATTATCCATCAAGCTCTTACCAACAAGTATAAACTCGTCACAGAAGAAAAACCATACTATAAATACTCCCCAACAACGATAATAGAGACTAACGAATACAAATTATACTGGGACATCGAAATACATACAGATAAAACCATAACATGCAATAGACCAGACACAGTTTTTCAAAAGAAAAAAGAACAAATCATCTCATAGACATATCCATACCGAATGACACCAATACTCAAAATAAATATAACGAAATAATAGCAAAGTACACAGAATTAGCCATAGAAGTTAAAATATTATGGAAACAGAATAAAGTGGTTATCCTACCGTTCATCATTTCAACCACCGGTATTATACCCCACATTTTTAACACACATCTTGAAGAACTCGGTATAAAACCCAAATATTCACACAAACATACAAAAATCTCTTGTCCTGAAAACATGCAATATAGTACGAGCATTTCTCAATACAAATAATAGACAACTTGGTCAAGCCCGTTGTCTCAGAATAAATTACCATTTCTGTTTTAAATGAGAAAAAACCAACATAATAATAATAATAGGTTTCCTTCCTTCTCCACAACTCGCACGGGATGTTCTGGTTTAAATCATTTCCCGTGTGGTGGCCGGGTTAGAATAACACAACGGTATCCACCGACTGTCGTATGAGGCGACTAAAGGGGCAGCTGTCCGCTGACTTACTACCTAGCTTTCCTTCCTTCTCAACAACCCGCACGGGATGGTCTGGTTTAAATCATTTCATCTGGGAAGTGACAACCCCACGGGTCCGAGTTACCTGGGTCACCAGGGTCAATTGGTGACACCACCCATGAAAATGGAGCTAAGGAGTAGATGTCTCGGAAAAGAGCCGCTGCCTGGGGATCGCCAAGGCATGTCTGGAGCCGGCGCTGGACATGACAGCATGCGGGATGTCGGTGGCAGGGTGGTAAGGAGGCGGGCCCCTGCCGTCCAAAGAGCTACAGCCCAAGAACCAGAAGAACCACAACAACACTTACCAATGCAGTCACAACAACAACGTGACCATCACCAACGGAGTCAAATGAGAACGGGAACCCCACCCGCAGAAAGTGTTGCGCAGAATCAACAGCCAGCGCTTACTCAAGTGGGACTGAAAAGACAGGGCATGAAATAGACTGGCGCCATGATTGAATTTATAATGCGAACGTTTTGCAAAATTACGAACCTTGGCCAGGACAAGACTGGATATCGCCAAATACTCCATCAAGAGTTCCTGTCGTGAGTACCCAGAGCTTCAAGTTACTGAACAGAGAGTCGCAGATCAATATGGTGTTTGTTGACACCATATTGACACCATATTGAGAAATGACCTTATCAAGCCTGAACAACTTGATAGAATAAAGAGCAAAGTGGAGCGCGAATTATTTGATCGAAATACAATCGATCCAGAGCCTGAAACACCTTTGACACAAAGAGCGGACGAGACTCAAGAACTACAACAAGAACAGCTAACCCACGATGACCTGCTTGAGAAGATCTAAGCAGAAATGGAAGGAGCTCTTAGAGAGTATAGTGGAACAGATCCACTGACTAGACATGCTCTTCCCAAACTAAGATCATCTAAGAAACTGGGTATCGTCTTGCGGACTATGAACAAATTTATCTTGCCAAACTATGTTTTAGGTGCTAATACGTTAGAGTCGCTACACACAATCATCTACTGTGCTGCAACTTCCATCTGCAGAACAATTGGGGTCGCAGTAAGACCAAAGCAAGCCCCTCCCCAATTTAAACAAACACCTCGAATACCACCTTGGCAAAGAAG